>OX387335.1:0-490000 GCA_947562085.1 Eudonia lacustrata
CTAAAAACCCCCGGGAAAACCATCAGGACTGGACGGGCCTTGCGTAACCTGTCGTAGATAGCGTACGCGTTGTGGCCCCAGCTAGCGCAGCATCCATGCGCCCCGCAATAATGCCCTAGAGGCTTTTTCGCCCTACGAAGGGCCTCCTCCTCTGGGATGGATCAGCATCAGCCGGTCGTCCCTCACGCGCCGCCTCTGCTGCAACGGGAGATCTAAGAGGTCTTCCCTGCTATCCGCCGCATCCTCCAACCCTGATCCTCTTATAGAAGAGGTACTAGGGTGGGGGATTATGGGGGACCTGGATCGATGAATTGCCGGGAGCTCATCGAGGGCTTCCGGTGTTTCCGGCTGCTCCTCACACTCGACCGACATTTCAACCACCTCTGGCGCCTGTGGAGGCGCACTCTCGACAGCCCTTTGGGGATTTCCAGGACGTATTTTTATCCTGGAAGCAGGGGGGTTGCATGCCCTGCTGCCCATCCTGTGACCGTGAGGTCTTCTAGCCGCTGCACATACTGCGCACCAGGGATCCCTGTCGCACGTCATCGCTTTGTGTCCGGAGAGACCGCACTGGAAGCACAAGCCAGTGCGGTCCTCCAGAGATGGACAATTGTACCTCGTATGCCCCACCCCCATGCACCGGTAACAGCGCAGGGGCCGGGGGCCAAGAGGTACAACTCTTGCCGAGCTCCATCTAAAGTGGAGTACTCCCGCCGATACGATGTCACTCGCAGCCCCAATAGGGCATCTGACAATCGTCGAGCCCATACCATTGGGGCCTATCCTCACGTTGGAGACTCTCACTCGTTCGACGGGACAGTCTCCCTTTTCCGCTACTTTCGCAGCCACTTCCTCGGGCGTGGCGGAGTCGTCCAGTTCCGAGACACGGAAATCCGCACACTTCTCGGGCCGGACGACCGTCGCCAAGTCAGCAACAACCTCTTCCAGTCGCTTCGCTAGGCGGTCAGCAACCGGTCCACTGTTAGCGCCTGGAAGCTCAAAGACCCTAGCTCCAGTCTGGGACCTTCGGGTCCTGAGTCCTTCTAGGCCATAATCAGCCAGGGAGATCTCCCTCTTCGCCCTGCTGATCGCATCAGCGTATGTCGCCCCTCTCTCCAGTGCCTCAGGCTTCATCTGGAGGACTATGGCCGTCGATCTGGGCTTCCTAAGCCTAACCCTCTTCTTTTTGGTTTTCGGCCCAGAGGCCGGTACAGTCGCAGATGGCCGCGTTACGGGTTGTGAGGCTAGTGCACGGGTTGCCGTGACAGAAGCCGCAGTGCGTTTCACTCTCCTCTTGCGTCCATGCGACGCGTCTATCCACTCAGTCGGAGCAGGGGGATCTGGAGCCCGACTGGTACCAGGACAGGGCGACGCGTAAGGGTCGATGTCCGCTGGAGGTCGGGTCGTCACGGCCGCGCGTGCACGAGAACGCGGCATTGTCTTCTTAGGCACCGGGAGAGGGGGAAAGTCCACAGCTCTCCTATCGGCCGCCAATGGCGGGCGAGCCCTATCGGGCACGGCGATTCTTGCCTCTAGGCCATCGAGACGGGCGTTCATAGCCCCCATGGCGTTCATTAATGAGCGCTGCATTGTCTGCAGCGCGCTCGTTACCGAGCTGTCTAATCCGGTGTTGGGAGCGGTAATCTCCCTGACAGGGGAGGGGGGCGCTCTGTCTCCTCTGACCTCGCTGCGGAGCGACTCGACCTCCTTCTTGAGGGAGTCTATCTCCTTACGCAGCTGGTCGTTAATGAACCCCAATCGGTCTGCCTCATCGTCAACACTGCGGGACGTGAGGTTTGACATCACGCGCTGCAGGTTGGCGGCCGCGTCATAGAGAGTCCGCTGATAGGTACCTTTAAGGTGTCCAGATTTCCTGGACACCTCTTCGATAGCCGTCGTGCACTTTAAGCCGATCTCTTTGACGTCTTGGGCCGATAGTCCTCCTCGTTCAGCGTTCCAGGGAACGAGGTTCCGTGTTGCGGCAATTATTTCCGCCTCTGTGGGACCGGAGGATGGAACTTCTTTTCCGGTGCGAGGCTTTGTGCGCTCTCGAGTTTTCTCCTGGACCTTGTCCCGGACAGCCTCAGCACGTAGCTCCTGATGTAGAGCGTCTGGCTCCATATTCAGCACTCGGGCGGACTCGGCATCACGAGCACAAGCCTTCCGACGAATGTCTTCGCATTCTTTCCTAGTCTGCTCAGACTCGGCCTCGAGCTCCGGCTCATGTACGAAGCTCTCCTTCTCCATTCTCCGGTACTGATCATAAGCAGCCTTCATGCCAGTATATATTCCTGAGAAAGGCGCACGACCCCGGCGTGCCGTCGAATACTTCGACGATGACGCCGCAGCCGCGGCCTCCCCCAAGGACAATTCGTCCGAATCGATGTCAGAAGCAATTCTGTGGGTACGCTTACGGCTATTGGCCGGCGCTACCCGTATCTCCTCATCATCTGGGACATCAGATTCGTCCGCAGAAACGAATTCCTCTTCCGACAATCCCAACCATTCTACCAGATCCTCCGACTCTTTGTTTCCCTTCACTCTCCATTTGTCTCCAAACTCTATCCTCAGTTCGTCTCTCCTCTGCCTTCTCCTATCCTCTCCCATAACAGGATGCGTTTTCTTGCCCCCCCCAGACACGGTGGGGCAGCTCGAGACCGACACGCCGGACGACTTATCGCCCGGCTTGTCAGCCCCGAGGAGGGGTTCTCTCACAGATTCGTGAGTACCCTCCTGGGGTATGATATTTTCGGAAGACGCGCTCATGTTGAAACAATTACAGGTTGTCTACCTGGACAATTTCAGGGTTGTCATACCCCTGGCAATTTCAGGGCTGCCGTTCCCTCATTAGGCCAAAAAGGTCACCCATGCGATGCCTACTCGCCAAGGGCGCCCTATATACTGTCGGGGTCGGGCGGTACCGACAGGTTTTTACCGGTTTTCTCCGGGGCTTGATGGGTTTTCCTTCCCGCGGCCGTTTGGCCTCCGGTCTGCCCAATCGCAGCGTACCCACGGCGCCAACGGTGGGGTCGTTGCCGCAAAGGGGCAGATAACGGCTTCGGGGTTGGCGTACACCCCGGTTGCACCGCTCTCACCGGTGCCCCCTTCCCCCCCGTGCGACCTGATAACCCTTAAGGGGCGGCCGTCTTTGTGTTACTCCTCTCAAAGCTGCTCAGAAGGAGCAGCGGGCTGTGCGGCCCAAAGTAGGCACGCACATAGGAGTTGCAGGGCCCAGAAGGGGCTCCCGCCTTGCCAGATGTTAGCCGATTGGGCCCAACTTTCTCCGAACGGAGAATGTTGGGACCACTCGTTGCCCAGGATGCACCACGTGGAGGTCATCTGACTCGCACCCCAACCTAACCTAACCTAACCTAACCTAACCTAACCTAACCGACGAAATAACACGCACCCCACAATCACAATCACAACCGCAACACGCACACACTTCACAACCACACACACAACACACACACACACACGTCTCACACCGGCTCGATATCGACGGACTGATCACGCATGGGGAAATGGGAACACCGGGCCTAAGAGTGGAGAATGTGGCCTCATTTATGCAAAGCAATAGAGAGCGAGTCGGCATTGCCTATTGCATGACCAGGGCGAAAACCAATGTGGCCATCTCTCCTGGCTTGGGGGCGCTCCTAAATGGCAGTTGCACAAAAACCACCATGCGAAGGAGAGTATACGGAGAGCTGCTGCAGGCGACGGTGGAGGGGGTAGTTCTGCGCATCTTGAGGAAACGCAACAAGGTTGTGCTCCTCATTGAGGGAGCGGGAAGCGACCCCCAGACCCATTTCAGCAAGGCCAGCACCCTCCTAGCGGCACTAGCGAACCCGGCCAGGGAAGATGTAGCGCCGAGGGTAATAAGCGTGGATGCAATGGTGGTGAGCCATGAGAGGGCGACCACCTCCGATCGTCGGGGAGGATTGAGGGCTTCGGAGCACCACGAAGTTATCCTCTATGAGGAGAAAGGAGAGAGACTGGAGGCTCTAGTGGCAGGATTAGAGCTCATGCCAGACTCGGGTAGGACGGGCGCGGGGTCGGGGGCGCGATGACGGCGATGATCGAGTAAATAAGTAAGAAATCAGTTTTAACATGTAAAGGCTACATGTGTGTGTCCGGGCAGCCAGCAAACTAATACGTGAACGGGTCAGCCCTCGTCTCTGTCTTTGTCAAAAATTGGGGCATGTAAGTAGCATAAGTTCTTATTTTATTTTATTATAATAATACTCAATTGTATTGAAGCTGTAATGCGCGATTGCAGAACCACAAAAAAAAAGAAAAAAAAATAAAATCCTAAAATATTGTAAAACAGACTAAAATACCTGATAACTGGGTTGGAATTGCAATTATTAGCACAAAAGTTAAGTTTAGTTGTAAGAATTACAAAAATAAGTTAGAAGTTAGGATAGGGAAAAAGCTGTGGGACGGGTGAAACACGTTTTTAGTATAAGTTAGTATAAGTTTATTGTATAATTTTATTCGCCACATTGGAAGGAGAAGCCCTTCCTTCCGAAGTGACGAATAAAACACCCTAAAATGTTAAAAGGGTGTCTAGATGTAAGGAAAATAAGTGTAAGAGATCTATAAACAATAAATAATTTGAAAAAGGGCACGGATCTTAAGTCTGTGGGAGGTAACCACCCCAGGGGTTTTTATCGGGTCGGCTTTGGCCATCCCCGATTAAACCCGTTTGATCAGGTTTTCCCCTGGGTAAACAAAAAAAAAAAAAAAAACCGACGAAATAAAGCTGTTGGGCCTAATTATAGACAGGGGCCTCACCTTCAAGCAGCACATAGTAGCCACGTGTAAGAAAGCGATAGGGATCTATAAGAGACTGGCGTGTGCGGCGAAGGTGAGGTGGGGATTCGGCGCGGAAATCACCAGAACCATTTATGTGGCGGTGATTGAGCCAATCGTCCTGTACGCCTCAAGTGTATGGGCCCCTGCAGCGGAACTGCAGATGAACCGAAAGCAGTTCGACGCGCTGCGGAGAGGTTTCGCCCAAAAAATTTGTAGGGCTTACAGGACGGTTTCTCTGACCGCGGCGCTGGTGTTGTCGGGCCTTCTTCCGCTTAGCCTGAGAATAAGGGAAGCGGCTAACATATACATGGCGAAGAAAGGGTACAGCCTGGATTACCTGCCGCCGGGAGCCACCATGGAAGGCAGAGTGCACTACCTTGCAGCCCCCCACCCCGCCGAGAACATATCAGTAGAATACGACTGTGTTGAACAACCTGACCCACCGGATCGGGATCCACACCATGGGCACCCCGTAATATACACCGACGGGAGTAAGATCGAGGGCAGAGTCGGCGCGGCGCTCACCTGGTGGGAGAGTGGGAGGGAGGTAAGAAAGGAGCGTTTCAGTTTGGCGGCCTCGTGTAAGGTTTTCCAGGCGGAACTCTACGCGCTCCTTAGGGCTGTCCAGTTGGTGAAGGAGAGCGGTCTGAGTAAGGTGCAAATAATGAGCGATTCCCGTTCATCTTTAGACCTTCTCAGAAACCCCATCTCAATCCATCCTCTGGCAAAGCAGATCAAGGAGTGTGTAGAGAGTATTAGGTCGGACGGTCGGGAGGTGAAGATGTCGTGGGTAAGGGCGCACGTGGGCACAGCCGGGAATGAGCGAGCGGATGAGCTGGCAAAGGAGGCGGCGCTGGATCCGGAGGCGGAGGTGGAGTACTCTAGCATACCTGTGTCCTACGTCAAGAGGCGGATTAGGGAGGAGTCGATCCATATCTGGCAAGCCAGGTACGACTCTTCCACCACCGGTTCGGTAACGAGGGCCTTCCTCCCGGATGTAAAGCTTGCATTCCGGGTGGTTAGGACTTTGAAACCGACACCGGTCCAAATCCAGGCCTTGACGGGGCACGGGGGCATAGCGGAGTACTTGCACCGCTTCAAGCTCGTAGACAGCGCGGGGTGCAAATGCGATCCGGATGTGGTAGAATCCGTGTGGCACGTCCTTCTGGAGTGCCCTAGGTTCGCGCCCGCTAGGTTTGACCTGGAGCAAGCCCTCGACTGCCGCCTGGAAAAGCAATCGTTGAGCGGCTTAATCAGCGACAAGAGTGTAAGCCCTAAACTCTTGGCGTTTGCCGAAACATGCTTCAGAGTGGCAGCAAAGAGGCATCAGCCGCAACAGACACCAGAACAACAATCGCAAACGGCAGCACATGCGGCGTCGACGGCTGACCCACAGCTGGCAGCGCGCACCCCACGACACACACCGGTGACACAACCGTATATACAACACTCACACATACTTTCACAAACTTCACGCCGGATGGGTATGAGCGCTCTTCTACATGAATATGGAGAAGAAGGAGAACCGGGCCTGGAAATAAGGAATGCGTCTTTGTTCATGCAAAGCAATTGTGAGAGACTGGGCATCGCATACTGCATGGACCGAGCGAAAACCAACGTGGCGATTTCGCCCGGCCTGGGGGCTCTCTTGAACGGAAGCAGCACAAGAACTACCATGCGAAGGAGGGTGTATGGAGAACTGCAGCGAGCAATGGTGGAGGGGATCGACCTGCGTCTCGTGAGGAAGCGCAACAAAGTTGTGCTCCTCATTGAGGGCGCGGGAAGCGACCCCCAGACCCACTTCAGCAAGGCCAGTACCCTCCTAGAGACACTAGCTAACTTGACTCCCGGAAATGCGACGATGACGCCGAGAATAATAAGCGTCGACGCCATGGTGGTGAGCCACGAGAGGGCGACAGACACCGATCGCCAGGGTGGAGCGAGGGCCTCGGTGTGCCAAAGAGTGATCCTCTATGAGGAAAAGAAGGAGAACCTGCAGGCTCTAATTAGTCGATTAGAGCTGGTAGCAGGTTCAGGAATGGTGCGGGATCCGGGGCTGCGGGAGCGTGAAGGCGATGGTGGCGACAGATAAGATAATATATATTCACGGTGACTCACTATCCAACTCTCTCTGGTTCCTCCTAGTTTTGAGTTGCGGGGAAAAAAAAAAAATAAAAAAATGGAAGGGGCATGGCTGTTCAAATAGCACAGAAATGCTATTTATTTTTAGATCTGTGTCTTGTACTTGTATTGCTCTGATTGTTATACCTGTCTCCATAAGTTACTACTTAATAAGAATAGTATTGATAATTTGTGTGTTAGTATCACACAACTCTCAACAGGTAATTGATTATAATTGTGATTGTAATTTAAGTTTAAAGTAATAACAATTTTATAAGTTTTAAGTTGAATAATAAGAGCACGAAATTGTATTCAAGCTGTAGTAGTAGATTGCAGGAACGGAAAATTGTACCATGACGCAATGCCGAAATGTTGGAAGGGCAAAAGCAAAGGTTAAGTGTAGCAATTAAGAGTAGTAACAAGGAATTATAACAAGGAATTATACACAGTAGAGGGTAAGAGAAATTAGACAATAAGTAAATATAAGTAAGATAATGTACGGCCACAGAAATACCCGAAATGTCTGAAGGGTGAAATTGTGGCCAAATAATAATAATACCCTAAATGTCGAAAGGGTGTAGGCGCGGAAAGCACGAAAAGTGCAATAGTGCAAATGTGAGCACTAAATTGTATTCTATAGTAATAGTAATAGGTTTAACATAACAAAGGGCACGGACACCCGCAAGTCTGTGGGAGGGGAAGATTAAAAAAAAAAAAAAAAAAAACCTAACCTAACCTAACCTAACCTAATTCCTTTATAAAAATCATACATTACTTAGGTATATTAGGTCTAATAAGTATTACATTCAATGTAAACAAACATTACACGTTTTGTTTTTTTAATTTTTTTATTTTTTTATTTTACTAGCCTAATCCTAATTTTACTAAGTTTAATATAAGGCTGAGACGGAACTCCGTTTATAGCACATAAATACCAAAATTTAGTCAAGTACTTAGTTATAATAGATTACAACTTAATGGTAAGTCATATTCATGGTTATATTTGCATTAGTCATCATCTGGAGTAGTGTCAGAGTCAGATGAAATAGCTGAAGAATTAGAGGATCCATTAATATCAAGCGCTAAAGTATTTATTCAAGGTCGCATCCTATCAGCAGCCACAACAGTATCGTATTTTTTTTGCGTTAAATCCCGGAACATTCGTTATTTCATAACGGTCGTTTCTTAAGCATTTCATTATCCTATAGGGGCCTACGAATTTTGGTAATAGCTTTTTGCTTTTCCCGTCATTCTTAAAACTACTTTTAGTGATCTTTACTAGATCTCCTACTTTATACGAGAGTGCTGGAGACCTGTTATGGTCAAAAGCTTTCTTCTGACGCTTTTGACTGTTCGTTATGTTAGTCGACGCTTCCTGCCTAATTCTATCTATATCGGCAATGGGAATAGTGCGGTTTAGCGAAGATTCCCCAGTATGTTTATTACCTACTACATCCGGAAAAGTTGACAAGGGCGGACAACGAATCTCATTATTCGAGCTATTTAATGAAGGCAAATTCAAAAGACTTGACGAGGATTGGTTGACATTATTGTTGCTTAAAGCATCAGAAGAATCTTCGTCATTGTATTCATTATTAGCTCTACAAACTTCGGTGGGAAGGTTGTTCGTGGGACCAGGTAACTCGTGATAAGCCAATTCACTACTTAGTTCGGGATTCTCGATCGTTAACATATTATCAATAGGATCATTTAGTTTTATCCCAAATAATAACTCCGACGCATTCTTTTTAGTAGTAGCATTGATCGTATTATTTATACCCCATTGCACTTTACGCAGCTGCTCGTCCCAAATTCGTTCATCTTTGCTAAAATTTTGAGTAGAAAGAGCTGCAAGGATAGTTTGATTAAACCTTTCCGCTTGTCCATTTGCCCTGGGACAAGCAACTGCGTTTAATATGTGTATGTAGTGTAATGCAGGTTGCAAACGAGATGCAAAAGATGTAGATGTAAAAGGATGCAGATGCAAATGCAGGCGAGTGCAATTAAAAAGTCAAAAATGAGTTGTCAAATCGGCATCTAATTAAACACTAAAATAACATATGATTGTCATGATAAAGTGCATTCGTTGAAGGTCGACTGGCGATCGTGATCTGGGTCACAGTTATTGCCGCGTCTGTTATATTTTATTAACTATCTAATATGCAGAATGTCATGTACGTGACTCGTACATACTGCCGCCACAGCAAACAACAACAAAATATAATAACATAACTTAAACAACTGTAAATGTGAAAATGTAAATAAATGTAAAATGACAATAGTCTGTAAAAGGTACAATAAAATAAAATGAACTTAAATAACATTGAGTTAACTACAAATTGGCTTAAAACGTCTCTAGCTATTCTATCACTTATATTCACTCGTGTCAAATTTCACTTGGCTCACTGAGGGCTGTGCCCTTTCACGTTTTTCCACTAACTCACTCACTGTCCGCCGCACTTTTGTGTCATGTTGCACTACACTATATAAGTCGTCACTGCTTCTTTGCTCCTCAGCTCCCGGATGAGGTTTTCCCCCTCTCGACATTGCACTCTTTCCATTCTTAAACTTCCAGCAATACACAGTAATTCCTAACAGCAGTATTCCTATGCCTAATAAAACATAGATCATTATGTAATGATGCCAATCATGTCTGGTTAACGCGCTTATCGTCGTTGAAGTGACAATACCTCCTAACTGTAGGTATGCTTATTTTACAGGAGAAGGAAAAAACGATTAACTTTTTAAGTTTTGATTACAGTATTTTCATATTACTTTTAATGTCATATTTACAGGCCTACTTATTATTTGATAACCAGTGATTTAAATAATATCACGTTTTCTTGTAAAACCGTCAGTTAGGAGGTATTGATCTTATTATAGGAAAAAAACATTATGGAATAACAAGTTAGGATTTATTGCTAGAAATAAAATGTACTGTTAAAATCAAAACTTTAATTAAAATTTAAGAAAAAACAATTGTCATCAAACAAAAATACAATCAACACAATAGCCAACGAGGGCCATAACAAAATCTTCCATTCAAATGCGTCACTTATTAATAATTTTTGAGGTTATGATACGAGTGATCTGTCAAAGAAACTATCTGTAATCAGTAAAACCGACCCTAAGTATTTAAAATCTTGTTTTAAGGAATGAATAAAATAAATTATGACAATTAGATAACATGACTGATTTTAAACTTTTTACTTTTGTTAAACAATTCACTAAACAAAACTAGGTAGAAATGAAATTTTAAGTAGGTAACGAAAATGAAATATTTTAAGACTTAGGCCATGAATGGTAGAAATTATGACAAAGTAATGGTGAAACCGATTTTCAATGTTACAGGTAGGTACTTTTTTAAATTATAAATTTAAGAACAAACGATTTATGAACAACACAATCAACAAAATCAGGTAGTTATGAAACAAATTTTAACGATGAAAATGAAATTTTATTTAAATCTTAGGCAATGTATTGTAAAAAGTATGACAATCTGCTGGTAATACAGATTTTAAACTTTGTAAATGGTTATATTTCGTAATCGAAATCGGAAGTGGTTCTGCATTTAATTGAGAGTACGTGACAATGTCTTTATTTTTTGGCCTTACTGGTAAATTTACCCAATCGTCGTCAAAATTCAATTTGACTGTGATTGTTCCGTCAGCGGAGTACTTGATGGCACGAATATTAGTTACTGTGGGATCACCCGCTTTGCGTCCTGGCCGAATGCTTGAATATCGGAAGGTTGAGGAGTCTGCATAATTTTTAATAAAGCTATGATCGACGTCCACTGTTTCGTAAGGAAAGGGATGAGTACGGGCTTCTCTAGTGACTCTAATGTAGTCACTAGGTAAATGGATCTCTCTATTTTTTAATTTCCTTTCTATGGCACTATGCACTGAGTCACACTCCATTTGAGTGTGACCAGGCTCTAAAAATTTTTGTTCAATGTGGACACCATGCTTAATGCTCAAATTAAGTAATGCATTACTTAAAATATTATTCCTGTTCTGATACGTGCATCCGTCTGAAAAAATTACTATCGGCAGAGCACTGGAAAGACAAAACCTTTCTAAGTAATCAATAATAAACGTAGTAAAAGTACTCGCTGTCAAATCAGCCGCCGTTTCAACAAACCAGTAACAGACTGTGTGGTGGGTAGTCAAGTTGTAAACGGTAAAGTTATGGGTCGTTAATTTAGTTTTGAAATACAGAGCACTAGCTGTCAAATAAGGACACATTTTCACAGCTTCAAGATCCATGGATAGCAGAATAATGTCCCCTCTGACTGCTTTGGCTTTATCCTCGTTCTTTTCACTTCTTGCCCGGTTTTTTTTGTCAATATGTGCAGTATACTCTGTTGTGTCGATGTTTCCTACTGCATGGCTGCAGCAAATGTCACACATGTCTTTTTTCAAGACATATAAGGAAAGGTTCTTGTCATTAAAGGACTTTTCAAACGTGAATCTAGAAACAGCAGCAACTGCAGTATCTATACAGAACTTTTTGTAATGATTGTACAAATCAGTGACAGACCTATAAGTAGGTTCTAAATAAAGTTTTGTTGTCTCTTGTCTTCTATAATGCGACGGCAACTTAGGGATGCTATCAAGGAAATAATTAAGACTTGACATTTTCTCTTCCGCTCCTCGCCTAGCAGTTCGAAGTGTTAGTCTATTTTGAATGTCTTGACATGGTAGCATTCCAAATTCTGCTTTCCTTACCCACGATTGGACGGTGAAAGACCCCAAGCAAAAAGTTTTCAAAAACATATTTCTACACACCTGTACTTTATTATTGGAATCTGAATCCAGCGGGAGAAAATAATGCAAAGTACCTTTGCGTCTTGAATTGGCGTCAGAAGTTTTTCGAGACACGTTGGTGCGGTTGATTAGTCCTGTAATGTATATCTTCCTCTGATCCCAATTCAGATTATTCCAGAAGTTACTAAAAATTTTCTGTCTACACTCTTCCGTAATTTTATTGCATAGTCTGTTTTGGCTTTTTTCGCAGAATTTGGAATTGCACCTTTCTCCTATCTGTTTACATGACCGGGTTTTATTATGCTCCATTTTCCTTCCCCTTGCTTTAGTGAATCCTAAATATTCCTTACCTTCCATTCTGAGTCTTTTATTCTTATTTTTTTTCCATTCATTCATATTTCTAATTTTACGACGTTGTCTGCCTTCATTAACATCACCGTAGAAAATATTTTGAGAAGCGCTTGATGTTGCAGTTGTTTGGTTGTGAGACTCCTCGTCACTTGATGACGACGAAGGTGCATATGAGCAGGAAGAACTCTGTAGAACATCAGTATCACTCTCATTTATAAAATTGGCTGTTGCAGGAGGATCAACATCAGTGACTAAATGTGAATTAATAAGTAAAGATGGACTTTCTGACTCTATTCTTGCGTCTGTATCATACTGTAATGAGGATTTATCTTGACTATCCATATCAACTTGCAAGTTTTCTGAAGATGTCACGTTAAATTTAATTGATGGTGGTAGAGAGCAAGCTCGTTTCATCTTAATTTTTATTGAATCACTTGTGAGATCCGAGACTGAAAGCGATTTCGGTATAAATAATTTAGGATAGTCAATAAAAGTTATAAACTCTGAAGAATTTTCTCTATGTGTTACGACAGAAGAATCAGCCACTATAAATTCTGAAGTGTTTTTATTATGTGTAGTCCTTTTGACAGTAGAATCAGCCACTAAAACAATTTTATTAAATGAGTAGGTCAATTAAAAAACTATCAAAATTTAACTCTCAATTTTCATCAAATTCTTTATTTTCGAAAGCGGAAAACCAAGAGGAGTTTTTCTATCATGACTTACCGGTAAGCAAGTTCCCTTGATCGTAACCATTTACAGGGTTTAATTTTAAGAGGCTAATCATCTTTCTAGCTCTATGACCTTGATACCTTTTCATCATTTAAGTTGGTGCATACACCTGTAAAAGATTTGTTTAATGAAATACAGTCCAACACAAAATAACCTAAATAAAATTATTAACTTGATTAAAGAAACATTGTAAAGAAATACCTTCTATCTGCATTTTTTTTAAATTAATGTCAATTTTTCTACATCAAAACCAAGCAAACAGTATTAAAATACTTAAATAACTTACCTATTCTACAACAGTTCCTTTAAATATTCCAATTTCAGATTAAAACCACTTTTAACGATAAAAACACCACATAAATAACCTTTGTGTATTATCTCGCGAAGCGTCAGAGCACTACTAAAACGCCGTGCCTTAAAAACAGGTTCAAACTTGCTCTAAGCCCCTCTCTTCTCCCCCTGTTATTCCGCGAAACGCTTACCACCGGGTAACGGTCAGTCGATCGACGAACACGACCGAGTGTAGTCGGTTGAACCAGTAGATAGGAGATATTGCCAAAAAAAAATACGTCAATATTTTCTAGCGCATATAGGAGCTATTTCTACAGACTTTTAATTGCTATTTAAAAACGAAATATCAGATAGAAAAAAAAACAGTCTATGCAAAATTGAACTTTAAATCTATTGCATTAAAAATGTCGATTTCTTAAAAAATGTTAGTTAGGAGGTATTGTCACTTCAACGACGTTATAGTGGATTGTTGTTTTAAATTGAGAATGTCATCTTTTAATTGTTTGAATTGAGTCTCGTGCGTTTCCATATCATGCCAAAGTGTAACGTTTTGGACATCAACGGAAGTATTTATAATTTTGTTAAGCGGTGAAACTTCCGGAAATATCAATTTCGGTTCATTCCTTCATTCATTCATCAAAGTATTCCCTTTCAATACGCATCCTCTTTCGAGCGTTATCAAGCCAGTGTGTCTTAGTGTTTGTGACGTCATAGCGGTTGGACATATGATGCGCACGGAGCACGCGTCACAGCAATAATAAAACCAGGTGTTTAGTTTGTGTAACTTGATCCAACTATCGGTGCATGCAGTTACTTCCGAATGGCAATATGAATCATGCCTTTCATTGTTTTTAATTAATTGTGTGTCACAAATCGATTTATGCATTTTCGTGTCATAGACTGGATGGTTGAATTTGCACATCATTTTTTGCACGTTCATTGTTTTGCATTCGTAAATATCAGATTGATCAAGTGGCACGAAAGAATCTTTGTTAACATTATATGCAATCAATTCAGATGCAGGTATCACTCTCAGGACCTTATCTTTGCCAATGCGTTGCGGGATGCTAATCAATTTATTGAGTTCGTATGGCTCGTCACTCAACAATGGAATTTTCACCTCCATTATGAGATTATTTTGTGTAATGCGACTATGAACCCTAAGCAACTTATATATATCTCTTATGTTATCTTGAATGTCAGGTAATGCCAAATTTTGCGCTAAATGTCGAGCTATTTTATTTAATTCATTTTGCAGTTGGCGTGGCGATAATAAGTGCACATCTATGTGACCTTGGTACATATTTGTCAACGTGTTAATTAAAGTTTGTTGTATAGATCTAAGATTCGACATTACGCTTTCTGCAGCCATTATTGATGTTAAAACATAAAATGCCATATCATCGTTAGACTTCTGGTTAAGAAGTTCGGTGTCAAGGGTTGCCAGATGGTTATTAATCAAATCCAAATGCTTTATCATAAGGTGTTCGTTTCGCTGAACAATGTTATTTTCGGCTTCTAGTATACTCGTTTGGTTTTGGATTAATTTTACTATGTGATTTTCATTTTGTTGAATAGTTGTTATGTCCATTTCGTATTTTTCAGCAAACCTTTCATCCAAAACTCCGAATAAAGAATTTGCAATGTAGCCGACTCCGTTAATTAAACCTCTTTTCGCTCTACTCTGCACTAAATGTTGTGATTTTAAAAGATTGTTGTAATATTGCAATTCATTCATATCTTGATCTAATTGGTTTAGTAACACCTGAAATTGCATGACCCATTCCTTCTCTTGGAATCCGTTAATGTGTGTTACGTATTGTTGAAGAGTGTCAATATTATGCCAATAATTTGTCATGTTGTAATAGAATATCAATTTCCATTCGTCTTTGATTTCTTGTATAAATGTTATTTTGTCAAAATAAATAGACTGGTTTGCGTTTACCGAGATAAGATTGAATGCAGAATCGCTTTGTTGCAAGGAAGGTGTCAGTGATGTCATAAAAAGTAGGAGAGATTGACAAATCAAGTTTTTCCATGACATGCTCCTAACTCGGCTCCGTCTCTGCGGTTCTATTCTATTCCCTTGCAGCGGTGGTGTGTTTCTGTCGATTGCGTTTGTGTCATTGTCAAGGAGTGGTACTAACCTAACCATTGGTCTTTTACGTTCGCCCTTTACTGTTTTGAGCGTGACCACGCGTGTATGGCCGTCCCGGCCCGGATGCAGTTGTGTTACCCGACCTAGAGCCCATTTCCCTGCGGGTACGTTCTCATCTTTGATGCACACTATGTCATTTATTTTTGGATCTGTATTTGACTTCCTCCACTTTAACCTGGCTTGAAGCTGCTGTAAGTATTCTCTAGACCATTTCTTCCACAAGTCGTTGCTTAACTTCTGAACGAGTTGCCATCTCTTCCTTAAATCCACTGTGCAATTGTCCGGTTCTGGTATATTCAATAATGGTGTTCCGGTCAGAAAGTGGCTCGGTGTTAAGCAGTCAATATCTTCCTGGCTTTCGATTTGCTCCCACGAAGTTCGTACCGTTGTCACTATACATGTCCCGTGGTTTTCCTCGCCTTGCACAGAATCTTTTAAGAGCTGCTAAGAACGCTGCGGAACTTAACTCAGTCACAAGCTCTAAATGCACAGCCTTAGTCGCAAGACATACAAATACGGCGACGTACGCTAAGAGTGTTCTCACCCCCCGACCTTTATTGGCTTTAATCTCAACGTGGCCAGAAAAGTCAACACCTGTGTGGGTAAAGGGTCGTGAAATCGTCACCCGGGGTGCTGGTAAGTCAGCCATCATCTGTTCTCGAGATCTTGCATTGAATCGACGGCACGTGACACATTTATGTAAAACTCTCTTAACTGCACGGTAGCCTCCCACTATTCAATACTTTTGTCTTAAATGTGCAAGTGTCAATTTTGGACCCCCATGAAGTAACTGCAAGTGGGTCTGCTCGATAATCATGTCTGTCAGTTTATTATTGTGCGGCAAAAGTATTGGTTGCTTAGCACATTCTCAATGCAAACCGCATTGCGTAATCTTCCCCCTACTCGTAGAATATCATTTTCATCGAGAACGGGATTTAAACTCAAAAGTCGGCTCGTAACCCCGACGCTTTTTCCTTGCTTTATTTTTGTAATGTCTTTGAACTCGTGCAATTGAATTTAATTTTTCTGCAGTCTGTAATTCCCGCGGTGTCAAATGACTCATTCGCGTATTTTGCTCGGCCTTTATAGTAGTAGAGCGAATAAAACGTAACATCCACGCTACAACTCTAGTGATATGACTCATTTTGCTGTGGTTTTCTATTAAATTAATTATTATCGACGATGGCTCTAATTGCAAAACACATGTTTGTTTTTGTTTTGCTTCGTGATCCGTGTGTATAATAGGTGTTTTCTGGATGGATGTTTTGTCCATCGTTTTTAGCCATTCCGGACCTTGCCACCACAGGGGATGTTTTAATAATTGAGTGCAGTTTAAACCCCTCGTTGCACAATCTGCGGCGTTTTCTTCGGATGGGACATGGTGCCACTGCGTTTTCGGTATGACGTCATGTATCTGTTGTACTCGGTTACACACGAAGGTCTTCCATGCAGTTGGATCGCGCTGTAACCACCCTAGGACGATCATAGAATCTGTCCACGCGTAGATGTTATTATGAGCACCTTCCCATTTAAAGGCTTGTAAGGTTGTTTGCATGAGTCTTGCAAGTAATACAGCTCCACATAGCTCCAAGCGGGGCAGAGTTAACTTCTTATTAACCGGTGCTAACCTAGACTTTGCAGTAATCAACCCGGATGATGGGATTGCCGGCATCTGTCACGGTTCGTAAATATATGGCACAGGCGTAGACCTTTTCAGACGCATCACAAAAACCATGTAATTCCGCCTGAATTGCAGTTTCTCCTAAGTACCTCGGAATGTCAAATTGCATTATGTTATGTACGTCAGTGCAGAACTTTTTCCACTCGGCTTGTATAGCTTCCGACACCGTATCATCCCAGTTGCAATTCGCTAGCCAAATCTGTTGAAAAAGTAATTTTGCTCTTACTGTCAGTGGTGTGAGCCATCCAAGTGGATCGAAAATTTTCGATATTTCCGATAATAAGATACGTTTTGTCAGTTTTTTGCAGTTGGTGTTTATTTTATTAGAAAATGTAAAGTTGTCAGTTTCCGGGTTCCATTGCAATCCTAGGGCCTTTGTTGTCCCCTCTCCTTTAAAATGTAAAGTTTTTTGTGTCAACTCATTATCGCTGATGTTTTGTATTAGCTCCGGATTATTGCTTGTCCACTTTCGTAATGTCAATCCCGCTCCCTTAAACATGTTGATGAGCTGCTGCTGCACTTCCTTAGCTTGCTCCAAATCATTACCTCCACTGATTACGTCATCAACGTACAACTCCTGATTGATGACGTCACTCGCTAAGGGATATTTGTCATGATCGTCTAATGCCAGCTGTTTAAGGGTCCGTAATGCCAGGAATGGTGCTGCTTTCGTTCCATATGTCACAGTGCAAAATTGGTACTGCTGAACTTGACCTCTTTTGTCACTTTTACGCCATATTATTTTTTGCAGCTGTTGATCTTTTTCGCTGACTAGAATCATTCTGTACATTTTTTCGCAATCCGCTGTAAACACGTATCTGTATAATCGCCATCTGATTAATAATGTTAAAAGGTCTTTATGTAATTTTGGCCCGCACTCCATGAGGTCATTTAAGCTTAAGCCTGATCCGGTCTTCTGCGATGCATTGTATACTACTCTCAGCTTAGTTGTCAAGGAATCGGGTTTCCAAACTCCGTGGTGAGGTAGGTAACATGTTGGTTCCTTGTCTACTGCACTTGGCTTCATGTGACCCATGTCTAAATATTCTTGCATGAATTTTGTATAACTTTCTGAATAATCTGTATTTTTATCTAACTTAACTTCTAACTATTTGTACTGGGCTAATGCCAAATGCTTTGATTTGCCCAATTGCTCCTCAAAGTTGGGTTTCATCGGATAACGAACTTCATACCGCCCGTTTGCTAACCGTTTCGTTGTTGCAGTGAAAAACTCTTCGCAGTACTGTTCTTGTGACGTCATCGAACTTGTTGAGTCTTCATGGATATCTTCTACCTCCCAATATCTAGCCAGATCGTCGATGTTGTTTGTAATAACGTTGCAGTTGTATGTTCTGACGTTCCCGGACAATATCCATCCTAGTTGTGTCTGACCTTTGATTAAGCCGCTCATTAATATTTCCGAAAACACGTGTGCATCAAAAAGGATATCTATGGGTCTCGAAACGTTATATTCGGGATCAGCTAAGTTTATATTTGAAACGTATTGTAACTGTTTTTTGGCAAAGGACGCATTCGGTAAGTTATTAACCACGCGTGTCATGACTAACGCGTCAGTTTTAAATTGATAGTCGGTGCATAGTGATTTGCAATTTAAAGTAACCTTGCCCTTACTCCTATTTGATAATGTACCAACTCCCGAGACACTCGCGTCTAACTTTTCTCTTTGTAAACCTAATCTCTGGGCTGCATTTTCGGTGACGAGTGTAATCTGTGACCCTTGATCTATGAGGGCGCGTAATGTCAAATATTCGCCATTAATTGTTGCTACCTGAACTAATGTAGTGGCCAATAGTATCTCATCATCGTTGTTGGAAATGTAATTATTTTGCATTATTTTGCTAAGCCCCCCCGATCTATTTGTTGTCGGGATGGGTGCTCGCCCCGAGTTCGTAATTGCATTATGTAATAAGGTGTTATGTGGTTCATTGCATTCTTTGCACCGTTTATCCGATCCACAATAACCCTTAGTATGCATATATAAACAATTAATACATATTCTCAGTTTTGACACAGATTGCAATTTCTCCTTACTAGACATTTCAGCAAATCTAGAGCATTGAAATAATGCATGTTCATTTTTGCAAAGCGGACAAGTTACAGTGCCCTGGTTTACATTGCATGTAGGATTACGGAAATGACCCGAACTTTTCGTAGCCTGACGGTCTGCCGCATTATAATTTTTCTTAAATGTATGAGATGAATTAAACTGAGTTTTAAACGGAGTTTTATTGACAACAATTTCTGACTTCTTTCGTTGCAATGGCTCTAGTGCTATGAATTTACTCTCTATGAATTGCATAAATAAGTCAAAATTAGGCAATTCCCTTGCGTTAGTCCTAGATTGCATATAGTCCGTGTATGTAACGGAATCGAGCTTTTCGCATAATACGTGAACTAACATCGGGTCCCATGTCGATGTGTCAACGCCTAGGTTGTGAATGGCATGAATAGTTTCCATAGTAGTGTCATACATACGTTTTAATTCATAAGAGCTTTGTTTTTGAATACTGGGTTTTTTTTTTTTTTTTTTTATGTTAAAGGGAGGCAAACGAGCAGGCGGGTCACCTGATGGAAAGTAATCACCGCCGCCCATGGACACCCGCAAAACCAAAGTTATCGCGGATGCGTTGCCGACCTTGAGGAAGGAGTTGGATCTTGAGGAGGGAGTAGGAATTGGGAGGGGGGAGGGGTGAGAGATGGGCCTCCGGTACTTTCACTCACCGGACGAAACACAACAGCAACGCCGTTGTTTCACGCTGATATTCTGTGAAAGGGTGGTGTTACGCCGGGCGAGCCGGCCCATTTCGTGCTGCAACGCAACGTGGCTCTACCACATCAACAAAACCGCATAAACAATTGAAAATTCTTTGTTAATAAAAGTTGCCTATTATTATATCTGTTAGACAATAATTCCCAGCACGTGTCATAATTTTCCGGTGCAACATGCAAATGTTGGACGAGCTTTTCAGCCTCGCCCCGCAACCTTCCCTTCAAATGTTGCATTTTCTGGGTTTTAGTGAGAGCGCTATTATTATGTATAGCTTCAGAATATAAATCCATGAATGTAGGCCAGTGTGTGTAACTGCCACTAAATATCGGGATCTCGATCTTAGGCATAGATTGTTGTTGACTAACCGATGAATTTAACTTCTTATTTAATTGTCGTTTAAACGCTTCGTAATTTAATTCAATTTCGTTAAACATGTTGTAATAGCCAGAGTCTTTTCCTTGCAATATACCATCAATTTGTAAGTGAACGTGATCAATCGGGTTCCAGCGAGACTCAATGCATTTTAATTTATCCTCGATTTCCCACTTTTCGGAGAGTTCATCTACCTTAAGCGTGTTCACTAACCTGTTGAATGCTCTAAAGTGAGCATGCTGTTTTTGCTGTAGTTCTGCCACTCTCCCGTCTGGGCTGTCAAACTGTGTGCTGTCAAACTTGATATGGAACTGCTCACCAGTATTAGTACTTGTCGAGGGTTTACCTTCATTCAGCAGCGCTGGCTCGCTCCTTCCCGCCACCTTCCAGGATGTAAGCACCTTACGTGTACCTTCATACCACTGCCTAATCACCTGTATGATGCTTTCCACGTAGTACTGATGACTCCTCTCCTCTACCTTCATCAACTCGGTGTCATTTTGTTGACATTCACCCCACAAGTTATCTAACGCTTCTAAGCGTTTCGCAATGTACTCCTCCGTTTTTCTAGTAACAGGATCCTTCTTAAAGTTAGCGTGGATCCTCTTAATTTCGTCCAAAGCATGAGCCTGACGCGCAATTAAGCCTTCCATTGCAAGCGGAAATATGGAAAGATCTTACTTGAGAAACTGGAACTCTTCCTCTCTGGATATGCTGCTCTGGTTGTGCAGATGGTCTCCTGCCCGTCGCTGACGTGCCCGGATGCAATGTAGTTATGCAATGTAGTTATGCAATAAACGCGGTTAAGATCACTCGCGATGTCACTGGTTTGTTTCCAGGACTTCGAAACAACTCTTTCCCGTAGCCGTAAAGTAACGCGAAACAATTGACTCTAAAATCCCTTTTTCGATGGACCAAAATGTATGTAGTGTAATGCAGGTTGCAAACGAGATGCAAAAGATGTAGATGTAAAAGGATGCAGATGCAAATGCAGGCGAGTGCAATTAAAAAGTCAAAAATGAGTTGTCAAATCGGCATCTAATTAAACACTAAAATAACATATGATTGTCATGATAAAGTGCATTCGTTGAAGGTCGACTGGCGATCGTGATCTGGGTCACAGTTATTGCCGCGTCTGTTATATTTTATTAACTATCTAATATGCAGAATGTCATGTACGTGACTCGTACAGGTTTATGAAAAGGGTCTAGCTGAAAAATAAAACGAATTGCTTCCGAATTTCTTCAACGCCCTTAGCTGGAGGGTTCTTTATTTTCTTCAATAACGTAGTGGACTGTATTCTGTAGGCTGTAGGTTCTTCCTTGTTGATTGCAGAGTCTTCTTTCTTCATTCTTCAGTAGAGTCTTCCTCGGAGTGAGCATGCCTTCTGCTTGTTCGACCCGTCTTTTATACAATATATACGCCCGCTGGCGCTCCTACGGTATTGCCGGCGTTCAACCAATCAGAGCGCCCTATCACTGTGACCGAAATGGCGATATCGCTAGCCTTGTCTATTAAAGTAGCCTCTCTGATTGGTCGACCGTTTAGGCTAAATTAACATAATCATTAGTAATTATCGCGATGCTAATTACCTTTTATGACTCATCGTAATTACATTATAAAGATAATTAAGTGATTCTAAGTTATAACAAAACAATTACATTAATAGCTATCCTATAAAACAACTCTTATTATGATTCCTACTTATACATAATTTACATTAAGTTTATTAGTGCGCTAGCTTACATTACGTGATAATTGCTGATTACTTAGATCTATTTTCTAATAAAAGTACTGTTGTGCGATATGATTTAAACATAGTTACAGGTACTACGCGACGTTACGCGTCTAATTACAATATCTGCACATACATACATTAATACTTATTGATGTGGCGACACGAAATGTGACCCACCTGTGATAATTGTGACACTTGTCTCGCGCTTTGGACGATATTTTTTAATAAATTATTTGTGAAAAGCAAACAGCACCAAGAAAACGAATTTTCCTTGACAGACCATTTATTTTACATAAATCAATAATATGTTATAAAAACGAGAAGACATAAACCAAAAGGAGTTTTCAACATCCTCACAAGGGCAAAATAAAAATAAAAATAGAACAAACAACAATTTGGCGCCACCTATTGTCACGCTTTCTAACACTCCTAATTAATTGAGGTGCCTATTTCACTGCACACTTATCATCAATTGTATTAATTCACTTCCAATAGGTACAATCTCTGTATAGGTCTTGTTAGTTCACCGTTGCTAGTTCGAACCCTTGCTACTCGTGTGTAGCTGTCTTTGCCTCTGATCAGTTCTTTAATCACACCCAGTGGCCAATTTACTCTTTTCTCTTGAGTTTCAATCAATACTACATCACCAATCTTCAGTGCGGTACTTAATCTCGTTTTCCCTCTCTGAACCAGCATAGCTAAATATTCTGACCGAAATCTTTGTCTCAAGTCTGCTCGAAGCTTTTCTGTGTAGCGCACCCTCTCGTTCATGCTCTTTGCATCTAAAAGGTTGAATTCTGGTACTTCATTCCTTGGGATGCTGTGCAGAAAATTGTTAGGTGTGATAGGAGATAAGACATTACTCTCAGTAACGTATGTCAACGGTCTTGAGTTGATTACCGCCTCGCAGTCGCACAATACGGTCTCCAACTCTACGTAGGTCACCGAGGCTTTTCCTAAAACCCTGCGTAACAAATCTTTGACTGAACCTACGAGTCTTTCCCACCAACCACCCCACCATGGAGCTGAAGGTGGATTGAATATCCATTTAATTGGCCTTAAATCGGGCGAGGTTTGTATAGCACTCCAATCTATTCCTTTCAGAAGTCTTGCCGCGCAGGAAAAATTAGAGCCGTTATCGGTATAAATAGTGGTGACTCTTCCACGACGTGATAGAAACCTCCGTAGAGCCATCAAGAAATCTTCCGTCGATAAGGAAGTAGCCACTTCAAAATGAACCGCTCTGTATACTGCGCATGTGAAGAGTACTATGTAAGCCTTTTGTTTTGATTTCAGTAGCAGAGGACCAGCGTAGTCTATGCCGCAAGTTTCAAAGGCAGCCGCGAATTCGTTAGTTCTGCATCTAGGCAATGGAGCTGGTGTGGCGACAGCGGGCGACACTTTGTGGCGCTTACATTTCACGCATTTGAAGATTATCTTCTTTAATAAGCGACGTATACCTATTATCCAATAGGTTTCACGTAAGACAGTCATAAGAGTTGTTACTCCAGCGTGACATAACTTTTCATGTCTTTCTCGAACCAGTCTCTCAACTATGGGGTGATTACTATACAATAGCACGGGAGTTCTATAGTCTTGAGACTCTTCGCATAAAAGAAGTTTAGTTTGCACTCGCCATAGTCCATTTTCATCTTGTAATATTGTAACGTCACTTTTTCTCATTTGTGTATCACGTCTACTTTCAGTTTGTATTAATTTAAACAGGTTTTGCTCACCATCTTTGATCTCATCGTGTGAGAGTGGTCCTTTGTTAACTAGGCCTCGTGAATTATTTACAAATCTGTACATCCAGCAAAACATTCTTAAAAGCTTAGAATATTTGGCAAGATTCAAAAGTTCGTTGCTGAAATGAGAAGTAAAAGTAGACGTGTCTAGATTGACTTGCACCTTAGTTGTAACTGTTTCATCGTTTATATGCTCGTCATCACCGGGTATCACCGGCTGGGGCCACTTCTCTTCACTTAGTTTCAACCACTGTGGACCTTCCCACCATCTGGATTCTATTAATGTTCTTGGGTCGCATCCCCTTGATGGAAGATCTGCTGGATTCATCTGTCCTGGTACAAATTTCCATGATTTCAGGTCTTAGGATCGACGGATTTCTTTCACTCTATTTTGTACAAAAACTGTCCATTGGCCTTGTATATTTTTGATCCATGCTAGGACAACTGTAGAATCTGTCCACATGTATGTAGGGCAGTCAATCTGCAAAGCCTCTTTTGCTTGGTTGCATAAACGGGTAGCTATTAGCGCTGCCATCAACTCTAGCCTTGGGATGGTTAACCTCTTCTTCGTCGGTGCAACCCTAGCTTTAGCTAACACTAGTTGAACATTGATTTTGCCATCAAATTCTGAACGAATGAAAATACAACATGCGAAAGATTTTTGACTAGCATCACTAAAAGCATGTATAGAAATTATTGCCGTAGACACCGTCCCTGATATCAGTCTTCGCGGTATACGGCATTCAGATAATAGATGTACTTGTTCCCACCACTTTGTGAAAACGTCACATATGTGTTGTGGTAGCTCATCATCCCATGATGCCCCTTCGGTATTCCATGACATCTGAATTAATGATTTGGGGATAAGTGTAGTTGGAGCTGTGAACCCAATAGGATCGAAAACACTTTGTGCAACTGATAAAAGGACCCTTCTGGTAAGTTTTTTCGGCATTTGAGCTGGAATATTGACGTTAACGAAGATCTCATCTGTTGTGGTATTCCACATCGCTCCTAATATAGATAAAGTAGCCTTTTCAGTTGTGTATCCGTCCATTGGAGCTATTACCCAATCCCTTAGATTGAATTTGCCATTGTTCATCAACTGTTTGGATTCAGATACGAATTGATCAACTTCTTTCCCTTCTAAGCTGATAACGACGTTATCTACGTAAAATGATTGTAACAATCTAGTCGCCGTTTTCATAAACTCTGGTGGACCCTTTTGTAAGTGATGATTGATCGTGGCTTCTAACAAAAATGGGCTGCAGGTTAGGCCAAAAACAACTCTACAATGCCTGTAGATTTTCATCTCTTCTCTATTAAAAATATTATTTGATTTCCACCATAAAAACTTCAAAAAATTTCGATCATCTGGGTTAAGCGATACTTGTAGGAATGCCTTTTCAATGTCTGCAGTGACACCAACAGGATTTATACGAAATTTTGTCAAGAGTTTAGGAATTACTTCTAGTAGATTCACACCCTTCTCTAGGCAGTTGTTGAGTGAGTTTCCAGATCTATCCTTTGCCGAAGCATCAAATACTGGTCTGACCCGGGTAGTTAGACTGGATTCTTTAATAACTGCGTGATGGGAAAGGTAATGCCCACTTCCGTCATCGTCTAGAACTTCTTCTATTATTCCCATCTTCTCCCAACTATGAAAAACTTTTTCGTACGATTCATAGTTATCAATCTTTATCAGACGTTTGGTAGTTGAATGTAATCTTCGCGCTGCAAGCTCTTTGTTGGTCTGCAGAGGCATGTGACCTTCTTTCCACGGAAGGTTTACTTCATAGCGCATATCTTCATTTCGCTTTATGGTCTTTTCAAAATTTTCCATCACATCTATTTCATGATCTCTTTGGGCCTTAGTTTCAGCAGGATCTCTGATGCCCAGAGCTTCAAGATTCCAGATATCTGTGATGTTTAGGTTTGTGGATAATGCTTTACTATAGATGGCATGCGGCATCTTCAAGAGGCCTTGTAAAGTCCATCCTAGTCTAGTGTTCACAGCTGTGAGCCCATCATCTAATTGGATAATTTGTGACGTAAGTAGCTTCCCACAGTAGTCAGCGCCAATTAACAGAGTAATTTCTGGAATCTGATGCCCTACGTCGGTAAGTGTAACGCCGTGTCTCCATAGACTTTCCAATACCTTGCAGTGATAGACTCTTGGTATGATTCCACATATTTGATTTTGGTCCAATACTTCTAACTTTTGAGTGAATGTATCGTCCAAATTAGAAACTTTAATTCTGTAGATTTTGTGAGCAGTTTGTTCGGTAACTACACCACCAAAGACAACGTGTCCCAGTTTAGTTTCGCCAGCTACGGGCAGACCGAGATCTTTGGCCAACTCCTTTTTTATATAGGACCTTTGTGCTCCACTGTCAATCATAGCTCGCACTACAAACTCCTTGTTGCCGTTTCGAATTTTGACTAATAAAGTTTGAAGTAAAGTGACAGCGCAGTCATGCGTCAAATTATTTGTAGGACATGTCAAACAAACTTGTTTATTCTCGCCTTTGTTTGTGTTTTGTTTGTTTTCGTAGTTTTCAGGTACCGACGAGCCTGGTTTGCTTGTTGCTGCTTCTTCAGGTGTCTGTTTAATTTTCTCCAGTTCTGGGCAGAATAGAACGTTGTGTCGCTTGGAACACGCCAGACATTTAGCAGCGATCCGGCACTTGAAAGCATTATGTCCTCTTAAGAGGCAGGCAGTGCAAGCCTTGGCTTTCTTCACATGTTCACGCCTCTGGTCTATGGTGAGGTTTGCGGCTTTCACGCATTGAGCGCTGGAGTGATTTGTTTTGGAGCAGAAGATGCAGCTGGTGTCTCTTTCATTTGCTGAAGCTTTACCCTTTGCGTTCGTTTTAGGAGTCACTGCAAAACAAGATGTTGTCGGCATAGACTTGGTAGAAGTAGGATCAGTTGACTCTTCAAAGCAAGACTTCGCCATGTCAATGCGTTGGGTGCTCTCCACTTCTTGTTTTAGGAACTCCAACAGTTGTGTCAATAAATCGTTTGATGTACCGTCTTTAATTGATCTCCTTTCTCTCTCCCAGGTCTTGAGGAGTTCTTCAGGAAGGGCTGACTCGACTAGGGGATACAACATTACTGCATATTTGTTCTGCGTCAGTCCCAACGACTCTAAAGCTCGTAACTGGGTATTGAGCTTGTCGTACAATGAGTTCAAAGGCAGTCTATCTTCTCTTACTTGACGTAGCACTAGGTTGAGCAGATCCCGCATGCATACTTCAATCAGTAGCTCTTCACGTTCGTAGCGTTGCGTCAGATGTTCGATAGCTTTTGGGTAGTTTTTTGCGGATGGAGGGAAGCTTTCGATTAAACCACGAGCTGGTGTACCTTCAGATATGGCTCCGAGTAGGTACTGGAACTTGTCATGGTCGTCGATGCTCTCGTTCTCATGTATTTTTGAAAACTGTCCCCAAAATGGTATCCATTGTCTAACGTCGCCCTCGAACTTGACTAAATTCAGCTTGGGAAGCTTCAATTCGGGTTTTTGCTGACGTAGAGTTTCCTTAGTATTATGGCTACTACAACTTACGGAATCTTCTTTGTTATGATTTTCATATTTCGTCCACAAGTTGTTGAAAGTGACCTTGTACTCATCTTCCTCCTCCACTTCCTTCTCTAAATCACCCTCGCTAATGTCCGATTCCAGTAGGGTGCTGAAGATTTCGTTGTTTAGGCTAAGGAGCCGTTCGTGTTTGTCTTTTAACACCTTTAACTGAGCGACGTCCTCATCACCGAATCCTCCGATTTTGTTCGCGAGTTTCGTAAAACTTCTACGTAGAATCGTTCGCTCCTTCTTAAGTTTAACCAGCTGTCCTGTGACGGTCGCCATTTCTCGCGCTTTGGACGATATTTTTTAATAAATTATTTGTGAAAAGCAAACAGCACCAAGAAAACGAATTTTCCTTGACAGACCATTTATTTGACATAAATCAATAATATGTTATAAAAACGAGAAGACATAAACCAAAAGGAGTTTTCAACAACTTGTGTCTTAGCAACAATGGTTTACATAACATAGTACATACATGATTCATTCTAATAAGATTCCAATAAAAATGTAATATAAACGTATAACTACATTTAAACTCTAAGTTACGAAACAATAATAGTAATGTGCTTATCTATTCCTACGCTAAAAATGATTCTTTATTAAATATACCTAACTATCTATTTACTTAGGGCTAAGCGTAGTTTGTCCGTAACAGTTTAGTTAAATATGGCGTTATAGTTAAAAGTGGCCGTAACGTCTTCAAAAAGAATGTATGATTACACTATTGAGGTGTAGTAGATAGTTATCTGGAGTGCAGGATGGAAAGATCACTACAGATGAGAGTAGAAATGTATTTACGTAAAGGTTACAAGTAAGTTAAAAATAGACGATTCTTTTCTCTAATGTTAGACCGTGTTGGCTGGCGTTGTCAATTGCACTGGTTTTAAAATAAGTAATTTATTATAATGTTTAATATGATACTCTATGTAGCGACGGGTCAATGACGCGTGCGCGTGACGTTTGTGCTGTGTTAGCAAAAGTATAATAAATATGTACAGTAAACCGTACATCTTGGCAACCCAAGAAAACAAAACAAGTTAACTAAAACGAAAATAGAAAAGAATAGCCTTAACAAAGCAAATAATGACACTAATCGAAGTTGAATGCGACATTGCTGGTTGCGGTGTTGAGACTCCGAGGCGGCTTCGGTGGTGGTGCTACCACTTGGATATCTTCGCTTTGTCTGTTGTCTCTTCGATAAAAGGTTTGAAGTTCGATGTCTACCGGGTGTGGTCGTTGGAAAGCAGTCGAGCTTCTCTTGTTTTTCGTAAAAATGCTAAATTACTTCATTCAAATAGTTTGTTGAGCATAATTTGATTTTCTATCTCTAATTACTAGATATGTTTTTTTTTTCATTGGCGGCGCTAGTGTGCGGCGAAAACGCTCTTAAAGAATTACGCTATTCATGATTTCTTATTTTTACAATATTCTTAGTCAACAAACAATCAACACAACAGAATATTTGAAGTTATTCAAAACGTCAAGCAGGAATATTACCCTGGTTAATTAAAAATACGCAGGACCGTTGCTCAGGCATGGTGATGAATGAATGTACTTTTATGCTTGCTTGCTTGGTGGTTAATATTTTTGTTCGTTTCATTCGTTCATCGTCACGGAGACACGGAGTAACTACATAGATTTTTTTCCCTTTATGTGATGGCTTCGTGCGACTAGCACATTTAGCCAGTATCAAAGTAATTTTTCTTACAAGTAATACAAAATAAACAATATTTCCTTTCTGATTATGATGATGAATGATATAAGAAATGAGAAGTGAGAAATGATAAACCCCCCAACCCCTCGAGTATCTCAGTAAAGATGTGGGACTTTACTAAGTCCTCACGCAGACTTCTTGAGTGAATTTGAAAAGTGCCGTTGCACTGTTTTGTTTCATTTGCAAACACTCATGCATACTCACGAACACTTAACGGTTTAACACCATTATTTCACATTAATATTCGACCAATCAAAAATTTTAGAAAATAAAACAAAATCGCAGAAATGACTCTTCACTTTCTCACCAAGAAGCCTACCCGTAGATTTTTTAAAAAAGAGAAAAGGTGAAGGTAAGAAAAGGCTGTATGGGCTGTATCCTTTTGCCTTATTTCTATACGTAAAAGAAATCTAAAAAAAAACAGCACGTCAAATTGACGTGACGGTTGGCGTTGGCGATGTAAACATCAGTCAGTGGTTGCTGAAGAAAACGCGGGATATTTTTGTAGTTGTGCTGTGCCTGTGGTAGATACAGCTATGGAGTCCAAGTTCTACGTGTGGGCGCGCGGGCGCTGGCGCGAGGTGTGCGCGCGGTCGGGGCGCGTGCAGGGCGCGGGCAAGGCGCGATTCTTGTTCGCGAGCAACGGCCGGCTGAAAGTCGCGCGCGCGTCTCGCGTGCTCAGCGGGCTGCGGGCGCTCGCCGACCGCAAGCCCACGTCTGTGCTCGATGGGCCGCCGCTGCCGCAGCGCAGGTTGGTGTCAGTTCTCGGTGCTTGCCGTTTCTGGCCCTGAGCCGTCTCCGGTTGTTTTAAGTTATTCACCAATCTCAGTTCGTAAAGAGCTTCTTTGCTGTTGCAACTTTACAAAACTAGACCTGAAAATATACTACTGTAGTGCACTATTGCACAAAAGATCCCGATCCCGGTCGCAGTAATAATACGAGAGGGAAACCTCAGCCACAATACACATAGATACTACTGCACTAAATTAAAAGTATTATGGCTGAAGTCGGTCTGGAACAAGCTTAAACTGGATCTATTGTGTCTGTATCAGTGCTTTTATCCTGTACAATACTGTGGAGTTGTGTCATTCTGCCTTCATCTTGCATTTGGCTCTATAGTGATTTCAGGTTTGTTTCCCAGCAGGGATACATATTGTACTTGGTTTGTTTGGCCTAACATGGAGCCCTAGCTCGTTCTGAGTCTTGCTGGCTGGCTACCACCATCTTATCTAAGTAAACGTCTTACAACAATGTTAGCTGCATCATTGTTGTGTTTTGTCAGGTAGAGATAAGTTAGAAAGTTTCCTCAAAGGTTGAGGTTTTAAGTGAAGTATGCTTCTACTGTGAGCCTTATCGTCACTTACCATCAAGTAATGAGCTAAGCAAAAATATTTTTTAGCTCCAAGCTACTAAACTGCCTGATACTCAGTTGGTTGTTTGTGCAGGAGCAGGCTCACCAAACGGCCACGATCAAGCAGCGGCCAGCACCATCGGCACTGCTGCTGCCGCTCACTAGGCCACAGGTAAGACATGTCATCTACAACCTAATGAGCAGTGCAATGCATTCAGGGTTCCATGTAATCATAAATAAATAATAATCATAAATCTCAATTGATCCATTTAGTTAACATGATCTAAAATATAGTTATAACGTGTACAAGTGGGCCCTCCTAGGGCATTTCAAAACTCACACAAACTAGTGTTATAAAAGTTTGCTATGCATTATCTATATAAAAATATATATATACGTGAAGCAAAAATGTTGTACCCCTTTTTTACGAAAATTATGCGGACAAAGGAGTATGGAATTTCATACACTTATAGTTTATATAGAGAAGGTTACCCAAATTTTAATTTTTTTTTAAAATTATGCATAAAATTACATTAAATCAATAAAACAAACATTACACACACTACCATGGTATTTGACACACAACGTGTATCAGACAGGTTCAGCCATAATCCAGGGTTTCAAATTATCCCTAGTATAGACCCTTTCTATAAATACCCTAGTAAGATAAGCGCAATTTAATTTGGTTTTGCATTTACAAACAAAGTTAAACTGACGTTAATTCAAAATCAAAACAAGCTAAACCCATCACTAGCAGGGTCATGAACTCTGTATGATGCCTACACTGCACCTCCTGTTTGTAAAACTGCGTGCCCTAGTTTTGGCCGCCACACCCCCTACCAGGCACACAGTTTTACAAACAGGAGGTGTACTGGAGTTCGCCCGCTCAAACAGTTGCCGGCTACTGTCGGCGCGGGCGGCGAAAGTCAAAACCTTTGACGGCACATTTTGTTTGACACAAACAACCCGTCTGGGTTCTTTGTCGGCAGTTGCTTGGCGGCATTTCTTTTTGGATTTGTTAGACTAATAAAACAAAGACAGATAAGTAGGCAGCTATTTTACTTTCGTGATTTAATAATTTGTATTAAGTAGGTACAGAAGTGGCCCGCAACAATTCGGGTGGATCGTCCGTCCGGCTGGCGACGTCCCCATGAGAAATAATAATAATGTAACTATCATCAAAGTAATAAAAATATTTTCATTTTACAGCCACATTGTTTCAACTTTAAAGTAGATAGGTACGCTTACCTACGAGTAGGTACCTACATAGGTCTTTGATTAAAATGACTTATTTTTGAAATAACTAAAATCAACTAAAGCGAAGCACTTTGAAGTGTAGTCACAGAATAAATAATCGTACTACTCTAAGGTACTTATGTAATTATCATCAAAGTAATGAAAAGATTTTCATTTTACAGCCACATTGTTTTGACTTTAAAGTAGATAGGTACGCTAACCTACGAGTAGGTACCTTCATAGGTCTTTGATTAAAATGACTTTTTTTTGAAATAACTAAAATCAACTAAAGCGAAGCACTTTGAAGTGTAGTCACAGAATAAATAATCGTGCTACTCTAAGGTACTTATGTAATTATCATCAAAGTAATAAAAACATTTTCATTTTACAGCCACATTGTTTCGACTTTAAAGTAGATAGGTAGGTACGCTTACCTACGAGTAGGTACCTACATAGGTCTTTAAATAAAATGACTTATTTTTAAAATAACTAAAATCAACTAAAGCGAGGCGCTTTGAGGTGTAGTCACAGAATAAATTATCGTACTACTCTAAGGTAGATACACCTACTTAGAACTAAGTACCCTAGGATGACTTGTTTTTGAAATAACTAAAATCAACTAAAGTGAAGCACTGAGGTGTAGTGTAGCACCCTAGCTGTGATAAAAAAGTCCACTCCACTTCACATAACCAGTTTACAAAAATGGCTCAAAATGCCCACCTTGTCGCTGGATGCAAGTTTGCGCCCGGCGCAAAACGGACTCTTCTGCGTTTTGAAGCATCTGTGGTGTGATGCTCAGAAAGGCGGCTGTGATACGATCCTTCATTTCTTCGGCAGTATCGCAAGCCACGGCGTACACCAAACTCTTAATATGCCCCCATAAAAAAAAATCAAGAGGTGTAAGGTCCGGCGATCGCGGTGGCCAGGCCACGCGCCCTCCTCTGCCTATCCACTGTGAAAAGCGTAGGTTTAAATATTCGCGCACTTGTCGCGCGTAATGTGGTGGTGCCCCGTCATGCTGAAATGTCATTGCATGATATTCTGCCAATGGAAACTCTTCAAGCTGCTCTTCAATGTAGTTGGTCAAGTGCTCGAGGTAGTTCTCTCCATTTAGCCGTTGGGGCAAAAACTTAGGTCCAAGCAGCCTACCACCAACTATGCCAGCCCACACGTTAACTCGCCACTGATGTTGGAAACTGGACTCTGTTGACGCATGCGGATTCGTGTGTGACCACACATGCTCATTGTGGATATTGCTTATCCCGCCCCTAGTGAATGCTGCTTCATCCGTCCACAGCACAGTTGAAGCAAAACCAGGAACCGTCAACACTTTATTGCAATACCACTGGCAAAATCCACGACGCGGTTCGAAGTCCGCAGGCGTAAGTTCCTGGGTTCGCCGAAAATGATACGGATGCTGGCCGTCATCTCGGGGCACCCGCCAAACCTTCATGTGAGCCACGTTGAATATCGCTGCAGATCGACGTGTACTGGTCCTTGGGTTGTCTCGAAAGTGCTCCAACACAGCCTCCTCAAACCCAGGGTCCCGCATATTTGGCTGGACCTCCGGACTCGTCCCACGAAAGGATCCAGTCTGCTGGAGACGCAACACCATTCGTCGAAAGCAATCCGCCGATGGCAAGCTTCGCTGCTCAGCTTCTGGTCTGCCGTTGATGAATCTCTCGCGGTACAGTTCACGAGCACCACGTAGACTGCCATTAGCTGCCCCGACACAAAGAATCATTTCGTAATACTCCTGATTACTTAAAAATGCCATATTCACTTAATAGGTAGTTGAATTGAAACCGAAAGCAAAAACACGAAAAGTAGGCATGCACTCTGAAAGCTTTCACAAACGACTGCGAAAAAATCGTAGGCAAACAAACCTAACAAGGCGGCGCCAGCGCCGGCGGGCGTGCCGCCTACTTCTAGTTCTAACTAGAAGTTGCTCCTGTACTTTTAGGGATCGAAAATAATTATTGTGTAGACTTGAGAATAATTATAAATTATTGATAGATAAGCTTAGATAAATTTTTACAACAATAAATGTCAAACATAATCGATTCACGCACAATCCATAATCTGGGCGGCTGCCTTAACCACTACGCTACCGAGGACTGGTTTTGTCAGCGCTCGATGCGTATGTTTTTAGCTTTATCCCGTTGCTTTATCAGATCTTAGAAGTTTGCACTTCTTAGATATTTTAGAGTTTCATAACGCTTAGATTATTTTAGGCTTTGTTAAAGTTCAGGTTCAGTTCAACTCAGGCGGGAATCGAACTATGCTACTTTTGCAATCCGGGCGGCTGCATTTTAACCACTTAACAAATGAGTCTGGACTCTGGATAAGACTGTGGAGATTGGTGTTGGTGGTTGTTGGTGCTGGTGGCGGAAGGTGCGTGGTTCGATTCCCGTCCGAGGTGTTCAACTTTTTTCAGTGCAGTGCAGTAACTTGCAATGATTTTAGACTAGTAGGTAGACATTTCTGTCTACTTGCAGTAACTAGTACTACTAATACTTCCGAAGTCACAGAATACAAGTACAACCAAAGTGTAAACTGGCTTAAGCGCTGCGAAATACCACTCACTGGCATTATGTGTATTATTTTTATGTTTGTTGCTATTTATTTAGTCAATTGGTGATAACATCTTCCATCACACGTAAGTTTTATTTAGTACTTAGGTATGTCACCGATGTTTATAAATGTTATTCTTATTTACATTACATTTTTGTAAACAAAAAAGAATGTGTTAAGTATTGAAACTTTGTGTGATATAACATAGTTAAACTTAGTTTACCTAATAAAATTTCATACAAATAGTTAGGATTTCAGGAATGCTTACATTTTATACCGGGTCAATCAAAGCGGTTAGAAAAATAAAATAAGCTACTGAACCCGTAAGAAAAAAGACACACGCGCACGCTTTCTTTTGACTCCGCCTATACCAGGAGTTGCCCTAGTACTTTTTAGGGATCAAAAATTAGACTAAGTTACCCAAACTAGCAATATTTTTAAATTAGTAGGTAAGTAATTTTTTATCACTGTTCAAATTATTAATTAGGCGTGCGCGGGGTAGTTATGCGGAGTAGGTAACCTACGTTACGTAGCGCTAGCGTAGGCGAGTGTAATCGCGTTTGAATTAATCAGTTTAAAATTTTAAATTAATAAGTTAAATCTAAAACTGATGTTTTATTTTTAAAGCGAAAACTAAAATAACGAAATTATTGTTGAGACTTAATAATTTACGGCTTGTAATGTTTTGAATATTAAAAAAAATTGACCTTTGCTTATTTTGTCAACAAAAAAACCCTTTATTGACCATTTTTACAGTATTACTTTACAGGTACATAACATTTACATTTCATCATCATCATCATCAGCTCATAAAGTCCCCACTGCTGGGACACGAGCCTTCCCTATGGATGGATAGGGAGAACGGGCCATAAACCACCACGCGGGCCCAGTGCGGATTGGTAGTTGTTAACGACTACTAATGCAGCCGGGACCAACGGCTTTACGTGCCTTCCGAAGCACGGAGAAGCTTGAGATGATAAATTTTTGGTCACCCATCCGATGACCGGCCTTTGCGAAAGTTGCTTAACCTCAGCAATCGCAGACAGGGTGTGTTAACCACTGCGCCATCGAGCTCCTCATTTACATTTGATTAGATAGATAACACATTCCTGACCTGACCTGGTGATAGGTACAGAGAATAATTGACTAAATGAACGTCTCAATTTTCTTTTCTAACTAATAAAAGTAGGTAGTCGTAACTCGTTCTTAGTGAAAAAAATAACAAAAAGGAACCCTTAAAATTTAATCAAAAATAAATAGTTGAAAGCGGGCGGAGTCGAGCACACTTTCTTGTGACTCCGCCTTTTTAGGGATCGAAAATTACACAAATGTTACCCATTTTTAAATTAATCACTGTTCAAATTATTAATTAGGCGCACGCTGAGTAGGTACCTACGTTACGTAGCGCTAGCGCAGGCGAGTGTAATCGCGTTTGGTTTAATCAGTTTAAAATTTAAAATTAATCAGTTAAAACTAAAACTGATGTTGTATTTTTAAAGCGAAAACTAAAACAACGAAATTATTGTTGAGACTTAATAATTTACGGCTTGTAATGTTTTGAATATTAAAAAATGTAACTATTACTTACGTTGTCAACAAAAAAAACCCTTTTTTGACCATTTTTACAGTATTACTTTACAGGTACATAACATTTACATTTCATCATCATCATCATCAGCTCATAAAGTCCCCACTGCTGGGACACGAGCCTTCCCTATGGATGGACAGGGAGAACGGGCCATAAACCACCACGCGGGCCAAGTGCGGATTGGTGGTTGTTAACGACTACTAATGCAGCCGGGACCAACGGCTTTACGTGCCTTTCGAAGCACGGAGGAGCTCGAGATGATAAATTTTTGGTCACCCATCCGATGATCGGCCTTTGCGAAAGTTGCTTAACCTCAGCAATCGCAGACAGGGCGTGTTAACCACTGCGCCATCGAGCTCCTCATTTACATTTGATTTGATAGATAACATATTCCTGACTTGACCTGGTGATAGGTACAGTGAATAATTGACTAAATGAACGTCTCAATTTTCTTTTCTAACTAATAAAAGTAGGTAGTCGTAACTCGTTCTTAGTGAAAAAAATAACAAAAAGGAACCCTTACAATTTTATCAAAAATAAATAGTTGAAAGCGGGCGGAGTCGAGCACACTTTCTTGTGACTCCGCCTTTTTAGGGATCGAAAATTACACTTATGTTACCCATTTTTAAATTAGTAGGTAAGTCATTTTTTATCACCGTTCAAATTATTAATTAGGCGCGCGCGGGGTAGTATGCGGAGTAGGTACCTACGTTACGTAGCGCTAGCGCAGGCGAGTGTAATCGCGTTTGGTTTAATCAGTTTAAAATTTTAACTAAATCAGTTAAAACTAAAACTGATGTTGTATTTTTAAAGCGAAAACTAAAACAACGAAATTATTGTTGAGACTTAATAATTTACGGCTTGTAATGTTTTGAATATTAAAAAATGTAACCAGTGCTTACGTTGTCAACAAAAAAAAAACCTTTTTTGACCATTTTTACAGTATTACTTTACAGGTACCTACATAACATTTACATTAATTTTTCTCAAAATCTCAGAAGTGACCTGATAGATAACACATTCCTGACCTGACCTGGTGATAGGAACAGAGAATAATTGACTAAATGAACGTCTCAATTTTCTTTTCTAGCTAATAAAAGTAGGTAAGTAGTCGTAACTCGTTCTTAGTGAAAAAAATAACAAAACGGAACCCTTAAAATTTTATCAAAAATAAATAGGTAGTTGAAAGCGGGCGGAGTCGGCACAATAGGCACAAAAATACTAGGTTCACAGCAGGGGCAAAAGAGGTGAACTTTAGGTAGTAACACTAGACAGAGTTCATTACTCCAATCAGCTGATTGAATAATGTTGTCATGATGTCGATAAACTCGTATTATTTTCAAAAGTATGTACTTCCACAATGACCGAGATATCAAGAAATGTTTTGATGTGTACCAGCTCACTAAAAGTAACTGATTAGGTATGTGAAATATGGCTGGCCCTGCTTGATACAGATTGTATACTCTTTTTAAAAATTTCAAAAATGGAGCTGAGGAGCGGCCGAATTATGTCAATGCCAATCCAAACTCACATTCTATCTTTTTTAATTTTTCATTGCTTAGGATACAATCCGTGCAGCCTTAATAAAATTACGGTCGAATTTCTACCACTAGACGACCACTAGTTAGTTATTATTATCTACTGCAGTAGCAGCCTTGAGACTTGCAATATGAATTTAGATCATTAAATATTTTGTTACACAGCAGTATTGGATGGTTATATTATTGTTTTTATATCTAACACCCCTTTGCATCTACTAATGATTATAGAAATTTGTGCAATGAAGTTTATTTATACACCAACCTTAGAACACTAGAACTTTGTTTATAACTATTTAGTTTATGTGCATTCCAAAATATTCTACTCTCTGACCTCAATATTAACATGTCTTTTTTTAATTTCATATTACAGCATCAAAAGTCCCAAAGATGTATGGTTATCTCCCAAACGCATGGACGTGGCCATTCAGGCTTCTGAAGTCATAAGCACAGCGGCTGCGACTATACCCGCCGTCGCTACTGTAGGAACGGACGAATTACCACCGTCCAAAGTTACTCAGTCGCCAGAGACTGCGCCGGCGCCGAAACGCAAGCGCACGTCAGCGCCCGTCACACGGAACAGCGACAACAGCAGCGACGCCAACAACAGCAGCGACGACGACAACAGCAGCGACGACGACTGCTCGCTCTCCGCGCTCAATCGACACAAGCGTAGCGAGCGCTGCTGCAAAGAGTTGATAATTGACGAAGGCGACGTGGATTTGTACCGCTCGTACCTGGTCCGGCACGACCCGAGCTTCGACGTGTACCGCTTCGACACGGACGACGTGTACAAGCTGCAAGTGTTCTACCGGATCAACCCGCTCGTGGCGCTGCGCCGCTGCCGCCGGCTGGAGCGAGCGCTGGCGGCGCGGGCCGGCGCGCAGCCCGACCACAGCCAGGACGTGCTCTCGCTCAAAGACTTTGCTACCAAGCTAGGGCTTCGCTCGGTCTCTGATCAGAAATCAGAGAAGACAAAGCGCTACAGGATGAGGAGCAGGTCTAATAAAATGACACCTTTGGAAAACAAAAAGACGCATGAAGACAGCAAATCGTCCGGTGATACGGATAAGGAGAATGATGTGAGACACAGCGTTAGGAACAGAGGGAAGCCGGTGGAGCCGCCTGTGGATAGGACTTTGAGGAAGCGGCTGATGGTGGAAGCGGTGCAGCGCAATGTGACCAAAATGAGCGTGAGGAGCGCGGCGAGCAGTCAGAGCAGTAAGAGCGGCAAGCCCGCGCCGCTCGCCGTCAAACCCGCATCCGTTGTGGTGAACAGTTCCAGTGAGTCGGACAAAGACTTCGTCAAGCAGCCGAGCTTCGTGGCCAAGAGACAGCCGCCTAAAAGGAATCCCATGAAGTTTTTAAGTCAGCCGGTGAAGCTTCAACAAAAGTAAGTGTTATTCATTTTATTTGTATGTAGTAGTAGTTTGTGTTTAGTAGTAGTTTGTGTTTAGTAGTGACATTGGTAATACTAAGGTTTTTTGGTGTTTCCTTGTGAAAAAAGTCCTTTTAATAGTCATTGTCATCATCAAAGTTGGTTTATAAACGTTCCTTACCTGGCCTTGGTGTTGTATATTTAGCGCCATCTGGCACCGACAAAGGGAAACTAATTATGTTGCAATCAATCTAGACAATGTATTACTTAGGAGTAGTTCCTATTTTTCCCGCAAACAGCGACAGTCCGCCAATTATAAGGGCGTATAAATAACAGCACATGGGAAGATCACAATATAACCCATAGTGTTTCTGGTTTCCCTGCTAAAATGAGTGAGCTTCGTTTTTCTTCATTAACGACTTGGTGAGGCTCGCGCATTTAGCCAGTGTCAAAGTTATGAAGATGTTGTAGAATAATAACAACCTCCTTGGTCGAGTGGTTTGTACACCATACGCTATCTCTGAGGTCCCGGGTTCGATCCCCGGTCGCGTCAATTTAGAAATTATTGTTTTTCTAAATTGTCTCGGATCTTGGTGCTTTCTATTTATAATAAGTATGTATTTAAGTATTTTAACCTTTTTACCGCCAACAACTTCTATAGAAGTTCGAGATTTTCGTGCCGTCCACGCCAGCACTTCTATAGAATATAACTTTTTAAACTATCATGGTCACTTGCATTAGAATAAATATTATTAACGGGATTATTACCATGTTTATTGTCGTGTTTGAGTATCCGATATTTCGGCACAGTTGCATGCGCCATGATCACGGATGTACTGAAGTTATTGCGGGTGGGGTGATTATGAGCAGACAAAACGATCTACCCTCTTCCTTAATCGTTTTTTGCGCTCAATACTCGTACCACTGGCTCCTAAGTCACTATTCACTCGAACTTGTACTCGACACACTACACTGACCGTATCAGATCGCGAAACGGCACTTTTGTTCTTTTTGCGGTCTTTACATAGGCTAATCACTGGATTCCAGATACGCGACAGTTTAAACCCATCTTCGCGATTGAAATTTTTGTATTTTGTAATTTCAATCGCTTCTCTTACCAATCTTGGTATGTAGTGACGTTCTGTTGAAATTATCTGGGGGTTATAAAACTCAATCCAGTGATTAGGACCCGATTGGATCAAATGTTCAGCAATGGCCGATTTTTGCGTATCGTTATTCTTTACAGCTTTTATATGCTCCTTAATTCGGCAGGCTACTGTACGTTTTGTTTGGCCAATGTAGGAGCTACCGCAGCTGCAATCGATCTTATACACACCGGGCTTTTCTAGGGGAAAGCTGTCTTTTGGTGAACGTAGACATTGAGCTACTTTTTTAAAAGGAGTGAAGATGGTGTTAATTGAGTATTTATTGAATATATTTGCGACCTTATCTGTCACTCCTTTCATATACGGCATAAAAATGATGATGCAACTGTGCCGAAATATCGGATACTCAAACACGACAATAAACATGGTAATAATCCCGTTAATAATATTTACTTCTATAGAAGTTCTTCTTTGTACTTACTTTATTAAAATACATTTATACGTTGGCGTACAGCGGGACATCGCGTGCAGGATAGTTGGGCGGTGAAAAGGTTAAGTATGTTTATGCGTTGTCTAGTAACCATTTAATTTTTGGCGGCTATTTTATTAATTTGAATTTTAATGGCGATTTTCATAAAAAATAAAGAAATTCATAACGAATTAATCAAAATGCAAATATATTATGCTATAATGAACCATTAGACATATTTTTCTAAAACCTGTCAAATACCCTATTGGTGTGAGTGTAGGAAGTTTTTTTAATTTTTGTTTATTTTCTTTGTTTAACTAATACACAATAATAATGGATGATAGAAATGTATAATGAAAAATTGAACTCCCCTTGACAGTCAGTGGTTCATGCATGTCCTTTCGGCATGTCTCTATACGCACTGTGTCTCGGAACAGAGCTCGCTCAGTGAGAGGTTGCGTATGTGTGTTACTCAAGCGCGGAATGTATTCCGATCCGATCCGAACCCCTCGAACAATCTAGTAGGGCACGGGGACACGCACTAGTGCACGAGTGGGGAAATATATTTAGAGACGGGCTACATTAAATAATTATAACATTTCTGTGGGCCAAGGAGAATTTATTCTAAAACAAATTAATCAAGTACCTATAATAAGTTTTATTATTATCATCAGCTCATTTTATGTCCCCACTGCGGGTGCGCATTGTCTTACATAACTTTTCAACTCCTACCATCGGAGGTCCGAAAATATTTCTCATACCATTTAAAATCATAATGATCATTCTTCATAAAAAATTTAAAAACTTAATATTAAAAAATATTAAAAATTATGAATTTCAATCATTATATGATTGAAATTCATAATATCACTAATTATACACTTCGTTTTTACTAATATTTGTTTTAATATATTTGTTTATACTAATAATGATCGAAACTCATAATTATTCGAATAAATAACTATAATATTCATAAATGTGTTTTATTCTAATAATTGTTTTTATAAATTTCTTAATCATAAGTGTTTTATCCATATTATTGAAAATCATAATGTCTATATTCATACATTTGTTTTATACTAATTTATTCATTTTCATATATGTTTTAATCATAAGTGTTAAGTTAAAACGCGACTCCACTGAAAATCAAATTGCTACCAGAACGAGATGCTACCAGACAAGTAGGTTAGGTTAGAACTGTGACCCCAACAACGCGCGAGCCGAGCGAGCCAAGCGCACGCTAAGCGCCAGAAACAAATTTTTGTTAGAAAAGTAGACAATTTTAATATGTACTAGGTATTTTCCTAACCTACCTACCAATTACAGTAGAGTCCGTTTATAGTGACATCGAAAGGAATTGACAAACACGTCATAATAAGCGGACGTCATATAAAGCGTTATGTGAAATGAAAAACTTTTTTTATGTAAATATGTATGTATTTAAGTATGTATTTTAATACAGAAACATAGTACATATGTAATTACATATGTATGTATACATACATATTAAATCAAAATCAAAATTGCACGTAATCAGCACATTATTATAATAACACATACAAATGTATTTTTTACTGTAAGTAATCTGTAATTTTTGCTTCTGCTTTTGTTTTTTCATTTTATTGTAAAAACAGTCTCTAATACTATTGTGTATAGAAGTCATAGCTATGGTCAAATTATCATTTTCAATATTGCTGTGAACGAGCCACGTGCCGAACGTCGTCGGGAACCAACGAACAATACCGAAAGTGTAAAGAATCATGTCGGTCATTATAACCGGACATAATTTATTAAAAATGGGTCATAATAAGCGACATGTCACTGTAAGGGAAGTCATTATATCCGACTTTTTTATAAAGAATTTTGTATGAAAACCAAACTTCGTAGTGCAATTACGTCATAATAACCGGCTGGTCAATATAGGCGGAGTCATAATAAACGGATTCTACTGTACTAATAAATTAAAATTATTTTCAATATTTACTATTATGGAAAATGACATTATGAGTTAAAATATTTTCTTATTATTGCCTTAATACAACAATTATGATAATTGTCTGTTATAAAGTAAGCTGTTCTGAACAACGACGTTATGAGTGAAGTATGTTCTTAGTAACAACATTATTAATTAAAACAATATGATCATTGAATGTTATGAAGAAAAAAGATCTGAAAAAAATATTATAAATTTAAACTGGTTCTTGGTAGTAACAGTATTAATAAAAAAAATATGATCATTAACTGTTATGAGCTCCGTTGGTAGTAATAAAAATGTATGAATAAAAAAAGTATGAAAAATAAAATTATGAAGAGTGATAATTATGAACACAAATCGGTAGTAAGACAAAGAATAGGATTTAGAATTTTATGTGAGCCAATATGGACCCCCCCACTGCTGGGGCACGAGCCTTCCCTATAGGTAGGTGGGAGAACGGGCCGTAAACCACCACGCGGGCAAGTGCGGTGGTCGTTAATGACTGCTACGGGACCAAAGGCTTTACGTGCCTTCCGAAGCACGGAGTAGCTCGAAATGATACAGCACTCGCAGGCAGAGGCGACGCATTTGAAATTTACGTGGCGGGATCTTGATTTTTCCCAACAATTACAAAACATATGAAAGTGATATTTGATGACATGATTTTTCATTTAATTGACTTCATTTTGCTAGTTACAGAAAAACGATTTGTTAACTTTTATAACAGTCGCGCGCGGAGCGCTGAGTGAGCGCACGCTGCCACGCTGCCACGCTGTGCACGCGTCTATCCATACATTTGTTATCTTATCGTATAATCGTCGAGTTATGGATGACAATAATTTAAACGAAATGGATGCTGTATCGAATACGAGTGGGGAAAGTGATACAAGAGTGTTACAACAGTGTGAAAAAGAACTTTCAAGTATGTTGGAGTGGGATAATATGGGTGTCGAGGGATTCGAGCAAATCAGAGGAAAGAGGCCGCGTGAGGAAAGTGAAGAAAGCAACGAAGATGGTTTTACTACGGTAACAAGAAGAAAGTCAAAGCGTCTGATTAGGAGCAATTCTACTAATAATCAGAATTTCACATTGTTAGAAATTGGAAATACACATTGTGAAGGGGAAATTGAAGTGAGTGTCACGTCAATGAAACCATTGTTAAAACAAATGGCATTAGCAAAGCTGTTAAAATCTGAAAATATTGAAAAGGTGTTAAGTATAAGTATAAAAGTCCGTATAAGGTTATAATTCGTTTGGAAAACAAATCCTATGCTGATAAATTAAAATTATTTTCAATATTTACTATTATGGAAAATGACATTATGAGTTAAAATATTTTCTTATTATTGCCTTAATACAACAATTATGATAATTGTCTGTTATAAAGTAATCTATTCTGAACAACGACGTTGTGAGTGAAGTCAACATTATTAATTAAAACAATTCAGATGAACACACAAAACTTGTCTGTTTTGGTTCCCGGTCCTTCATCTCCTCAAAAAATACTTAAACCTAATGTTACAAAATTAGTAAAAAAAACAGTTATGTACTCTGATAAACTGGGTCAAGGCTTAGGGTTGCCTATAAATAGAAATATTATCCACTCAATGACCAATATTTGTACTCCAGGTCAGTCGTTGAATGCTATAGTAAACAAAATATCACAGGATTCATTGAATAGTTCCACTAATATTATTGTGTTATGTGGTGACAGCTCACAAACGAAGAAACGTGACATCATAAATAGTTTTAATATTTTGATAAAACTGCAATCAGAAACAAATTGCAGGATAATAATTAGCGCTTTTCCCTATTGTACCAATTTGACCTGAGAACAAAATAAGCGCATTTATGAATTAAATTTATTATTGTTTAATTTGATTTGTCGTCATAGTGACACTATTTTATATTTTGATATAAATAAATTTATTAATAGCTTTAGTTTGACGTCAGATACTATGTATCTTTCTACGAAATGTAGGACCCAAATAGCTAAATTGTTAGCTTATAATATACAGGATACAGTTATAAATGGTATAACTAAGTCTTTACGTCATAACAACGTAACCATTAGTAGTTCTACTAATGCAACATCTACAACTAGTAATAAGGTAACAACAACCTCATGTTTAAACTGAGGTCTAAGACAAAAGCCAAGTCCTCATTAATTACTATTATACATCAAAATATTCAGGGTTTGGCTGGCAAGGACTTAGAATTAGAATTATTTGCAAAAAGTCAGGCAATTCATATATTTTGTTTAACTGAGCATTGGCTAAGAAGTCATGACACATCATTCTATGTAAATAATTTCCAATTAGCAAGCGCGTACGTGCGAAGCTCAGCTATTCACGGTGGTTCTTTAATACTAGTAAGAAGTAATATAAAATATAAAGATCGCAACGATATTGTAGGCTTATCAGTGGAGCGTAATATTGAGCTATCATGTGTGGAGTTTAATAGCTTTGTAATAGTGTGTGTATACCGACCCCCATCGGGCAATTTCGGTATTTTCGAATCTGTAATGGAAGACGTACTAAGAAAATTAAAACTAAAAAATAAATTTGTTTTTGTATGTGGCGATTTTAATATAAATATTCTAGAAAGCACTTCAATGAGTGTTCGTCTTGTTGCCTTGTTTAAATGTTTTAATCTCATTAATCTATTTCTCGAACCCACTAGAATAACTTCACATTCAGCCACTTGTCTTGATAATGTTTTTACAGACTATGACCCTGTTTCTAAGTCAGTCATTAGTAAGCTTACGTCTGACCATTGCGGTTTAAAGGTGACCTATGATTTTAATGTTAAGGATGAGCCAAAAATAGTGAACTGTAAACCAGTTACAAAGGAGCGAGTAGAGCATTTTAAAAATAATATATCGAGTAAAATTAATGCATTGCCATTTGGACAAGATGATCCAGATGTATTATATACTAATCTTTTTAACTTCATAAAGACTGAATATGACCAAGTGTTTACACAAAAAACAATCAAAATAACTCATAAACTTAAGTTCTGTGACTGGGCCACGACTGGTATATATAAAAGTAGAAATAAATTGTATGATTTATATAGTCTTAAACAATATAACCAAAATTCTAATTTTACGGAATATGTAAAGAATTATTCGAAAATATTTAAGAAAATATGTATAGTAGCAAAATCTAATTATATTAAAGAAAAAATTAAAAAGTCCAACAATAAAATTAAAGCCACTTGGGACATTATAAACCGTGAAACAGGTAAATTTAAACCACGGGATAATACTTTCACTTTAAAAGTAAACGACAACTTAGTCAATTCAGATTCACATATTGCTAATATTTTTGATGATTTTTTTGTAAATATACCTGTGCTGACAACCTCAAATTTGGATTCATCACCAGAAGCTGCACAAGCATTACTCCAAAAATATGTACCAAAATGTAATGTTTCTTTTCAATTTAAATATATTGATTCAATGGATATTATAAAAACATTTAAATCACTGAAAATGAAAAACACAAGTGATTTGTGGGGCATCTCTATAAAAGTAATTAAGAATATTATACATTCTATTGCACCATATCTTGCTGAAATTTTTAATAACTGTGTGAATAAAAGTATCTTTCCCGATCTTATGAAGTTTAGTAAGGTCATACCTTTGTTCAAATCGGGAAACAAAGAAGACCCCAGTAACTATCGACCCATTTCAATACTACCAACTCTAAGCAAAATTTATGAAAAAGTTATATTGGAACAGTTGATGTCGTATTTTAACATAAACAACCTTTTACATAATAAACAATATGGATTTACAAAGGGTCGTTCTACTACTGATGCAGGTGTTGCTCTATTAAAACATATATTTGATGCCTGGGAGAAGTCTCAAAACGCCCTTGGAGTGTTTTGCGACTTGTCCAAGGCTTTCGATTGCGTTGAGCACAAAACTCTGGTGATGAAGCTAAATTACTACGGTCTCAAAGATTTCGCACTAAATTTAATTCAGTCGTATCTTAGCTCTCGAACACAAACTGTCGATATTAATGGAACTAAATCATCTGGTTCTCATGTAAAAATGGGAGTTCCACAAGGGTCCATTCTTGGTCCTTTTCTGTTTTTGATTTATATTAATGACTTGCCATTCTTTGTAGAGAACTTCTGTGAAATCGTATTATTTGCAGATGATACTTCACTCATTTTTAATGTAAGTAGGTGTAAGAATAATTACGACGATGTAAACAAAGCACTCTCTGATGTACTCAGTTGGTTTACTATTAATAATTTGCAGCTTAATGCTAAAAAAACAAAATGTATTAATTTTAAATTACCAAATGTCAAAAATGAACCAACTGATATAAGAATAAACGGTGATCGATTAGATTTGGTAGACTCAACAGTTTTCTTAGGTATAACCCTTGACTCAAAACTTCAATGGAATCCTCACATTTCGAAATTGGCCGGCAAACTCAGTTCTGCTGCTTATGCCATTAGAAAAATAAGGCAGTTAACAGACGTTGAAACTGCTAGAACAGTTTACTTTAGTTATTTTCATAGTGTCATGTCGTATGGCCTCTTACTGTGGGGAACAGCGGCTGATATTGAAACTATATTCATTTTACAGAAACGAGCAGTAAGAACAATCTATAGACTAGGTTCACGAACTTCTTTAAGAAATCTTTTTAAAGAAATTGATGTCTTGACAGTGGCGTCTCAATTTATTTATAATTGTATAGTTCTTGTACGTTGTAATATCAATTCATTTGCTAAACACAGTGATGTACACAATTTTAATACTAGAAATAAGTCAAAACTTGCAATGCCACTGTTCAGGTTACAGAAGGTGCTTGGTTCTTTCTTGGGGCAAGGTATACACTATTACAATAAAATACCAAATACTGTACTAGATTTACCTTTAGATAAGTTTAAAAAACATGTAAAGTCTTCTTTATTAAAAAAAGGTTATTATACAGTCAAAGAATATTTAGAAAATAAAACAGCCTGGCTATAATAAAAAACATATACATAATACTACTTATAAATAGTGTCCTGCAGATAACAAAATAGCGTTGCATTGAACATTACAATTAGTTTTATTTTTATTATTATTAACTATAGTTTTTTTTGACTTTTACTAGTACTGTATGATATTGTAAAAAATTAAACTGGTAAATTATGTTTTTGCTGACTTAAATATTTTATTTAGTTATTTTTTATTTTTTGTGTTATTTTACATGTTGTGATTGTCCTTTACATTTTGTGTTTTTATTTGTGATGGAAAGTGTCCTTTATGATAGGGCTTTTTCCAATATTTATGACGCTGTAAGGGAGAAAAGAGCTGGACACTTGCTGAGTTTCTTGCCGGTTCTTCTCAGTACAAGATCTCCCGCCCAGAGTAGATAGACTTACGAACCGATGGCTTAAAATGACGTTCATAAGAGCTATTTGTAGCCTAAACTGAATAAATGATTTTGAATTTTGAATTTTGAATATGATCATTGAATGTTATGAAGAAAAAAGATCTGAAAAAAATATTATAAATTTAAACTGGTTCTTGGTAGTAACAGTATTAATAAAAAAATTATGATCATTAACTGTTATGAGCTCCGTTGGTAGTAATAAAAATGTATGAATAAAAAAAGTATGAAAAATAAAATTATGAAGAGTGATAATTATGAACACAAATCGGTAGTAAGACAAAGAATAGGATTTAGAATTTTATGTGAGCCAATATGGACCCCCCCACTGCTGGGGCACGAGCCTTCCCTATAGGTAGGTGGGAGAACGGGCCGTAAACCACCACGCGGGCAAGTGCGGTGGTCGTTAATGACTGCTACGGGACCAAAGGCTTTACGTGCCTTTCGAAGCACGGAGTAGCTCGAAATGATACAGCACTCGCAGGCAGAGGCGACGCATTTGAAATTTACGTGGCGGGATCTTGATTTTTCCCAACAATTACAAAACATATGAAAGTGATATTTGATGACATGATTTTTCATTTAATTGACTTCATTTTGCTAGTTACAGAAACACGATTTGTTAACTTTTATAACAAAGAAAAAAATATAAAAGTAACCTCTTATAAAACATAGATTTGCATTTTACAGACAAACCAGACCGATTTAAGTAATCAAAATTTTCTTTTAAAATAATTTGTAGTTTTAATTGGAAGGGAAAAAAACAGTTTTTCTTATGGTACGGGGCGCAAATGCTCCGTATTAGATTATTTGTTTAGCGGTGCGTCGCCTTATCCACTGCGCTATCGAGTTCCTTTAATAAATGTATTGTTTATTAAAGATAAGATGACGGGTTACAATCGCGGGCCGCCATTCCCCCATCCCTGCACTAGTGCGTGATGCCGTACCCTCTAGAGAACCTTTGACGGTGCCTCGTTTCACGGCTTGAGGAAGCCTTTAAGTGTCTCGCCGCCCCAAAAAAAGCACGATGAAAATGAAAATGCACAGTGGCAATAAATAAACTCCTAAAAAACTGGACAAGTACGAGTCGGACTCGCCCACCGAGGGTTCCGTACAAATTTATGGGTATATATAGTTCAGGAATCGAGTCTCGAACTTTTGCCGAAATTCAGACCTTTTTTTTTTTCTCTTTTAATAAAGATTTTTTTTTTATTTTTTTTTCATTCTTCGTCATAAATCGAAAACATAAATGGTTTGTCTGCGATGCGTCTTCTGAGCCAGTTGTTTTTTAATGGTTAAAGTGCTGTGCTGTTAATGTGTTGTTCTGTTTTTATTGAATTAATGTGCTATGCTTGTAATGTGTATATAACCCTACATTAATATGTTGCTATATGTGAGGACCTGTAATTGGCTTTTTGTTGCTATTTTTAAGTTTCTACTTTGTTTGTTAGCTGTTGGTTTTCCAAATGAATAAATAAATGAATAAAAATTTATTTAAGCTTGTGCAAAGCCCTTGCATACAATACCCCACATGACACGGTTAACTTACTTCAAAATTTGGACCCCGTTCCTTGCATAAAGACCCTGTTTGTTTGTGTTTTAATTAAATATGTATAGTTGTCAGACTTTTCCCTATACTTGTAGTATAAGACGATATTACTTGCCAAACTTCATTTCTAGTTCAACGGCAAGTACCCTATGAATTTTGATTCCCTTGAGAGTGTCGAAATATATGTTTTTTGTGACATAAACGGCCGTATCTTTTTTTTTTCGTTAACTTAGAAGTTTAATTTCTGTACAGTTTCAAGTGACCGCAGACCTGAGTAAATGGTTTTAATTTCAACTCGATACTTCCACGCGATCCCGAAATAAAGGGCCTTGACAGACAGACATACAGACGGATAACAAAGTGATCCTATAAGAGTTCCGTTTTTTCCTTTTGAGGTACGAAACCCTAAAAAAACCCTTTTTTTTTAAAGAGATTGCCGATTTTCAGCGTCCCTAGGCTTTTTTGGGGGCGGCGATGTACTTAAAGGGTACCTCAAGCCGTGTGAAACGAATCACCTTCGGAGGTTTTCTACAGGGAACGGCATCACACAAACAAAAAAGTGCGTGTCCCCGCGCCCTACTAGATTCTCCGAAGGGTTCGGATCGGATCAGGTGCCCGACCGTCTAACCCAGGGACGGGCAAACTACGGCCCGCGAGCCATCTCCGGCTCGTGATGACCGAAGTCCGGCCCGCGACCATCAAACAAAAATTCAAGTGCGTGTGTGTTTCAGAACATGCTTACCTGTCAATATTTTTATTTCACAAAACAAATATTTATTTATTAAAAAAATACAGCAACAAATTCAATAGTCTGGTCCGCCATAGATTTTGTTAGTAATTATTGTCACGCGAATGAAAAAGTTTGGTCATCCCTGGTCTAACCGATCGCTTTGACTTCATGTGTGGTTTTTGACGTCATCTTGTCGTTTCGTGCCGCCTATGAAAGCAATATCAAAAGCTAATGGCTATAGCTTTCGATATTGCTTTTATAGGCGGTGCGAGGTGTCAAGACGACGTCATAAACTAAGCGCGTAGTCAAAGCGGTCGGAGGGCTGACCGTCTGCGTTGTCCTTGGTGCGGTGGCAGATGGTGCGGCAGCGGGCGCGAATATTCGTCGCGTGAGGACCACGCCATCGTGGCGTTCCTGAGCGGCGGCGAGCGCGCGCGCCTCGTCAACGGGAACCGCGTGTGGCGAGAGCTGCAGGAACAGTACCACCGGCTCACCGGCGCCAGTCAGTATACCGACTTTATTGTACACTATCATCATCATCTCGGCCAAAAGACGTCCACTGCTGGACAAAGCAAAAATTCTTTATCCCCGGCACCACACAGGGGACACTTGTACACTATACTAAAATACACTTTATTGTATATGACGACCTCCTTGGTCGAGTGGTTTGTACACCGGTTTTCATGGTGTCGCTATCTCTGAGGTCCCGGGTTCGATCCCCGGTCGGTCAATTTAGAAATTATTGTTTTTCTAAATTGTCTCGGGTCTGGGTGTTTTCTATGTATAATAAGTATGTATTTAAGTATTTTAAGTATGTTTATCCGTTGTCTAGTAACCATTCGACGAGTTTTCATAACGAAGCTTCTTTTGAGCTAGATAATTGGTGTGAGTGCAGGAAAGTTTATTTATTTATTATACACTATACAATATACAAAATAGTACATGTAAAATGTAATACGTACAATGTAATTACGCGTCGTCGTTTTTTTTTTACTTCATATCGGCACTATAGGTCTATAACATAATATGTAAAATAGTTATAAGCACTGCATTCACCCAGCATTGGGGAGGGGGGGGAGGGGGGGGGGCTGAATGTCATTGGTGATCTCGAAATTTGTTGCGAACAAATTACAAAAACACAAATGTTGAAAAAATTTCCACGAGCAGGGTTTGAACCTGATGTTAATGACGGTAGTTGTTAACATTGAATGGGCGCCTTTGGCTTTCAAAGTAAAAAGTAAATAGTGTTGAATAATTTCGGCGGGCTGGTTAGAACCACGATAGCTCAATTGGAAGAGCACCTGACCCGGTATGTCAGAAGGGTGCAGGTTCAAACCCTGCTCGTGGAAATTTTTTCAACATTTGTGTTTTTGTACTCTCTATACATAAATATCGTACTCCCTGCTACACTACACACGCATGAGGGTAGGACTGTGCACACCCGGGTACAGATAACAACCACACCTGGTTAAGCGTTGCATTTGAATAGGGATGCTACAACCCACCCAGGTTCACATCGCATCCAGTTCTGGTTCTAGTACGCACACGGTTCATGGCACCACACTATATATGCATGAAATCATTATCGCAAATCTTTAACATCTTCTAGCTTGAATACTAATGACTCAAATGCTTACTGCTTTAAGATGTGAACATAAGCCAATTAACAATCTGTGAGCCATTAAGAGGAAATACTAAGGTCGAATGAATCACACTAATATTATAAATGCAAAAGTTTGTGTGTATGTGTGTTTATTTGTTGCTTCTTCACGCTGCAACGGATTTAGTTTATAACCTGAATTAAAACATGGATACTTTTTATCCCGATATTCCTACGAGAACGGGAACCACGCGGGTGAAACCGTGAGCGGCCGCTAGTTGAAAAATATGTATGAAAAGTAGACAAAATCAACATTTCGTAGTCCCCTGATGCCTCCTCTAAAACTAGACCGATTTAATTACTTTTGTCATTAAAGAAAGGCTTTGGCTGTGTCCCTATGTTTTAAGAAAGGCTTTGGCTGTGTCCCTATGTTTTAAGAAAGGCTTTGGCTGTGTCCCTATGTTTTAAGAAAGGCTTTGGCTGTGTCCCTATGTTTTAAGAAAGGCTTTGGCTGTGTCCCTATGTTTTAAGAAAGGCTTTGGCTGTGTCCCTATGTTTTAAGAAAGGCTTTGGCTGTGTCCCTATGTTTTAAGAAAGGCTTTGGCTGTGTCCCTATGTTTTAAGAAAGGCTTTGGCTGTGTCCCTATGTTTTAAGAAAGGCTTTGGCTGTGTCCCTATGTTTTAAGAAAGGCTTTGGCTGTGTCCCTATGTTTTGCTTTATTTATATAATCTCGTCAAACTTGGGAAACACAGCGGAAAATCTGGCCAATTTTTAAGGTTTTTAAAAGTTTGTCTTTCTAATAATTAATTTATGAAAAAAAAGGAAAACAGGGACTAAACCAAAGCCTGTCTTTAATTTTTAATGGAAAAAGTAATTTAATCGGTCCAGTTTTGGAGGAGACATCAGGGGACTGCGAAACATTGATTTTGTCTACTTTTTATACATATTTTTCAATTCAGTCGAACTTAGTGTTTCCTGTTAATTAAGAGCAGCGGCGCGACCACATACAACACCTAAAGTGACATCTTGCATACCATTACGCGAGTTGATTGACGCAGTGCTCAATCAATTACTTAGAGTTGTGTTTATAACAAACACAAACTCATAATGAATAAGTTGTACCGAATAAGGAACATTAATTACTGAAAACAAGTATAATGGTACCTATTAACCAACCTTTATTTCGTTATTTTAAGAAATAAGGAACATACAATATAAATGTGAGTAATTTAATTGCCAATATATACTGGTTTGTACCACCTTTGTAGCTTCTTATAATTCCAAATTCATAAATTATTTATTAACCCTTAGCACAGTTAAGGGGGCGCCGCCGACCAAAAGAAGCCAAAAGTGTAGTCACGTTTAATTACGGTTAGTTGAGATATGATAAAAAAACTATCGTATTACATAAACAAAATATATATTTAGTATCAGAGGGAACGTGTTTACAATTAGTCTGACCCATAAATTCATAACACACTATAGTTTTTTCTACATCTACACATTTAAAGTGGGACAAAAATCATGAAAATGAGTAGCGGCGTTTAGTTGATTTATAGTTTATCTAAATTATTATACCTCTAACTTTGTCTAAACAATCACCAATGTCTAAACTACAAATCGTCCGTCTCACATTTTCGATTTTAAAGCGGTTATTTAAATTATAATGTTTCATTAAACACCTTAAATTCCCCATACAAAATTAGTGTGGCCGCGCGGCATCAAATAAATATGGACGAAGACATTTCAAATAAAATATATGACACTTGTCACTTACTGACGGCGCACCCTTAAGTGCTACGTCACAGAGGACTTCCTAGGTCTCAGAATTAGAATATGAATTAGTAAATGCCGTCCCTATCATAGGAGGACACTTGCAGTATCAAAACTATACGAAAACGAACTAAAGTGTTTCTGCTCCTGGTTTAGTAAATTTGCTTTAGCACTTTCTCTTTCAATAAAGAGCTTATCTGTTCTGAATTGATTATTTATATAGTTGTATCCCTCGTTGGGGCTCGAGCCCTGGATATCGGAGTGTGAGACCTGGCCCTCAATTCTGTTATTTTAAAACATCCACAGTTATGTTTGGTAGCCTTAGGTATAGTCATATATGAATATGAGCGAATACTGGTAGTAGTCTTAGAAGTACCGGATGAAGGATGCGTGCCGGCGTGTTCTGGTCTGGCGTTATGACCTGACGCAGATGGTCCCTTGTGCTTGCGCAAGGATGTCTGACACCTAACTATAATTTTTTTTAACAAGTTTATTTTGTTACCTTTTTATGAGTGTACACATAAAAAGGTAACAAAATAAGCTCTACGGGTAAATGAAGTACAAGGGCTCTGCTTATTTCAGTTCTGAATATCTTCCAGCAGGCATTAATCTGTACCTTACATACATACATTAATCTGTACCCCAACTCTTCCCGTGGGTGTCGTAAGAGGCGACAAAGGGACAAAACCGGGGGGCGGGCAGCAGCGCCCCTTGTAGAACAACTCCATCACCACACACTGAACTGCGATCCCCAACCCGCATGCCCAGCGTGGGGATTATGGGCACTACCCCCCTTATGATGATCGTACGAAAAAGGAAACGGCCCCTAGTTCCCGGCCGCCTCGTTATTCCTGGCCATGGCAGCGGCCATGGTAACGGCGGGGCAGGGGGTGCTAACAATCACCGGGCTACCTCAGGCTGCCACAAACAACTGACCCTGGCAACGTTTAACGGACGCACTCTGAGGCTTGACTACCATCTAGCGCAGTTGGAAGTGGAGTTAGAGAACATTAAATGGCATGTTCTAGGGTTATGTGAAGTTCGTAGAGAGGGGGAGGACACCGTAACCCTAGACTCGGGCCATCTTCTCTACTTTCGCGAGGGTGATAAAACATCCCAGGGCGGCGTAGGCTTCCTCGTCAATAAGGTCCTCTCTAACAACGTCGAAGAAATCTCCAGTGTGTCGACCAGGGTAGCGTACCTGATCATTCGGCTGTCAAAGCGTTACAGCATGAAGGTCATTCAGGTATACGCACCGACCTCGGCACACTCAGATGATGAAGTGGAGGATATGTACGAAGACATATCCAAAGCCTTGCATAACACCACTAAGGCTCATTTCAACGTTGTTATGGGAGACTTTAACGGCAAGGTGGGAACCCAGACTGGCAACGAATCCCGGATAGGACCGCATGGTTATGGAGTTAGGAATCACAGGGGGCAAATGCTTGTCAACTTCCTCGAGAAAGAGGGGCTGTTCTTAATGAACTCCTTCTTTAAAAAACAGCCTCAAAGGAAGTGGACATGGCAAAGTCCCGATACTGTGACCAAAAATGAGATCGACTTCATCATGACGGATAGCAAGCACATATTCAGAGATGTCTCAGTGATCAACAGGTTCAATACCGGATCTGATCACCGACTCCTCCGAGGCTCTCTGAATATCATTTTAAAGCTTAAAAGAAACCGTCTGATGAAGTCCACGCTCCGTCCTAACCCAATCCAAATCATGGCGGGCACCGAGAAATTCCAGCAGCTTCTCGGGGACAGATTTGTTGCTTTGGAACCCACTGATGACGCTAACGAGACCCTACACAATCTGGTCGAAACGTTGAGGGACAAAAAACAGCGTACTGGCAAGAAATCCAAACTCTCGGCTGAGACTCTCGGGCTGATGACAAGAAGACGGAAAACCACCCAAGCGACTTCGTCGGAGAGGTCAGACCTGAACAAGCGAATTGCGAAGATGGTACGGCGCGACCTTCGGAGCTCCAACACACGCCTCATTGAAGAGGCGATAGAGCGAAACCGAGGGTCCAAAGTATTCACTCAGCAGCTTGGCAGGAGCCACCTGATGAAGCTTAAAACGCACGACGGGAGGACCGTATTGTCGAAGCCGGAGATCTCCGCCGAGATAGAGGATTTCTATGGCCGATTATACGCTGCACATGCCCCTCGTCCCCGACGAGACGACCACGATTCCAGAGCCACCTTGACACGCCACTACACCGACGAACTGCCAGACATCAGTCAAGACGAGATCGTGTTAGCTCTGAGACAGCTTAAAAATGGAAAAGCCCCCGGTGAGGACGGAATTACATCAGAGCTTTTGAAAGCTGGAGGAGCCCCTGTTATACAGGAATTGCAGAAGCTCTTCAACGCCGTCCTTCACAGTGGGAGAACTCCAAAGGCGTGGAGCGGGAGCTTGGTGGTGCTCTTTTTTAAGAAGGGCGATAAAACTCTGCTTAAAAATTACAGACCTATCTCGCTCCTGAGCCATGTCTATAAGCTTTTCTCACGAGTGGTCACGAATCGTCTCGCCAGGAGACTCGACGAGTTCCAGCCACCGGAACAGGCCGGGTTTCGCGGAGGATATGGTACCATAGACCACATTCACACAGTGAGGCAGATTATACAGAAGTCTGAAGAGTATAATCAGCCCCTGTGTCTGGCTTTTGTGGACTATGAGAAGGCCTTTGACTCTGTCGAAACCTGGGCTGTTCTGGAATCCTTACAGCGATGCCAAGTGGACTGTCGTTATATCGAGGTGTTGAGATGTCTTTACGAATGCGCCACCATGAATGTCCAAGTACAGGGCCAGCAGTCCAAACCCATCCAATTGCGCAGAGGAGTGAGACAGGGGGATGTCATATCCCCGAAACTGTTCACAAGCGCGTTGGAAGATATGTTTAAGACGCTGGACTGGAAAGGGAAGGGCATTAACATAAACGGTGACTACATCTCACACCTGCGATTCGCTGATGACATAGTCCTAATGGCGGAGTCGCTAGAGGAGCTGAACCAGATGCTGGACGGCCTAGCTTCAGCCTCGCGACGCATCGGTCTTGGCATGAATTTGGACAAAACCAAAGTCATGATCAATGGCCACATTGATCCGATACCGGTCGTCGTACATGGCCACCTTCTTGAAATCGTTTCTGAATATACTTACCTCGGGCAGATTCTGCAATTAGGTAAAAACAATTTTGAGAAGGAGGCCAAGAGGAGGATCCAGCTGGGCTGGGCAGCGTTTGGGAAACTACGTCGAGTCTTCTCGTCATCCATACCGCAATGCTTGAAAACGAAAGTTTTCAATCAGTGCGTCCTACCCGTCATGACCTACGGAGCTGAGACGTGGACACTCACGGTAGGGCTGGTCCACCAGTTTAAAGTCGCTCAGCGAGCTATGGAAAGAGCTATGCTCGGAGTTTCTCTGAAGGATAGGATTCGTAACGAATACATCCGACAGAGAACCAAAGTCATCGACATAGCTCTAAGAATTAGCAAGTTGAAGTGGCAGTGGGCCGGCCATATCTGGCGAAGAACCGACAACCGCTGGGGTAAACGTGTTCTTGAGTGGAGACCACGACTCGGTAAACGTAGTGTAGGGCGCCCTCCGGCCAGGTGGGATGACGACCTGCGAAAGACTGCAGGCAGATGCTGGATGCGTCAAGCTGAGGACAGGGCGCTATGGCGCTCATTAGGGGAGGCCTATGTCCAGCAGTGGACTAAGATAGGCCGATGATGATGATGATACATACATTAATCTGTACCTCCTGCAAATTTAAAATAAACTTAAAGCGTCTAAGTACTTAAATATTTATAATACACATGCATACTAATATGTAATTGCATAAACAAAGGAAAGGAGATGTTTCAATTTGGGCCGAGTCTATGTATAGTACTTCAAAAAAAATAGGAAAAAATGTAAGGATTCTCGGAAAAATAAGTAGTAATTTTTTGGTTCATAAATGTTGTTGTGACGAATTTAGACCATATTTGAAACATAACACGTGTCATGTTTAACTTTTGTTGAGTTGTAATGTGAAATAAATTATTTTAAATGAGAAAAATTAAATTAAAGGAAATTACCTTGCTCCATCACTTAAAAATCAAAACTAAATTAGTGCACACGGAATGTCAGCGGAGAGGCCAGACCTTTAATCTGCGAGGTGGTGGCAAGAAATAACGCACTTGACTACTGACAAATGTTTTATTGAAACACCCTGGACTGCTTATACAATCTGTATCAAGCAGGGCCAGCCATATTTCACGTACCTAATCAGTTACTTTTAGTGAGCTGGTACACATCAAAACATTTCGTGATATCTCGGTCATTGTGGAAGTACATACTTTTGAAAATAATACGAGTTTATCGACATTATGACAACATTATTCAATCAGCTGATTGGAGTAATGAACTCTGTCTAGTGTTACTACCTAAAGTTCACCTCTTTTCCCTCTGCTATGAACCTAGTATTCTTGTGCCTATTGTGCTGACTCCGCCCGCTTTCAACTACCTATTTATTTTTGATAAAATTTTAAGGGTTCCGTTTTGTTATTTTCTTCAATAAGAACGAGTTACGACTACCTACTTTTATTAGTTTGAAAAGAAAATTGAGACTTCATTTAGTCAATTTTTCTCTGTTCCTATTACCAGGTTAGGTCAGGAATGTGTTATCTATCAGGTAAGTACTTCTGACGGTTAATTAGTATGGAGGTTCGAATCCAAAACATTTAAAATTTTGAGAAAATTAAATGTAAATGGTATGTACCTGTAAAGTAATACTGTAAAAATGGTCAAATAAGGGTTTTTTTTTGTTGACAACGTAAGCGATGGTTACATTTTTTTACCATCCGTAAATTATTAAGTCGCAACAATAATTTCGTTGTTTTAGTTTTCGCTTTAAAAATACATCAGTTTTAGTTTAAACTGATTAATTTAAAATTTTAAACTGATTAAACGAAACGCGATTACACTCGCCTGCGCTAGCGCTACGTAACGTAGGTACCTTACTCCGCATAACTACCCTGCGCGCGCCTAATTAATAAATTGAACAGTGATAAAAAATGACTTACCTACTAATTTAAAAATATTGCTAGTTTGTGTAACTTAAGTCTAATTTTCGATCCCTAAAAAGGCGGAGTCACAAGAAAGCGTGCGCGTGTGCCTTTTTTCTTAAAGGGTTCTGTAGCTCATTTTATTTTTCTAACCGCTTTGATGGGGTCACCGGTATAAAATGTAAGCATTCCTGAAATACTAACTATTTGTATGAAATTTTATTAGGTTAACTAAGTTTAACTATGTTGTATCACACAAAGTTTCAATACTTAACACATGCGTTTTTGTTTACAATAATGTAATGATAATAAGAATAACATTTTCAAACATCGGTGACATACCTAAGTACTAAATAAAACTTACGTGTGATGGAAGATGTTATCACCAATTGACTAAATTAATAGCAACAAACGTAAAAATAATACACATAATGCCAGTGAGTGGTGTTGGTTGTATTCTGTGACTTCGGAAAGTATTAGTAGTAAGTAACTAGCATTGCAAGTAGACAGTATAAATGTCTACCTACTAGTCTAAAATCATTGCAAGTTACTGCACTGCACTGAAAAAAGTTGAACACCTCGGACGGGAATCGAACCACGCACCTTCCGCCACCATCACCAACAACCACCAACAACCACCAACACCAGTCTTCACAGTCCAATCCAGAGTCCAGACTCATTTGTCAAGTGGTTAAAATGCAGCCGCCCGGATTGCAAAAGTTGCATAGTTCGATTCCCGCCTGAGTTGAACTGAACCTGAACTTCCGCACGGATTATGGATTGTGCGTGATTCGATTATGTTTGACATTTATTAATGCAAAAATGTATCTAAGCTTATCTATCAATAATTCACAATTATTATCAAGTCTACACAATAATTATTTTCGATCCCTAAAAAAGTAGCAACTCCTGTTTCTAGTAGGCGGCACGCCCGCCGGCGCCGGCGCCGCCTTGGTAGGTTTGTTTGCCTACGATTTTTTCGCAGTCGTTTGTGAAAGCTTTCAGAGTGCATGCCTACTTTTCGTTTGTTTGCTGTTCGGTTTCGATTCGACTACCTATTAAGTTAATATGGCATTTCTAAGTAATCAGGAGTATTACGAAATGATTCTTTGTGTCGGGGCTGTTTATGTGTTTATGTGAAGTAGAGTGGACTTTTTTTATCACAGCTAGGGTGCTACGTGCTACACTACACCTGTGCTTCGCTTTAGTTGATTTTAGTAATTTCAAAAATAAGTCATTGCAATCTAGGACTTAGAGTACCTAGTTCTAGGTAGGCGTATCTACCTTAGAGTAGTACGATTATTTATTTTGTAACTACACCTCAAAGTGCTTCGCTTTAGTTTATTTTAGTTATTTCAAAAATAAGTCATTATAATCAAGGACCTATGTAGGTACCTACTCGTAGGTAAGCGTACGTAAAGTCGAAACAATGCGGCTGTAAAATGAAAATATTTTTATTACTTTGATGATAATTACTTAGGTACCTACCTACTTAATACAAATTATTAAATCACGAAAGTAAAATAGCTGCCTACTTATCTGGCTTTGTTTTATTACTGCCGTCAAAGGTTTTGAGGTTCGCCGCCCGCGCCGACAGTAGCTAGCCGGTAACTGTTTGAGGGGGCGAACTACAGGGTGCCAAGTGCGAGTTTCATTCGCCATTTGATCACGTAAACGAAAACGAGAATTTGTATGGCAAAATGTTAACTCCACTCGTATGCCGCCAGGAGGCGCTGCTTCAATGCCATACTAATTTTCGTTTTCGTAAACGTAATCGAATGAATACGGATAGTAAACAAAACTCACACTAGGCACCCGGTACACCTCCTGGTTGTAAAACTGTGCGCCTGGTAGGGGGTGTGGTGGCCAAAACTAGGGCACGCAGTTTTACAAACAGGAGGTGCAATGTAGGCATCTTACAGAGTTCATGACCCTCCTAGTGATGGGTTTAGCTTGTTTTGATTTTAAATTAACGACAGATTAACTTTGTTTGTAAATGCAAAAACAAATTAAATTGCGCTTATCTTACTAGGGTATTTATAGAAAGGGTCTATACTAGGGATAATTTGAAACCCTTGATTATGGCTGAACCTGTCTGGTACACGTTGTATATGTAGGCATCTTAAACCTATGACAATTTTGGACTTAAAATTAAATTACTGTGTACATAGAAATACGTGAATAAAGTTACTGCGAATATAATGTGAATATAGCTAATGCGAATATAGCAAATGCGAATATAGCACCGTGGCTACATTTACATATTTAAATTATAACCACTGACCTTTCATTTAAAAAAAAAACTTTTAACTCTCTATACCCATGCTTAGATCATCCGGCCGGTTAAGCAACACGCACGCCTCATGGTGGAATTTAGGTAATATAAATCATATTTATTAATAATAATATAAATGGATAACATTAATATAACAACATAATATGGATGATATGGAAAAACACTTGAAAACATGGAAAACCCTTGGAAGATCCTTGGGAATCCCTTGGAAGAAATGGAAGACGCTGCTAAGAGCTGGAACAAAACAAAACCCAATTAACATATGTTACAACTCACACGCGGTCAGCAGTAAAATTTTGATAGAAGAACTGACCGTCTTCCATAAAAATTACGGCGAAAAGGTGCCATACAGATGCTTTTTCTTCTGAAAGAAAAGATTGCTTTATGAAATCTATACCAACCTTAGTCAAAAACAGGTGACGAAAACTAAATTCAAATGAAAAATATAGTGAAGTTCAAAGTATAGTTTTGAATTTTGAATTTTGATTAAGGCATTTAAAAGCCTTCTTATTCACCTCCATAATGAAAATACTTAGATCTAAAAAGATCTTTTTTAAATTAATATCGGGCACGCCATTATAAGCTCGTCCCAAACAAGAATGTGTCCTCTGACCAGATATCAAAAAAAACTCCATAAAAAAAAAGAGAATAAATGTTTTTTTTAAACAAAGCAAGGCAATTGATATCGGTTGATCGAATCCGATCGCGGGCGAACTTCCGTCAAACCCCAAGCGATCGAATTCGATCGCGCTCGCCACTCGACATTAGAACTTAAATATCGTCTATTTAAAGCCTACTTTTGTATGACGAAGTTTAAGTTTAGCCATAAACAAACTAGAATAGGAGAGTCAAACTCATACCACAGTGTTAAAAACTGACAGTGGTCCAACGCCTTTGAAGTTGCGCGAAATGCCGCCATCGTCTAGACCTTCGTCATTGTCTCAGGGTTGTCACATTATTTTTTTAGTCTATTTCATATTTTGCTTATTGGTAGGTAGGTTTATGTATGTCAGGATCCTTAAGTAAAAGAAATATAAAATTACAAAAAGATTTATTTAAAAAAAAAACCATTTTTTTTAACATAAAAACTTTAATTTTTTTTTGTATTTTATAAGTATTTAATTCAGCGTCAGTGCAGCAATTAACACTTAAAAATTAAAAAGTTAAAAAATAAATAAAAATAACATTACTAGTATAAGAATGTGTAGTAAGAATACGTTTTTGTGTTAAATCTAGGACTACATTACTTAAAATATTAACGTTTGGGCTAGTTTGTATTTTAATTAAACGTGTGACTTTAACAGGTAAAAGTAGCACAGGAATTGCTGTTTTCTTCAATTTCTTCTTGCCATATATGCCAAATATTTTCTGCAAAATGTAGGCTACAAATATAGTTGTTCTTTAGGCTATGAGACGTTTTCCCTATTAATCAGGTCTTCCACATGCCTCAATCGAAACCTTGCATCTGAAATTGGTAAATAGAAATATATATTAGACTACTAATAAGTCTTTACTATTAAATTAATATGATTTTATTTAAAACTCGCGTCCGCCATCTTGGATCTTGAAATAGATGTTGTATTCGAAATCAGCACCCCCGAAAACCATGGAAATGATACCCACATTGATTTTACATAAAAAAGTCACGTCCGCCATCTTGGATCTTGAAATAGATGTTGTATTCGAAATCGGCACCCCCGAAAACCATGGAAATGATACCCATATTGATTTTACATTAAAAGGGCAAGTCCGCCATCTTGGATTTCAAAACAGATGTTGTATTCAAAATCGGCGCACCCGAAAACTATGGAAGTGATACCCTTAAGGATTTTACATTAAAAAAGTCACGTCCGCCATCTTGGATTTCGAAATAGATGTTGTATTCGAAATCGGCACCCCCAAAAACCATAAAAATAATATCCATATTGATTTTATATCAAAAAGTTGCGTCCACCATTTTTGATCTCGATTTAACTAAATAATAATTAAATTAAATTACTATTAATTTGAAACTGAATAAATATTTTGATTTGATTTGATTTTAATAGCTAATTAGCTCTTGCAAAAATTTCTAAAATGACGTTTATCCATTAAAAAAACATATTGAAAAAGACATTACGCATATTATACGCAAAGATCAAATATTAATTTATTAAACTTACCTTTCTTCTGTTTTTCTAATGTTATAAAAATAAATTAAAATTGACTACACGCGTTTTTATTTATTGCGCCACTCCTGATGCGTGCGTCCCGAATGGAGTGTATGGCGAGCCCGAATCGCGCCGCGCCCCGCTCGCCCCGCACACCCCGCACGATTGCTCTGTCTAGACGTGCCCGTTGGCCGACTGTTAGAACTTTATAGACTGTGCTCATATAGTCAAAATTACATTGATTGACGTTCGCCATTGTTGAATTTGAAATGTCACATATTATTTTAAAATGCTCTGAACCACAAAATAAAGCTAAATTATGAAAAATGTATGTTTGTAATTGATTACCTATTTATTTTATTTCTTTGATTTATTTTACCTGTACAAAAACTTAACCCAATGTACATACAAACTTGAAACATCTCCTTTAATATACAAAACAAAAATAAAGGTTAAAAAAAAAAAGAAATCAATACAGTCATAGGACGACAGAATCAACTGGACAGGTAGTGTTCCTTCAAACGGTTTTTAAAAAGGCTGATGATAGGAAGTCTTAAATATTAGGCGGCAGCGCGTTCCACAACCCGACGGACCTGGTGGAGTTTTCGGTTGGTGAAGGAAGTGGGACCTGCAGAGACAAAAAAATCTAGTATTCCTGCGTAGGCGAATTGGGAGCCACTTGAGTTTCTCGCGGAATTTGAAACATGGTCATACTTTCGTAGACCGAAAATTTATTTATTTATTTATTTATTTATTTGATAAGATACACCATCGACAATATCATTCTACACAGTAATAAAGGTAAGTACTTAGGGACTATTTTTAATGACATGCCTTTACAGGCGTATACAGCCTTTAAAAATTGGGTTGCAACCAATAAAAAAAAAAGGTTATAAACTAAAACTAATAAATAAATATATTAATTAACAATTTAAAAATCTTTTTTGAATTAATCTCACCAAGAAAAAAGGGGACAAAAACGACTTCTTTAAGTAGGTAGTAAATTTAACATTGCCACACACTTCCTTTTGTAAAGGCATTCAGTATCATTAAAGATATCAATAGCTTGGGTATTTAAATCATTATAAGTCTGCATACACCGGTGTAGCGGAGCGAACTTCCCCAAATTCGTTCTACTAAGGGGTAAATTGAAAATGTTGGATAAAGGATGTCGAGGGATATGGTAAGGAACGGTTAGGTTAACCTGTTGAAAAAGATTTGGGGATAATAAATTCCCGTGTATAAGTTTGTGCAGCGTCATTAGGTCCAAGAGTTTACGTCTGTTAACCAAGGATGTCATTTTAAAATGTAAAAGTCGGGAGTTGTAATCAGTACTGTATGGACAATCGCGATCTTTGTAAGCAAGGTAATTAGTAAATTTTCTTTGTATGCGTTCTAATCTTTGCGTGTGTACTTTACATGAAGGATTCCAAATAGTTGCTGCGTATTCAAGATTACTTCGAATAAGTGAGTTGTAAACAGTTTTAATGGTTTGTGTATTTTTAAAATCCTTACAAATGCGTTTCACAAAGCCCAACATTTTCCAAGAGCGCTTTACCACATCATCAATATGCTCTACGAAATTTAATTTATGGTCCAATAATACACCGAGGTCACGAATGGTGGACGATTCCCGTAAAATCTCGTTTGAGACCGAGTAACAGGATCGTAAAAAATTTTTGCTTCTAGTGAATTTTATATGAGTGCACTTTAGGGGATTTAGTTTCATATTGTTTACTATGCACCAATCATAAACAGCATCAAGGTCTTTCTGAAGTAATGAGACATCATTCTGGTCAGACACGATCCTGAACAATTTCAGGTCATCAGCATAAACAGAAAAGTGACTGTTAATAATAGAATTGGATATGTCGTTTATGAACGTTAAAAACAGGATCGGGCCGATATGTGATCCTTGTGGTACACCAGACAGAGATACGTAGTCATCCGACTTATAGCCATGCACAGTAACACTTAAAATTCTGTCCTTGAGATATGAACTTAACCAACGCAATAGATCTCCATGAACGCCGTAAGATTTGAGCTTGGACAATAAGATTGTGTGGTCTACTGTGTCGAACGTACTTGAGAAGTCGGTATATATAGAATCAACCTGCATTTTACTATCCATTGATTCGGCCAAGTTATTAACGTACTCCATTAAATTGCTGACAGTTGATCTATTCTTACGAAACCCGTGCTGTGCATCTATAAGAATATTTTTCAGATTGCTAAAATTGGATAAACTAAGCACTCAAATGTTTTGGCTAGCAGACTTATAATTGACACAGGACGGTAATTCTTAACATTTGATTTATTACCCTTTTTAAAAATTGGTATTACGTTAGAGCGCTTCCATTCAGAAGGAAAAATACCAGATGCAAGTGATTTTTCAAATATTATCTTTAAAGGCAGTGCTAGATATTTTGCGGTCATTTTAAGAAATATAGGTGGAATTCTATCGGGACCAACTCCCTTAGTAGTATCGACGGACTTGAGAATAGTACGAATTTGACGTTCCGTTACTCCTACTTTGCTAAGAGAGTATTGAGGAAAACTATCTAACAGATCTGGAGGTGCATATTTATTGGGCTTCGTAAAAACAGAAGAGAAGTGCGCCGCGAATAGAGTACAAATTTCTTCGCCACTTTTTGCCAATCTCATTTAGCTGCATTTCTTCAGGAAAGCCAGAGGAACTGCCTCGCTGCTGTTTTACGAAGGACCAGAACTTTTTAGGACTATGCCTGATTGACTGTTCTACTCTTAGAATATAATTGGAATAACAGTATGTAACAAGGGCTCGAACACGACGATTACAAAGCTTTAGCTCCAAGGCATCCCTGGGGTTTTTATAGATTTTTTATTTATTGCGAGTTTTCTCTCTCTCTCTGATCAGTTTTATTAAATTACGTGAAAACCAAATTGGAAATTTAAAATTTCGAGTATTAATTTTAGGGACTGTTTTATCAATAATAGAGTAAATGATTTTGTAAAATTTTGATACTGCAAGGTTTACGTCCTGAATGTCACCAAACTCAGATACCCAATCAATTTGACTTAATTCCGAGTTAACCATCGTGTAGTCAGCTTTTTTGAAGTTGTGTGTGGCAAATACTTTGCTCTTTAACAGATGAGGCGAAATTGAATTAATACGTATTTCAACAGCGGGATGATGTAAATCTATTTTACTCATAGGACATTGGCACTCTATAACATTAACATCATTCAAATTACACAAAGCTAAATCAAGTATCCTATTATTGTGATTCTTTACATTATTAAATTGTATCAGATTGTTCAGAGATATAAAGTCAATCAACTGGTATCCTAAATCACAAGCGTAATTACAAGGTGTCATATTGTTATAGCTATTATTAGGGTCAGACACCCAATCGATAAAGCTTAAATTAAAGTCACCCAACAGTAAGGTGTAACCACGACAACTTTGCATTACAGTATTACAATTCTCGAGAAATTCATCTAACACGCTTGTTGTCACTGGTGGAGGCAAATAAACTGAACAAATCAAACAATCCTCAGATTTTCCATTAATTTTCACTCTTACAGAAACCCATAAGTCCTCGTATACACTTTCAAAGTGATTCATTCTTCTTGAATTAAGTTTTTTAGAGATGGCTATCAGAACCCCTCCGCCACGCTTACCCGCCAAGGACGTCGAATTACGGTCGCGCCTATAAACGTTGTAGTTACTGCCAAATATTTCGTTGTCCTGTACCGTGTCGTCTAACCAAGTTTCAGTCCCCACAATAACATCGAAGCTGCTTGTGAGGACTGCCAATTTTATATCTGTGATCTTAGTCTTCATTCCCCTAAAATTCTGATAATACAAATTGAATGTTATATCAGCACTCACGGGCAAAGACAGGAAGGTTTTAGCTCGAACTTTACAAATTTGTCAGGGAGTCATAGCATTTTATTTGTTTCGCTGGGGCCTGATCATCTTTTCGCACAAAGATACGACCATTGCGAATCCAAACATACTTGTACCCTTTTTCGCGAGCAACCCCCCTTGTGTTTGCATGCAGTGCTTTATTAAATGGGGAAAGGTGTTCCGAAACGTAGACTGGAATCTTCTTACCGCCATATCCTAAAACAGATGTATTCAGCTTGTCTTTCTGGTTCTTTTTGTTAAAACTGGATACAGCTGTTAAAATCTCATCTCGTTTTTTTGTAGTCTGAAACTTTACAATAATAGCTCGTGGTCTGTCGCTGTCTTCTTTCATTTTTCGGACCCTAGTAAAAGATTGTATATCAGCATCTTGCAGGGGGATGGAAACGGACGTGCACAGTTGTTTTGCAATGGAGATTAGATTCTCAGACTTGCTTTCAGGGATTCCGTTAATCTCAATATTGGTTTCGCGAGAATGTTGTTCAATGAGATTAAGTCTATTTGTAAGTTCATTCACTTTGCATGACAACGATACATTTTCTTTATTTAGTAATGATTATTTATTTTGAAATTCTTGCAAATCGGTTTTCATGCGGTCATAATCTGCACTAAGGAATTCCATGCTTGCACGTAATTCTCGCAAAGCCACCAACTCGCCATTAATTTTGCTGAACTCCTTAGAAAAATACAATCTCGCCGCTGAAGCCACTGATTCCGTCACCGATTGTTGTATCTCATGGCGAATTGTAGCGAGCAAGGCGTCGTCGATCGCTTCAGTAGAAATAGATGACATTTGTCGGTTGCCGATCGGGGCTTTTCGTTGTGTGATGTTACTCACATCTGAGCGATCAAGAACCTTCTCAGGTGGGCTTGGGTTCGATTGCGTGCGGCAGGCCTGCACGGGCGTATTGGTATTATCAAGCTTCTTTTGTTTACTTTTACAACCGGGACATTTCCAATTATCTTTTTTTTCTTTATCCATTAGGCTAAATATCTTATATGAAAGATTAAGGCATTCAATCTCATATAACGCATCACATAGGCAACAACATAAAAAATCCCGATGAGTTATCTTCTTCGAACAACCCGCGCAGCATTTAGATTTGGGAGGCATATCTATATATTGATAAGAATTGTGCCCACAAAATGCGTTTTTCTAGCACTCGTCGCCAACTCGTGATGTCTACCAAGATTGGGGTATTTTTTTATATGTGGCAACAAGAACGAAGTTTCAATCTCAAATTACCACTAGTCAGTTGAATCTGACAATCAAAATATCAAAAATCGTGAGGGTATCTACACTTTAATAAGTGACAGTTCCGAAATACGTGAGATAGTGGGTAAAAAATAAAGACTTATCTCTAGTGTTTAGTAGACTTAGCAGCCGGAAATATCTCACAATAACTATATCACAGCTCAACCCTGTCTGGCACTTCACTATTCACGTATTAAAACTGAGGTATGATGAAAGATTTTAAAATTATTACAAAAATATTGGGAGCGCAGTGTTTACAGTGGCTAGGGTTGCCAAGTTCGAAAATGAATCGAATGCATAAGCTTTGTAGACGTTCAAGTTTATCAAGAAGCTCCTCAGTGGCGTCCAAGTAACAGGCATCAGCCTAGTCAAATAGAGGTTGTATAAGAGTTTGGGCGACGAGGGTGACTTTAGTCTTATAAGCAGTGATAGGAATAGGTAGTGCCTATTCACCTAAAGTTCGAAGAACAGAGACATAAATCGGAGACTTCCTTAGTACTAAATTTTTTTCTGGGACAACTTTGTCCCAGCAGCAGTTTATAAAAAATAATGTTAATTGGAATAAGTAGGTACTAACCCGAACTTTACAATTTATAATTTCGGAATGTTAGAAAAATTAAAATTCTATTAAAACATGCATTTCAAACAAATTGTCGCCTTTTTATGTAACATGAACTGTACAAGTGACGCATTCTCAAGACAATGCCCCGAAAAAAAATTGTCTTAAGGAAGTCTTCACTTTTGTCTGTTCCCCGAAAAAGCACTACCTATTCTTATTACTGCTCATGACATATAGAATTACACATAGCACTGAATGCTTCACTTTATCTTACTGCGATATATACAATGTTATTTTTAGTTTATACGAAACCTGAAAACTGTTTGTTCACAATCCATAATAGAATCGATTTCAATATTTTTTATACCATGTTACATTTCGACCAAATAATATTTACAAAATCTCAATTATAGTATACCATACTAAAAACACAACGGGACAGCACAAAAACTTGTAACTTCGTGAGTTTTCAAGATTTTATTTAAATTTTTTTTTACTGATTCTTTATATGAAAATATTTGACCCGTGTTTCGATTTTCGTATAAACTAAAAATAAGGTTGTATACCTACAAAGACTCCATTTAACAATTTTATGACCGACAATTTGTTTGAAATGCATATTTTATTAGTATTTAAATTTCTGTAGTATTCCGAAAATATAAATTGTAATGTTCAGGTTAGTACCTACTTATTCCAATTAACATTATTTTTAATAAACTGCTGCTAGGGCAAAGTTGTCTCAGAAAAAAAAAATGTCGTAAGGAAGTCCCCGATTCATGTCTCTGTTCTTCGAACTTTAGGTGAATAGGCGCTACCTATTCCTATCACTGCTTATAAGGCAAGAAACTTTGGAGACACTTGAGCGAATGGAAAGAGAAAAACACTTTACGACTTACTATGGTCAGTGCAGCCGCCCGGATTGCGGAAGACCCAGGTTCGATTTCTGGCTGGGTCGAGTAGGCATTTAATTTTTTCACTGTATATTATAAATACTTAATTTCTCGTAGTTTCAGATTTCCGGATTGGGATCGTACAATAATCTCTTGTATAAAACGCTCTTGGATTGGTTACGATCTAGTGCTAAGTTATTATTTAACGTATTATTCGCATGGAAGACCTCTATACACAAACTTAACAAAATCTGGTTCGTGCGCAAACATTTTCAATAAAGGCACCAAAAGAGACCAAGAGAGATGGCTATTCTCCGTTCATAGTCGTGGTACCTTACAAATAAACGAACAATAAGCTACGAATAGTTCAATTAGTTCAATTTCTTGAAAGATGTCTCTCGCTACGATTTAGCCAGTGTCTATAGCAAGACCGCTTAACTGAGTCCTCGCCTGCGGTAGGTATGCGGGGCGGGAAGTACGTAGTGGCAGAGCCACGAACACGAGCGACTTGCGACGCGGAGAACGGATTCCTAGTTCATTGCGTTTTTTGTATCACTGCTGGCTAATGTCTGCCGTAGTGTAACGCGCAATGAACTAGAAATCTGTTCGCCGCGTCGCAAAACGCTCGTACTCGTGGCAGAGGCTCTACGTACCTCCCGCCCCGCGTACCTACCGCCCCGCGTACCTACCGCAGGCGAGGACTCAGTTAAGCGGTCTACCTATAGTTCTAGGGCAAGTTATTAGTGTTTTGTCGTTGTCCGTAACTCTGCTTAAAACTTTAATAGGCGTTGTGCTTGTACAAGAGATGAAATGTCTAATACTGATTTTGAGGGTATCCTCACACCTGTATAGGTATAGCTATTCCGTGTTTTGTTCCTGTCATGTAAACGTCATTTCAAATTATATATATTAAAAGAGACAAAACAATTTGTTTATTTTTAAAATATAATAAGGGTAAGCACAGTTCCTTGATCCCACCTAATGTTAAGTGATGATAAGGCCAATGATGGAAGCGCACTTCACCCGGGATCCTCAACTAGGGAGGCACTGGATGTCTTATCTCTAGCTGCCGGAACACAACAATGCTACAAACATTGATGTTATGGCGACATATTTATTATTGACGACCTCCTTGGTCGAGTGGTTTGTACACCGGTTTTCATGGTGTCGCCATCTCTGAGGCCCCTGGTTCGATCCCCGGTCGGGTCAATTTAGAAATTATTGTTTTTCTAAATTGACTCGGGTCCGGGTGTTTTCTATGTATAATAAGTATGTATTCAAGTATTTTAAGTATGTTTATCCGTTGTCTAGTAACCATATAACGAGTTTCATAACGAAGCTTCTCGTGGGCTAGGTAATTGGTGGGATACACTCACACAGGAAAGTTTATATATTGTTATTTATTTATCGTTTATTTGTAAGGCACCTAGTGTGAAAATCTGGCCACCTACTAGCGAGTCGCTAGTGAATAGTCCCCGGCTGGGTGGTAACGGTGTGACGCTCGGTTGCCCGCAGGCCGGTCGTGGCACTCGCTGCGCAATCGCTACCTGCGCTACATCCTGCCGGCGCTCGGACAGCTCGCGCTGCCGCCAGCCGACATCACCCGGCTGCGCGCCGCCGCCGCACAAGGTACCGACACCACCGGTTATTATCGGCACAGAACCGGTAACGAAAATAACCGGTAACTACCGGTTCTGTATCGGTACTTAGCGGTTTTTGCCATTTCGATGGTACCTGACGCGTATGAAATCGAAATTGTCATTTATACAACGTTAGTTTTTGTTTACCAGAAATTTATAAGGGTATATAGTCACTACTCATCATTTTGCAAAGCTTTTACTACGGAACCAACTCTGAAATCGTCAAAAACAAATCGGCTGTTTCATACATTTTCATCAACTGACTTCAGAGATGATTTCAGAGTACCATAGTAAAAAATTTGCAAAATTATGGGCTGAAACTATTCTTAATTTTTATCTTGTAGATAAAAATTAAAGGTGTAATTCTTTTTACTACACCTTTTTTAATTAGACAGTGCTATTACGATACAATATTACTGAATTATAAAAACTTGTATTATGTTCTTAGCTTCAATAATAATTTTAGAAATAAATGATTTAATTTGTTTGAAAACTTGTATGCCAAGTTCTCGTAAAAGTCACATATTGTTTTCTAAAGTTTACGCGAACACTACACATTGAAATGAAACAACTTTTACGGATCTACTCGCGTTTATTTTACAAATTACTTATTTAATGTTTATCCTGACGTTTCGAACCCTTTGCAGGGTCCGTCTCCCTGTGACCACGAACCCTGCAAAGGGTCAGTCTGTGCCTGGCAAACATTAAATAAGTAATGTGTAAAATAAACGCGAGTAAATCCGTAAAAGTTGTTTCATTTCTCGTAAGAATTTAAATAATAAGCGAAAGAATCAAGTAGCATTTATAATTCAATCCTACTATGATTGATTCTTTAATTAATTTTATTAGCTTTATACCGTTTAAATTAAAATAAAAAATAATATATGTATTTAAAAAAATAGTTCCTAAATTGTTGTGTTTGTGAGTCGGTCAGTACATGAGTGGTATTTCTCTTCAAATAAAATATTGTGTAGTGTGTAGCTGTTTTAAATGATTTGGCTTGTGTGTGGCGAATGTATTAATAAGATGACTAAACAAATGTTGCATGCTAAGCACTAAAAGCATGGGGCTTAAAAAGTATTTTAATATTTGCTATGAGAGTCAATACTACGCTGAGCAACGACCCTTTTGAGATGCTGCGGCACACACACATTTTTGTATTTTTTAATAGTTGTGTTATGAAATATGTTTGTATGTATATTGTGTTATGTTGGATTGTATATAGTGTGTGTCTATAGTGTCCGCATAAAGATGTTATCTATCTATCTATATTTCTAGTATCTAGATACTATTCTAGAATTACGAACTATCTGAGCACTTTATATAGCACTAGCAGTTTGCCCGTGACTATTTACTCGTCAATTTCAAAGTTAAAGCAGCCAAAAAGATCCTATCCTGAGATTTTAAAAAGATTTTTTCTGAGTGGTAGAGCCACGCTGCGTTGCAGCACGAAATGGGCTCGCCCGGCGAAATACCACCCTCTCACAGAATATCGGCGTGAAACAACGGCACACGTTGCTGTTGTGTTTCGTCCGGTGAGTGAAAGTACCGGAGGCCCATCTCTCCCCCCTCCCCCCTCCCAATTTCTACTCCCTCTTCAAGATCCAAGATCCAACTCCTTCCTCAAGGTCGGCAACGCATCCGCGATTACTTTGGTTTCGCGGGTGTCCATGGGCGGCGGTGATTGCTTTCCATCAGGTTTCCCGTCTGCTCGTTTGCCTCCTTTTAACATAAAAATAAGAAATTGTTTTTATCAAATTAGAATACTTAGTGTATGTTACCCACAAGGTATATGGCATTAATTCAGTGAAAACATTTTTGGAATTCGAACAGTAGTTCCAGATATTAGCCCCGGCATACAAACAAATAAACAAAGTCACAATCTCTGAATCACCTTATGGTTGACTGGTAGAGAATGCCTCGGGCATAATTTGTTTGCTGCCCAAATTATGTAATTTGTGTTGCACAAGTTTTTAAATAAATAAATAAATTCCTCTTTATTCATAGTATATACCTAGATATAGCACAAGGCCAAACACGTTTTTTATACAAGAAAAAATGTATTAGGCGAAGTCGTGACAGGCTCGCGGTACACTAACGCCCGTTACCTATATTCTATCTGTCTGTTGTTTTAATTAATTATCTTAATTAATGGCTTCGCGTTTAGCATTTAGCCAATTTGGAGTATTTTTTATTATTATTGGTAAGGGTACAATTGTACGGTAGTTATAAATTAAAATGGAGTCTCACAACACGTGTTATTACGGGAAGAACGCGGGTGAAACTCCGTCTGGTGTTTTGCTTACCGGAGTTAGAAATTTGACATAATTTGTATGGAGCTTATGTTAAATTTGTATCTATAGTAGGCAAAACAACAGATAGATAGGTTATTGGGAGCGGGCGTTAACCTTTATGGAAGTAAGATGGGATTTGTTAAAAAAATCAGAGGTAGATAAATTTAAATACTACATATTTAAATATTAAACCACTACATAGTATAAAACAAAGTCGCTTCCCGCTGTCTGTCTGTCCCTATGTATGTATGCTTACATCTTTAAAACTACGCAACGGATTTTGATTCGGTTTTTTTCATAGATAGAGTGATTCAAAAGGAAGGTTTTTAGTATCAGCATTGCACCCGTGCGAAGCCGGGTCGGGTCGCTAGTAAGATATTATTGAATAGAATAGAATAGAATAATAACATTTTATTGACCACAAACACATAAAGTACACAATAAGTACATGGCATTAAAAAAAAAAAAAGTTTAAGAATAGGTACTTAGGTAAATTACATTTAGTGTGGCCAACTAGGCTCCAGCTTCAGCGTAGGCTACAACGACAATAGCCGCTGCAGCGCTGGTACTCTGGCGGGACCTACATGTCGACGAGACGACACGGAACAAGAACACAACAATAAACAAATAAAAAACTGTTCAAACACAACATCACAAACATTAACGTACAAAACACAACATCACAAACATTAACGTACAAAACACAACATCACAAACATTAACGTACAAAACACAACATCACAAACATTAACGTACAAAACACAACATCACAAACATTAACGTACAAAACACAACATCACAAACATTAACGTACAAAACACAACATCACAAACATTAACGTACAAAACACAACATCACAAACATTAACGTACAAAACACAACATCACAAACATTAACGTACAAAACACAACATCACAAACATTAACGTACAAAACACAACATCACAAACATTAACGTACAAAACACAACATCACAAACATTAACGTACAAAACACAACATCACAAACATTAACGTACAAAACACAACATCACATTAACATACAAAACAATACAATAAGAATAAACATCAAAAACAACAATTGGTGTGGCAATAGCCAACTGCTATTGAACATATTATTACCGATCTTATTTATTTACGAGATTACAATAAAAAGCGAGGGAAAAGGAACAAAAATCGCAATTTGTAATCATTAAATCAAAAATAAATTGTGGCCCATGAGGGGATCGAACCCGCGACCTTCGCGTTATTAGCACGACGCTCTAACCAACTGAGCTAATGGGCCGTTGGGATGAGCGGTGAATTTAGCTATCGCCTAACAATCAAACGAATCGTTTATTGTACCTAGGGATTTGGTAGATTACATATTTATTTACGGCGATGATGGTGTTATTATTTTTTTTCAAACAGAAATAAACTATTAAAAAGAAGAAAATTAGATTTATAATTCAATTGCGCTTAATAGCATTAAGGCGACGCATTGGAAATGTACGTGGCGGGGATCTTGATTTTTCCCAACAATTACAAAACATATGAAAGTGATATTTGATGACATGATTTTTTCATTTAGCTAGTTGCAGAAACACGATTTGTTAACTTTTATAACAGAGAAAAAAATATCAAAGTAACCTTTTTTAAAACATAGATTTGCATTTTACAAGCAAACCAGACCGATTTTAGGATCTAAATTTTCTTAGTAGATTAGTCTTACTCTTAACACACACTTCAATATGCTAGTTCATTTTTTTTAAATTACTTGTAACTGACCTAACTAATCACTACTAATCTATACTAATATGATAAAGAGGAAAGCTTTGTATTTTTGTATGTTTGTAACGAATAAACTCAAAAACTCAAAAACATCTCTCGTTTTCGTAGACTGTTAAGAGAAACCTAACTTTAATTCAATATTTTCAACCTGATTTTGATGTTAGTTTTTTTTTAGTTTTTTCTAAATTTTGGTTTCTATGTTATGTTTTTGGTTTTTTTTCGTTTTCTTTCGCATTGTTGTTCAACAAGCACAAGTTTTTGTACAAGTTAGCAGTGGAAACTTTAAAGGCTACTGTATTATATTATTTAAATTGTTTATATGTATGATATAAAGCTGTTTGTTTCCTTAATAAAATAAAACTACTGGACCGATTTCAAAAATTCTTTCACCATTAGAATGCTACATTAGCGCTGCGTAACATAGGCTATATTTATTACTAGAAAAAAAAAACAACTTAATCCTATTAATATTATAAACGCGAAAGTTTGTTTGGATGTTTGTTACTCTTTCACGTAAAAACTACTGAATGGATTTGGATGAAATTCGGCATACAGATAGTTTATAACCGGGATTAACACACAGGATACTTTTTGTCCCGATATTCCCACGGGAACGTGATTCCCGTTCCCATTCAGTAGTTTTTTTTATAATATTAATAGGATATCTTAACATTAAGATTACCGAAATATGTGTTAGTCAGTGATGCGTTTAGTTTGTGGTGTTTTCTGATTGTGATAAAAACCCCAAGAGCAATTGATTTTTTTTTTAAATGCGCATATTTATACAGCATGCTATATAATATAGCAACGCGCTCCCTGAAAGTAGTCGGTTCAGAATGTAATTGTTTTCCCAATAAAATTGAACTAAATGACTCATTTGTGAATAATGTGGTTAATTTTAATTATAATATTAGTTATACGAAAGTGTATTCATATTCATTTAAAAAAACCTTGTTAATGACGGTAGTTGTTGACATTGAATGGGCGCCTTTGGCTTTCAAAGTAAAAAAAAGTAATAAAAAACGAATAATGTTGAATAATTTCGGCGGGCTGGTTAGATACCATGATAGCTCAATTAGGAGAGCACCTGACCCGGTATGTCAGAAGGGTGCAGATTCAAATCCTGCTCGTGGTAATTTTTTCAAAGTTCGTGTCTTTTTTTTTTCAAAAATCTTGTTGCATTGATTTACGTAATACATTCTGTTTCTTTCGATGTACAACAAAGGTGTGACTGTAACTTGCTCAATATTCAGATTCCGATACTTTACTTTTCCGATTTGCTTTTGATGTAAGTAAGTAAGTAAGTAAGTAAGTATTTATTTATTTGCCAAAAAAATAAAACATAGACAAAAAGGTCTATGGCTCAGTGTTTGCAGGAGACCCACAAACCCTGTTATTCTGCCATAGCCATAAATTAATACTATAATAAACTTACAATATTTAATCTACATACATTATTCTATGTTTATTTACTTATATTTGTAATTGAAATTAGCTAGTGCCAGCGCCTGCTCATGGAGCAGCCAGTTGCGACAACTCCCGCGAAACGTTGGTAGCGAGAGATTAATCCCTGAACGAACTGGCGGCGGGAGGTCATTCCAAATTTTGGCTGCACTGTGCTTGAAACAGCCTCTAGCACTAACCAATTTCAGTTTGGGGATCAGTAACTGATATCCCCTATCTCTTAAGGAATAAAACGATTTATGTTTCGGGGAAAGCTTTTTGTACAAATAAGTTGGCTTTTTAGTGTGATGAAGGGTATGCAGAAAGCACGCATACTTCAAGGTGGATTGTCTGGACATACAGAGAATGTTCTTATTGATCAAAATTGGTGTAATGTGATGACGTCTGGGGATAGAAAAACAGAACCGGATGCACGCGTTCTGCACTCTCTGCACGGTCTTTGCAGTTTTTTAAATATACAAGGAGTGTAAACAATATCACAGTATGTAAGGTGTGATAATACCAAACTATTACACAACAAAAGTCGTATATCTTTTTTTATGTATGCCCGAAACTGATATAGTTTTTTGAGTGCCCCGAAACATTTACCAACCTTATTACGGACGTGGTGCTCAAACCTTAAATTTTCGTCAATTAATAACCCGAGATTGAGCACACAACCCTCGTTAGGTACTACAGTGTCGCAGACCCTAATAACCGGGCTGGCATTTTTTATTTTCTGTACCTGATTTTTTGTCCCAAGCGTTATGGTGACACTTTTCTTCGGATTTATAACAAGACTGTGTCTCAATGACCAATCCATAATGGCATCTAAGTCCTTATTAATGTTAGCGACAGCTGCGTGAACTTCACTAACAGAAGGTAGAGTGTGAATATACAGCTGACTGTCATCCGCGTAAAGGTGGAGTTGTGAATGCTCTATGACATTTACGATGCTCGCTGTATAAATTGAAAATAGCGTTGGACCCAGAATTGACCCCTGGACCACGCCTCTATCCAGAGGCAGCTGCGCTGACAACGTCACCTTGCCCTCAATATCTGGGCATTGCACTCTCTGACTACGGCCTTGAAAATAAGACCTAAACCATGCACATGCCTCCATACCGACTCCGCATGATTCCAGCTTTATCAATAATGTTGGTATGTCCACACAGTCGAATGCCCGGCTAAAGTCAAGCAACACCAACAACGTACCCCGACCCGCATCCGATGCCGCCAGAATGTCATCAGTTATGTTCATGAGGGCAGATACCGTGCTATGGTTTTTCCTAAACCCCGACTGAATCGAAGGCAAAATATTATTTGACTCTAAAAATGAATCAAGTTGCAATTTTACACATTTCTCAACTATTTTTGACAAAGCTGGTAGAATATTAATTGGTCGCAAATCCGAGTAACTATTAGGCATGGAACATTTCGGTATTGGAGTAACAATCGCACACTTCCAGGCATCTGGAAAAACTCCCTCTGTCAACGATTTGTTTACAATGGCAAGTATCGCAGGCATGGAGTAAGGAAGAGTTAAATGTAACATTAACATGGATATCCCGTCACCACCCCCAGACGTAGAGGGTGCCGCCGAAGAAACTATCTTATTGACGATTGTCTCATTAACAATTGCTAATCTAAATTTAACATCATTACGCCAATGTGATCCACATTCTTGTGTATCATTTGACATGTTCTGTTTTAGTGGTATGCTGTTTACGAAAAACGAGTTTAGGGCATCGGGGTCGGCGAGATGACTAGGTACCAAGCCACTTTTACCAGACGCGGTCATGAGGGAGTTGATATGGCGCCACATAACTTTTGGTTTATTTTTATTACTATTTACAAACTGAGTGAAATAAGCTTGCTTTTCAGCGGCCAAGGCACGGTTGTATGAGTTACGAATGTCACGATAACATTGTCGGCTAGAATCTGATTTAATAACTTTAGCTCGGCGACACGCTCTATCCCTCACTGCTCTCATTTGCTTAAGGGTGTCGGTCATCCAAGGCGCAGGAGGCCGTCTGAATGTGCGAGTTTGCACAGGGGCAAAAGTGTCCATCAAATCCAATACAAGGGAGTTAAATGATCCAACCATATCATTTATATCGGTATAAGCTAAAACTAAATCCCACGGAGTAAATCTTGCAGCATTATTTATAGCATCAGCATTTGTACCTAGTGGCCTAAAAGTGACCTGACGGGGTTTCGATCTACTGTGTTTAATTGGGAATTTAGCGGAAATAAGACCGTGGTCACTAAGGTCGTCATTATGACTCACATCGATCATTAAAGGCTTAAGATTTGTTCTAGTAAAAATAACATCAATTAGAGTACTAGACGTCGACGTAATACGCGTTGCTTTATCTATAACTTGATGTAAATTGTAACTTTCATTTAATACCCTAAGACAGCTCGGAATGTATGTGCTACCATCACTTGATATGCAATTTATGTTAAGGTCACCCAATAAGAACAAGAAGTCGTATTCTAACAAATATTGTGCAAGTGGGTTTTGAAGACAGTCAATGGCTAGTCCAATACTCACCGATTCCGGACGGTATACAATTCCAAAGGCGGCGTTATAACGTTCAAACTTAACAGCTATCCACATTTGCTCGAGTTCCCCATCAGGTTCCTCCAATCGCTTTACCCGCAAACCAGTTTTCAAGTAAGCACCCACGCCACCACCCCGACCACGACGAGGTTTGTGCACCAATTTATAACCAGGTATCGAATATAGGCTATTATTTGAGTCTGTTTTGAGCCACGTTTCCGTTAAACACAAAATGTCGAAATTAACTAATTGGATACTTTGCACCAACTCATCCCATCCCGTATTTAAAGAGCGAATATTTAGAAGGCCCAGTGTGAAACAATATTCTTTAGATTTACCCATTTTGGAAAACTAAATAAATTCTAGATATAATACACATTAATTTACAAAAATATACTACGTACAACACCAGTTCACTGCAACTTACGCAAGCACTCATAACTTTTTATCAGTATGGGTGGCATACCCTCGCACTTACGGACATACACCAAGCCCCTACGCACCCAAACAAACTTAAAGCCCTTGTCTTTACCCACTTTTCTAGTGTCTCTAAATAGTTTTTTACATTCTGGTGACAGATGTTCAGATACATAAACGTTTTCTGTTGCGCCTTCGATTTCCAGATGTCTTGAGTTAAGTTTACCACTCGATGATGTCTTGTTAAATCTGGAGACAGCCCTAAGAAGATCTTCACGTAGCCTCGGCGATGAGAGCGTCACCAGTATGCTACGGGGCCTATCAAAAGTCTGGTCCATCTTAGCGATACGACGGCAACATCTTATATCTGAGTCGGCTACTGATGCGTTAACTGTTTTGCAAATATTTTTAAATATTTGCAACAGGTTCTCACTCTTAAAGTCCTTAACACCGTGTATTTCTACGTTATTATCGCGTGAAATTTTTTCAATAATTGCTATTCGGCCATTCAGCGTATGAATCTCTTTTTGTAAGTCTGAAGATTTATTTTGGAGCTCCTTTATTACCTTTTCTTTGTGTTCCAGTCGTAACTTTAGATCCGACTGTTCAGCTGTTAAGAAGTCGGTGGTACTAGTAAAATCCGTCTTTATTTGATCGATTACCGCATTCAATTTTGCAGTAATATGAACCATAAGGTCCTCTTTAAGCGCTGATCGCAGGTCACAAATAATTGATGATGTAGGAGAGAGCTTACTGTCAAGTAATCTGCTAATCTCTTCGATAGTGGCTGGCAACGGGCCCTCCTTCATATTATTATTAACGCACGAGTCTTTTTTTGTTGACAAAGATGGTTTTGACCGAAGGGTAACGTTGTTGTTGTCGGAAATTTCATACGATTCACCACTGGCGGTCTCTGAGAAAACCGGTTTTATAGGTGTGTTCTGGTTGTTCATTTTTGGTTGCCGATTTTTACAAGCTTGGCATTTCCACGCCGCTTTGCGGTCCCTATCTAACAGATAGTAAAGTTTTTCGCTGTAGCCCGCACACTCCAGATCATATTTCGATTGACATAAAGAGCAGCACATAAACTGCTTGTTCATTATCTTGTTGTTGCAGCCAGCACAATACATTTTAGATGTAGACGACATTTCTTAAATCTTATGCCAATGGCATTTAGATGGCCCCAAAGCGAGACGGTGCATGCGCAAGCGCATCGATGGTATAGACCCTAGTTGCCGTAGTAGGTCGTAGCAAATCGTAGCTCCGTAGATATGACGTAGCAATGCGCAGGCCGCAGGTACCGATAGACAATTTCGTCCGCGCCGAGCCTAGTGACCGTGGTCGAGTGGTTAAGAGCCCGCCACTTACACCAGAGGTCCGGCGATCAAATCCAGCCGCGCCGCCAAAAAACTTGCCTTCCCTTACAATGCTGGGGGCTTCGGTCGAGGTCGCTGACTTCAGCTAGGGCAAAGTCCGGGGCTCCAGCGCAATTTATCACTCCAAATAAATAATTCAAAAAATCGCGCAACACGACTGCTTGCTCAGAGAAACGCACGCCGAAAAAAGTATTGTTGTATTTATTTATTTATTGTATTAGCTACACAAAACGGTATTACAGCGTTTTCGACATAGTAATTTTCAGCTTGTACTAACATTGGTAGACTGCACTTCCAAAGTGTGTGCAGACAGCATGCATAAAACACATCGAGATCAAAATTAATCGAGTATAAAACGTTATTTCAAAATTAATTACGAAATATCACATTAATAATTGCTAATTCAAAATTAAATAGATATAGACAAAAACATAACATTCAATAAACAATAATGACAATAATTTCAATTAATAAATAAATCGTGCAATAACTTTTGTTATGTTAAATGATGTATTATTATTTTTTATTAATAAACTATTGATTGTACACGTCAGGCGAGATAAAGAACCGCAATCGTTCGTCGGCGCCGAACCCGCTGGTGGCCCAGCCCCGCGTCCGCAGTGCGTGGAGCGCACGCCCCCGCCCGCCGCCGCCCCGGGACTCCCCCGAACCCCCCGGGGACTCCCCCGAGCCCCCCGAGGATTCCCCCGAGTCTCCCTCAGACTCCCCCGAACCTCCCGCTGAATCTCTCAAGCCGGCTCGAGCCCCCGTGCGTCGCTCCCCGCTCTCCGCCGACACCAAACGGAGAAGGTAGGTTATTCAATCTATATCATTAAGAGCGTTTACGCCGCACACTAGCGCCGCCAATGAAAAAAAAAACATATCCAGTAATTAGAGATAGAAAATCAAATTATGCTCAACAAACTATCTGAATGAAGAAATTTAGCATTTTTACGTCACCTAATGAACACCTCACATGTTATGGTTTAGTTAAATATGGCGTTATAGTTAAAAGTGGCCGTAACGTCTTATTTAACTAAACCATAACATGTCAGGTGTTCATTAGGTGACGTAAAAATGTAATAGTTTGTTGAGCATAATTTGATTTTCTATCTCTAATTGGCGCTAGTGTAACGCTCTTAACAAGTGAAGAGAAGAACTTTGTGGCCCTTTTTACCCGACTGCGTCAGAAGAAGGGTTATGTTTTTCGAGTGAGTGTATGTATGTATGTATGTGTGTATGTATGTATGTATGTATGTATGTATGTATGTCTATTTATTTGGCACGCCCTACAGCCCAAACGGCATGATGGATTTTAACATATGAGGTGTCGTTAGATTCGTTTTGACTGTGGGAGTGACATAGGCTATAAAAAAATACGGAATGTGGAAACGGGAATAAGATAAGTGACAAAATATGACACGTAAAAGTAGCGCCATCTATTGTACATCTTTTTTCCTATGAGAGGCACATCCATACCCAATATTAAACATAGTATAAGAATGATCGGGTCAGCTATTTGTAATTAAATTTTTCTGTTAAATAATATGATTTTTAATTGCGCGAGCGGAGGAGTGTGGTGTTTGGTATAGATAAAAGTTCATATGGAGAAAAATCACAATTTATATGTAAACTTTTACTGTAATGATGATGATGTAATTAAACAATAAAATAAAACAATGTTAATTTCTATGGTGAAATGGTAGGTAATGAGTACGCGCGACGCTCTTGGTAGGTAATGAGTACGCGCGACGCTCTTGGTAGGTAATGAGTACGCGCGACGCTCTTGGTAGGTAATGAGTACGCGCGACGCTCTTGGTAGGTAATGAGTACGCGCGACGCTCTTGGTAGGTAATGAGTACGCGCGACGCTCTTGGTAGGTAATGAGTACGCGCGACGCTCTTGGCAGGTAATGAGTACGCGCGACGCTCTTGGTAGGTAATGAGTACGCGCGACGCTCTTGTAATTGCGAACTGATTTGTGCAATACAATTTAACAAAAGGTGCAAATGAGGTCAACTGGAAAGGTGCTGCTAGAGGAAATATGCACTGTACGCAGCTAGCTCGTACATTTACATACATTTTAATCGCAAATGCACTAAGCGAGCGATCATTCAGCGATCTGTGTCCGTGATACCAATTTATCAACTGCAACTGGAATAGTTACGTTGCAATAGTACAATTAACTACTGGTTCCTTTTTTAACCGACTTAAAAAAAACCGACTACAAAAAACAGGAAACTTAAAAAAGTAAAAACAGCTCTAAAAAGCAAGAAATAATATTGAAATCATATTATTAATTACCTAGATACGCAAATCAGTTTGAAAGAAGGTCTATTGAAGTCGGTCGGGTGGTTGGTGGTCGGCTGGGGGACAATTGTGTTTCATTTAAACTTTTATAGTTGTTCCATTATCTTCACTTTTTTATTGTAAAAGCCCCACCCGACTCCAGTAGACATTTTTTTAAAACTGATATGCGTAACTAGGTAATTAATAATATGATTTCAATATTATTTCTTGCTTTTTAGAGCTGTTTTTACTTTTTTAAGTGTTATTAATGGGACCTATTGGGATTTCAATAGACCTTTAAAACTGATATGCGTAACTAGGTAATTAATAATATGATTTCAATATTATTTCTTGCTCTTTAGAGCTGTTTTTACTTTTTTTAGTTTCCTGTTTTTTGAAGTCGGTTCTTTTTGTTAAAAATTATTTTTCTCGGTTTCGGAACAGCTCTGAACAGTCTGAAAGCAGCTGTTGCGAAATTCCGCGTCCGTTGAGAGGTTGTGTACACCGTGCGTCGCTCGAGTGCGTTTGTACCCTGTTTTACCTTTTGTAGTCTCATTTGTTTGTGCTTTGGTCTTGATTTTTTTTTGAAAATAACAAATAGGCGCTTAATGTCTGTATGACATTGTGGAAATTTAAACTTTTACCTGATGTAATTTTTTTTTTTTACATTAAAAAAAAAACAAATGTTGAAAAAAATGTCACGAGCAGGATTTGAACCTGCACCCTTCAACAAAACAACAAAATTTGCGTTAAAAGTTATACATATAAACTAAAAAAAACATTTTAGATTTTTTATTTGTTTTTTTTTACGTTTGGTTGTCTTCTATATTTTTTGCGTTTATTTGTGATTGAAAGTGTCCTGCTATGATGGGGCATTTTCCAATATTTTTGACGCTGTAAGGGAGAAAACAGCTGGACACTTACTGAGTTTGTTGCCGGTTCTTCTCAGTACAAGATCTCCCGCCCAGAGTAGACTTACGAACCGATGGCATAGTGACGTTCACAAGAGCTACTTGTAACCTAAACTGAATCAATGATTTTGAATTGAATTGAATTGAATTTTGAATATTTATGTTTTTTGTAGTTGTTTCTAACGGCCTATATTTGAGTGTGATTTGCCTGTGCTTGTCCTAGCACCCCGCGCGCCCCCGCGGCCCCCGCGGCCCCCGCGCGCCGCCGGGAAAGCGCCAACTCCTCCTCGACAGGTAACTATGCATTTTTGTTGCCAATATACTTGTGCTGTACTGTACTGTGCCAATCCTGAAAAAAAGTTAATATAAAAATCAAAATAGAAATCTTTTTATAATCATTGTTTTTTTATTATTGCAGTTCGTCTATAATTGACTAAATGTTATTTATAATGATTGAATGATTTTATTAATTTAATGATTTTGAATATTTTAATGTAAAAAATTTGTTTTTTTTAAAACAGAAATTAGAAAATAAATATTTTTTATTAATTATTCAGTTTATTAGACAGTTTCTACTTTAAAATTAAATTTAAATCATTTCTCGATTTTATTTAATAGAATATCTTTTATTTTAAAAGTACCCACATTATTTTTGTGAGAACTGTCACAAGTTGGCCTGTCAACTGTTTCCGGAATGGCGTCGTTTTTTGAAAAGAAGATAGAAAGAAAGAAAAATATTTTATTCAGTATTGCACTTACGAAATTAAAAGTAAAATAATTGTATATATATTCCATGATTAGCATTTCACTAAAAAGGCCTCCACTCTGCATGTGTCAGGGCGCTAAAGAAACACGTCAACGCTGGTTATTTTTTCTACTGTCTACTCGCGTTTCTTTTACCCATTAATTTGATTTACATGGTTTATTTTTAAACTGTTCCATTTTCCAGACATATCGCCGTCGATGCTCGCGGGCCCCCGCCGCACGCTCCGATCGAGCGGCGTGAACTTGCCACCGCCATCTTCCCCGCCCCCCTACCGTGCACTGCCCCTCCCCCGCGCCACCGTGCGCCCGCGCCTTCGGAAACTGTTCAACCACAACGCGTGATAGAAACATATAATATAATATATATAACGCACAGCTGGGGGCACCCTGTATACGGACGTTTCATCAACTGCAAACGTGACAGAAGAAACTTCAAAGTCGTGACCGATTGACCTGTATATAGACATTTTCTCGAACTTTAGATAGTGCCTAGAATGGCCAAACATAGGGAAAGATAGTGCAATTCAGGGTCGACGACCTTAAACGTTTAAACGTATATCTAAGGCCATTTGGGCCTCACGTTTAGTCATTCTAGAATCAAGTCCTCAAGAATCTCGTAGGAACTCTTATTTTATATTTGACTACTATTCATATTGACAAACGACTGACAGACAGATGAATGATGAAGCGCAAATTAAATATATTTCATTTCATTTCATTTCATTTCAATGACATATTTTTTTTTTGTACGTTTCCTTTTATGTTGTTAGTACTCTTTTTTTTTTTATATAACATTGTAATGGGTCCACAGTCGATTGTCAATATTTTATACGTTATAATGTTTTTTCTTTTATTTTAATTATTATTTTGTTCTTTTATAAATTTAATGATGACACGAACCAGCAGATGGACATAGCTTAAACTTTTAATAGTAATTTATTATCTTAAATTTATTTATTATGTCATCCTCAGGTGAAGATTCACATTATCTTTCTTTATCTTCTAGTAGTAGTGGTGAGGAGAGTTTTGTCAGCATTCCTTCCCTTTCTGACACGCTTGAGTGTCAGTTTTCTGATGTACCAAAAAACTTTAACGTCATTCACTTTAATGCGCAAAGTATTCCGGCTCATTATTCAGACATGCTGGCGTCGCTTGATCTTAAAAATATTCATGCTGTATTAATCTCCGAGTCTTGGCTTAAACCATGTTTACCTTCTACTTCTTATGCTCTGCCTGGCTTTCATCTTATACGCAATGATCGAACTGGCTCACGGGGTGGCGGGGTTGCTATATACTTACGTGCTCATATTCCTTTCTCTGTAATTAGCACCTCGGCACAACCACCGCCTTCCAACGCAGGCGAGCATTTGTTGGTTGAAGTTCTTCTTTCTCACAACAAAATCCTACTTGGAGTTTACTACAGCCCTTCTTCACATGTAAATTTTTTCACATCATTTGAAAAACTACTTGATGAAATAATTCCTGCCTACAGCCATTCAATTATCATGGGTGACTTCAATACTTGCCTTCTTAAGAATGATTCTCGCGCTATTTCGCTTCAATCAGTTATCACTTCTAATAACTTATGTATTTTACCACTTACCGCCACCCATCATTCTCCGAACTCCACTCCATCGCTTCTTGACTTATTAATAGTGTCATCTCCCCAGCATGTTGCGAAGCACGGTCAATGCTCGGCCAATGCTTTCTCGTATCATGATCTCATATTCTTGTCCTATAAAGTTCGTCCTCCTAAAGCTAAACCCCAAGTCATTCAGCGCAATTTTAGTGGTATGGATCAACAAATGTTCCGTGATGACGCTTGTAATATCGATTGGTCTCATGTTGTACACGCTCAGTCTGTTGATGAACAAGTTAATATTTTTAACTCACTTGTAACCCAACTGTATGACAAGCATGCACCATTTCGAGCAGTTAAGATCAAACACCTCCCTGCACCATGGCTAACTAATGATATTAAGGTGTTGATGCATAAAAAGGCTACTGCGAAAAGCAGATTTAAGCTTCGTCCAAATGACCACAATAGAGAAAACTATCCTAAGTTTCGAAATCACTGCAATAGGGCGTGTAGGGATGCATTACGCCGCCACATACATAACTCAGTAGAAAATACGAACGACACTTCAAAAGTTTGGAAATTTCTAAGGTCGCTTGGAATTGGTAAGTCAAGACATAATGCTGCTATAAATAATATAAATATTGATTCACTAAATCTCCATTTCTCCTCTTCATCGTTTATCAATGATGCCGACAAAGCCACTACGTTGCACAAGTTATCTACCTTACCAGTTCTTAATTTTACTCCCTTTGCATTTGACCAACTATTGGATTGTGACGTTAAGAAGAGCTTGTTATCAATAACTTCCAATGCGGTGGGTAGTGACGGTATTAGCCGCAACATGTTAGTACCGATCCTTGACATCATCCTTCCAGTCCTAACAGTCCTTTTTAACAGCTCCATCTCTAATGCAGTATTTCCATCCTCTTGGAAAGACGCTCAAATAATTCCTCTGCCCAAAAAAAGTAACCCTAAATCATTTACTGAATACCGACCCATTTCCATTCTTCCTTTCCTATCCAAAGTTCTCGAGCGTCTTGTCCACAACCAAATCAGTAAGTTCCTTTCTCGTCATAATCTCCTTAACCCACTCCAATCCGGCTTCCGTCCAGGCCACAGCACCGTCACTACTTTGGTTAAGATCACCGACGACATCCGCCTTGGAATGGAAAACGGCCACTTAACTGTGCTAACTCTGCTGGACTTCAGCAATGCCTTCAACACCGTTAACTTTAAAATTCTTTTAGCTTTACTTCGTTTACTTAATATATCTCCAACGGCAACTAATTGGTTTCAAAGTTATCTGAACGGGCGAAGGCAGCGGGTTCGTCTTGAGAAATTCTCTTCATGGTGTGACTCGACGGCTGGTGTCCCTCAAGGTGGCGTATTATCTCCTCTACTGTTTGCAACCTTCATAAACTCAATTTCAGAAAAGCTTTCTACTTCTTACCATCTATATGCAGACGATCTACAAATATATTGTCAGGCACCACTCGGCAATCTTTCCGAAGCTATATTGACCACCAATGCAAATCTGGGACTTATCGTTGATTGGAGTCGAGCCTTCGGACTTAGAGTCAATCCAGGAAAAACGCAGACTATAGTAGTTGGCAGTTCCAGATTGCTCTCTAGGGTCAACTGGGAAACCCTCCCCTAAGTTAACTTTGATGGCGTGGACATTCCTTTTATTCAATCTGTAACAAATTTAGGTGTGGTCATTGATAGTTGCTTAAGTTGGGGGCCGCAACTGCAAGCTGTTAGCCGCAAGCTTTACGCATCGTCAGCATCCTTGAGGAGGCTGCGCAACTTTTTACCCACTGCCACTAAAGTTGCGCTAGCGCAATCTTTGCTGCTTCCAGTTCTGGATTATGCTGACGCCTGTTATCTTGATCTCACAGAGGACCAGCTAAATAAACTTGAGCGTCTTCAAAATTTTTGTATTCGGTTCATATTCGGCTTGCGCAAATATGACCATGTTTCTAAGTACCGCTTAAAACTCAAGTGGCTTCCTATTCGTCTTCGCCGGAATACTCATATACTCTCCCTTCTTTATAACATATTGTTTCATCATCATCGGCCTATCTTAGTCCACTGCTGGACATAGGCCTCCCCTAATGAGCGCCATAGCGCCCTGTCCTCAGCTTGACGCATCCAGCATCTGCCTGCAGTCTTTCGCAGGTCGTCATCCCACCTGGCCGGAGGGCGTCCTACACTACGTTTACCGAGTCGTGGTCTCCACTCAAGAACACGTTTACCCCAGCGGTTGTCGGTTCTTCGCCAGATATGGCCGGCCCACTGCTTGCTTGCTTGCTAATTCTTAGAGCTATGTCGATGACTTTGGTTCTCTGTCGGATGTATTCGTTACGAATCCTATCCTTCAGAGAAACTCCGAGCATAGCTCTTTCCATAGCTCGCTGAGCGACTTTAAACTGGTGGACCAGCCCTACCGTGAGTGTCCACGTCTCAGCTCCGTAGGTCATGACGGGTAGGACGCACTGATTGAAAACTTTCGTTTTCAAGCATTGCGGTATGGATGACGAGAAGACTCGACGTAGTTTCCCAAACGCTGCCCAGCCCAGCTGGATCCTCCTCTTGGCCTCCTTCTCAAAATTGTTTTTACCTAATTGCAGAATCTGCCCGAGGTAAGTATATTCAGAAACGATTTCAAGAAGGTGGCCATGTACGACGACCGGTATCGGATCAATGTGGCCATTGATCATGACTTTGGTTTTGTCCAAATTCATGCCAAGACCGATGCGTCGCGAGGCTGAAGCTAGGCCGTCCAGCATCTGGTTCAGCTCCTCTAGCGACTCCGCCATTAGGACTATGTCATCAGCGAATCGCAGGTGTGAGATGTAGTCACCGTTTATGTTAATGCCCTTCCCTTTCCAGTCCAGCGTCTTAAACATATCTTCCAACGCGCTTGTGAACAGTTTCGGGGATATGACATCCCCCTGTCTCACTCCTCTGCGCAATTGGATGGGTTTGGACTGCTGGCCCTGTACTTGGACATTCATGGTGGCGCATTCGTAAAGACATCTCAACACCTCGATATAACGACAGTCCACTTGGCATCGCTGTAAGGATTCCAGAACAGCCCAGGTTTCGACAGAGTCAAAGGCCTTCTCATAGTCCACAAAAGCCAGACACAGGGGCTGATTATACTCTTCAGACTTCTGTATAATCTGCCTCACTGTGTGAATGTGGTCTATGGTACCATATCCTCCGCGAAACCCGGCCTGTTCCGGTGGCTGGAACTCGTCGAGTCTCCTGGCGAGACGATTCGTGACCACTCGTGAGAAAAGCTTATAGACATGGCTCAGGAGCGAGATGGGTCTGTAATTTTTAAGCAGAGTTTTATCGCCCTTCTTAAAAAAGAGCACCACCAAGCTCCCGCTCCACGCCTTTATATTACATATTGTTTAATCCCACCTATCCTTCTTATCTTAAGGAACGTTTCAGTTTTCTTTATTGTTCAGATTCGCGCTCGTTACGGTCATCAGAAAACTTAAGCCTTAAAACCCCCCCACACAGCACCACCTTTTATGATTGTTCTTTTACCGTCCAAGCTGTTCGTCTCTGGAATTCGCTTCCAGTTGCGATCAGGCGTGCAAAATCCATTCACACATTTAAAGAGCTTGTGAAAAAATTCTACCTTTCCGATTAACCCTGTCCTGCTGCAATACTGCCATATCCGCTACTTTCCTACCTGAGACTACTATTATGTATAAGTAGGTTTATTTTTATATTTATTATGGTATTTATATACATATTTATTATTTATTATCATCATTATTATTATTATTATTTTGCTTCATTTATAAAATATACATTATTCTAGTATGTTTTAATAGTTTCACCTCTGATCTTACAGTTTATTAGCTCTCTCCATCCGACTGGTTGTCTGGAAGAAATCGCTTAAAAGCGATAAGACCGCCAAATTGTAACTTTGATTTTTTTTTTTCTGTTCATGATTATGTTTTATAGTGTTGCAATAAAAGTATTATCTATCTATCTATCTATCATATTTAAAACAATATTATTTAGGTTTCCTCCAATATTTTGTCTACCTGTTCTTAGCGCACGATACTTATATATCATGTCTATTTATATGATTTTTTTTTACTATAAAATATCAACCAGGCTGGTTGACCTTTTCTAGTAATTTTTTTTATCTTTTAATTAAGTAAGTACCTATATATAAGGTCACATTTTATCAACTGCAAATATTTTGAGGATAAATTCAACAACATAAATAAACTATTTTTTATGAATTTATGAATTTATACACTAGTTTTAAAAGAAAACGCCAAACACATTTCGATTAAAAAGTAAAATAAAGCACTTCCGGTAGTTTCATTCAAAGGAGCCGACGAGAGGCCGCTCTTAAAAATATTACAATTTTTGTGTCAGGAAAAGTAAAAAAAAACTAACCTGAATTTTCTTCTTATGCTAGGGCCTTATTTCTCTGATATAATTAGATGTTTTGTCAAAATATTTGCAATTGATAAAATGTGACCTTATATAGCATTGTGAATCTAATACTTATATTTGACATCCTGTATATACCTGTTCTTTGCAAATAAATACTTTGACTTTGAATACAAAAATCAAAAATACTTAATAAAAATGTCTATTAATTCTTTTTATTTCTATTTAAGAATTTGTCATGAAACACAGCTTAATTGCACTACCTATTCCTATCGCTGGCTGCTACAGGTGTGCAATATAAATGGACCTTTGGGACTCTTCACAATGTGTGGAATCAAAGTGGAATTATGTCTTTTGTGTATTATCTGGATCGTGGTGATACCACTCGCGTGTGACTTTCGTGCGTTGCGTGTGAATCAGTGTGAAGTGCATGTGAATATAGTGATTTGTAAAGACAGACAATTAGTTGTAAACACTATCTGCCTTACAAATGAACAAAGAATAATCTCCGAATAGTTATTCCGTGTTTTGTTCCTGTCATGTTAACGTCATTTCAAATTAGAACAAAAGAGACAATACACGGAATAACTATTAGGACCTTATTCTTTGTTTATTCGTAAGGCACTATTTTTATAAAATGGGCCTGGCATGGTTTCCCCTCTCAGTAGCACTCCGACTAATCAGGATTTTTTGGTGCAAATTGTAAAAAAATTAAGTACAAAATTACATCTCATAAAACGCAAAATGTAGCGTAGGTGGCGCCGCTAGCACCTTCCGTTAAGGCGACGCATTGGAAATTTACGTGGCGGGGATCTTGATTTTTCCCAACAATTGCAAAACATATGAAAGTGATATTTGTTGACATGATTTTTCATTTAATTGACTTCATTAGAAAAATCTAAAAAAGTTGCAGAAACACGATTTGTCAACTTTTATAACAGAGAAAAAAATATCAAAGTAACCTCTTTTAAAACATAGATTTGCATTTTACAGGCAAAGCAGACCGATTTAAGCATCTAAATTTTCTTAGTAGATTAGTCTTAACACACACTTCAATATGCTAGTTCATTTTTTTTTAATAATTTGTAGTTTTAATTTGAAGGAAAAAAAACAGTTTTTCTTATGGTACGGGGCGCAAACGCTCCGTATTAGATTAATTGTTTAGCGGTGCGTCGCCTTAACAGAAAAGCAAAACAATTTTCTAAATAATATTTTGAAAAAGATTTGGCAATGTAAGGACATCTTCAACTGTGCTCTGTTTCTAAAACTAAAATAGTGTGCGTTTGCGCGCTTCTGGTAGCATAAGTGCAAACTGCAAAGTGTGTATATAATTTAAACTTCATTCTATTGTTGTAATAAGTCACAATAATAATTTATTTACCAGCTTATATGAAGTTCATGTTTGCAGCAGACCGAGTGTTTCAAGATTATTTTGTAAATACCTATGTTAGTGTGATCTGCATCCAAAATCCTAATACATCTATATAGTTCTTTGTTTTCTTCATCTATACTAATATTATAAAGAGGAAAGCTTTGTATGTATGTATGTATGTATGTATGTATGTTTGCAACGAATAAATTCAAAAACCACTGGACCGATTGAAAAAATTCTTTCACCATTGGAATGCTACATTAGCGCTGAGTAACATAGGCCATATAAAAAGAAAAGTACACCCGTGCAATTTTGTGATCGAATAAAGTGCCTTATTAGTGAGGCTATGTTCAAACGTTTAAAGGCTAGTTTAAACAGGGTGCCTAGTGCGACTTTTATTGACCATACGATCACGTTAAGGAAAACGAAATTTTGTAAAGCACGCAGCGCCTCCTAGTGGCAAACGAAGTAAGTGTAATTTTCTCGATTTCGTTAACGTTATCGAATGGTCAATAAAACTCGTCCTCACCGCCCTACGCATTGTTTGTAAGAACGTCTCACACTCACTAGTTATGTAAGCACCACAAATTGTATGTGAACACAGGTTTAATTTCGTTTAAGCTTACATATTACATTTTTATTTTTTAAGTGCTTGCTGCACTGAAGCTAGGTTAAATATTTATAAAATTTATAAAATACAGTGAAAAAATTAAACGCCTTCCCGGTAGCATAGCGGTCAGTGCAGCCGCCCGGATTGCGGAAAACCCAGGTTCGATTCCTGGCTAGGTCGGGTAGCAGTTTAATTTTTTCACTGTTTTTTATAAATCTTACATATTAAGGTAATTTTCAGTAAAGTCTTAACAACTTCCCTGTCCCATGAGTCACATGGGATACATAACAATTGATTTATCTATTGTTTTGATTTTTGGACAGCGAAGTTGTTAATAAAGCACGCTTCCAAGTATATGTTAGCTACAACTTGTTAAATAATTGTATAGAAAACATTAATAATGTTTAACAGAATGTTAGATTTAACAGATTCTGGTGAAATTGAGTCTTTAAGTTTAGTAATTGTAACACTGATTTATCTTTTATGCAGTTGATGTGCTGTATGTCAATTCGGTTATTGTATTCCCCGCATGGCGTTTGTTTTGGATTATTTATTTACTAACGTCATTGCGCGTTGTTACTTAGGAAAGCAGTAGGTAATTATCCAAAATTATGCAGATGATTTCTGCAGGTGTTTTTTATTTATTTATTAAGAGACAAACAGTTTTATCACAAAGAAAAAAATTATAAATAATTTCCTTAAATGTAATCCTATAGTCCCCTAAGTTACAAAGAAACAACTCAATATAAAAACAAAAACATACAAACATAAAAATAGTACCAACACAGAGACCAAAAGACCAATTCTTAGGCTGCATGGACGTGTTGGTGTTATTTAAATATTAATAAACAAGATTTAATTTGGATTCAAGTTTCTTGTAAAACTAAAGCATTTATCTAAAATATTAGGGTAGGTTAAGTCTGTACTAAAATTATAAATAAGAAAGCTTTGTATTTTTGTATGTATGTTTGTAATGATTAAACTCAAACTAATGGACCGATTTAAAAAAATATTTTCACCATTAGACACAGCTACATTAGCGCTGTTACCATGGGCTATATTTAAGGCGAGCGTTTCCGGCTGTGAGATTTCAAAGGCGTTCCGCTCGGGACTGAATGATGGCGCGAGCGTCGGATTAGGCAATAATGTGGATTTTATTGAACGTTTACTTATTATTAAAATTATAATGGCCGACAACTATTACATATTCAAAGACAATTGGTTTGGTATATTTTTCATTTTCTGAAACGGTGTATAGCCTGAATAAAATGATATTTAGTTTATTAATAAGACATATGTTTGATATTATATTCGATGCAGGAAATTGTAAAATATCGTGAAAATACTAAGCGAAATTACTAAATAAAAGGCCAATGAATAACATATATATTATTTGGATTTAAAATCCTTATACATTTCGAATAAAACTCATTTAAAAACACTGTTTTTTTGGAAACACTTGCCTTAAAAAAAAAATCCACCCGTGCGAAGCCGGGACGGGTTGCTAGTTTTTAATAAAGGTGTTCGCCCACTTGTCATGGACAATCAGTCTATTCATATCATAATGCATAATGGGTGGAGACCTTAAGTTCTAGTTCACTAGACGTAACAGGCTTGTATTTTTATATTTGTCATCTTTATATGTAGACAAAATCTCAGTTACGGGAGTCCATGATACTATGAAATGTCCAAGTATCTGTTGGTGTCAATTCTGATTGTACAAATTGGCATGTAATAGGTCCTTACCTATGAAATTGGAGTTTTTTTCTCACTTATTAATAGGTGTATTACTTCTAAAAATTAATACTGGTTGTTAATATTATTATACACCTTTAATTAGGACTATGTTACTTAGGCTTCAGTAATAACAATGATTATTATTTTTTTTGTCTTTATCGCCCAATTTTTTTTTTAAATTGACTAACTTTTTAGTTCGCGGAATTGTCCTTTTGTTTCGTTGTAGCTTTGAAGGGTCTTAATTTTTTTTCTTTTTAATGTCTGCTATTTTAGCTAATGAAACAAATACACTACTCTACAATTTTTATAGTGTTAAAATAAATAGATGCTAAGAAAAATTAAAAAAACGTTAGTATGAAAAATAAAATTTTATAAAAAATCTTCATACAAAACTCCAATTTAGGTAAGGACCTATTATTATGTGTGCTTATGGTAGGTTCATAAATTAGTATTTGTGGTATAAGATTGTTAATAAATCTCGATTGTGATCATTTAATCACTTGATTCATGTCGCAATATTGTTAGGGTTGTCACGTTAAAAAAACATTGTTTGTAAATATAGAATAAAAATAAGTATCATAAATTGCTTTTACTTTTTTTATTTTGTTTCTAAATATAGTTATTACTGGTTGTAACACTCAACAAGGCTACGTCGCAAAAATTAGTGCTGCGCTTTGTCACACGAAATTATGATTATTTATTATTGAAAATTGTATTGTCGCGTTCTGTTTCCTTATAGTAATGTACCCACGCCTGCACTTCAAAACTTCCACAAGCTGTCAAATGCCCTCAATAGACTATGAACTTTACCTATCAGTAATATGGTTGAACATTAATTGAAAAAAAATCAGTGTTGGACAGGTTGATATGCAGACATATTTACATCTTGCAGTGTAAAGCAGTATTGTGGGAACGGGACGCGTGTAGAGGCTTTTATATAGCGTCTTGTTTTCACAACTGCAATAAAATTGCAATAATACTGTTTTAATGCCATCGCACACTAGGCGACACGCGACTTCGACAGCTCGGAGTCTTAAACGTGACGACAGGCTGCGGCCGACAATTTTCTTATACTTTGTTCAAAGCTCCGCACACTTGGCGTTCTGACGCCAAGTCGCAACGACAAGCTAGGGGAGTCGCGAAACTAACGCCCACAACTGTCGCACGACTGTCGTCGTGTGTGCGCGTGCACGTCGCGACTAGACGCAGCGACAAGTCGTCCAGTGTGCGATGGCAGTTAGTAACGCAGTTGGCTTGAAATACGATGGACAAAATATATTCTTGATTCTAAATAAATGAGAAACTACACACAACTCCATTGAAATAAAAAAATAAGTTATCTTTAGGAAGTTGTTTACTGATTGGCTGTGATTAGTGTAAGTTTGGGAACCGACGTTATGTAATATACAAAGTGTTAGTTATCGTGTGCCTGAAGGCTTAAGTAATCTGGACTGCCTAGGGTGTAGTGGCACCGAGTGTATAACGTAATTCAGAATCACGGTTGATCGATCAAATCGTTCACAGAATGCATAGTTCCCAGAAATCACGTTTCGCCGAATCTTCAGTTCGCAGAATTCACGGCTCGCCGAAAATTGGTTTGCAGAATCTTTATATTAACACGTGAAGCAAAAACTTTGTACCCCTTTTTACGAAAATTGCGATGACTAAAGAGTATGAAATTTCGCACACTTATAATTTAGAGAGTCCTATCTCTAAACTGTGCGAAATTTCATCTTGTACAGAATGTTAATATTTTTTTTAAATTATGCATAAAAAATACATTAAATCATAAAAATAAACATTACACACGCTACCATGTGTTTGACACACACGCATATGTATTTGACACACCACACAGACACACGTTTAATTTGCAATTGCATTTACCTGGGTGGGGTAGCCTAAAGTGAGCTCAGCAATGATAGGTTATGATTAATTTGCACAAGTTCATATCTTTGTCGCTAGATGGCGCTCCTTAGGTCAAAAATACTCAATCTATAATTCTTAGTTGTAGTTAATTCGTTTGAATAGTGTCTGCAACTCTCGCTAGGTGCAATTTTCTGATGAAATCTGCATTATTTTTTAATAACCAACATAAGGTCGTGAGGTACGTAGCTTATTCAATCTCGTTTCGTCGGCGGGCTGTGTGTGCCCACGACGGTTGTAATGACGATCGGTTTAAGAGTATTCAGCATCACACTTATCGAAACATACTCAGTGGTAGGGTTGCCAACTATTTTTAGACCAAATATAGTATTTTTGGAATCGGTACCCATAAACATATAGTAGATAGGGAATTAATTAAAAAATATTCATTTTATTAATTAAATGAATATATTTTGCTGCTTTGAGCTTTTATTAATAAGTTTTTAATTTTAAGGAACGCTTCGTAACTATTATTACAATTGAATTTTAAGTTACAAAACGCCATTAACTCTGCTTTTATCAGACCGATACTGCACTCACCTTTCCACTTTGTGTTCATTACAGAAAACTATAGTAAAAATATAGTAGTTTCGCCTACTATGATATATTTTTAAAATAATAATAGTTAGACGCCTAAAATAGTAGGATACTATATTTATAGTAGGGTTGGCAACCCTACTCAGTGGTCGAAGTCATTTATGCGTAGTCAATAATTGTAACGCGTAAGTTTTAAGGTCTATTTTTGCTCGAATCCAAATAATGTTTGACAGCGTTTAGTCAGAAACATAGATAGGTACTCTTTTAGGTTAGTTTAGAGTCTAAACGCATTTTTAGATTTGTTTTTCTTATGTGCCAAAATAATTGCGACCAGTTATGATTGATGTAATACTCACTGCACATCATATTTATATTAGAAGTGAAGTGTTCACATTCGAATATTCGTTCGGCCTGGCTGTGCCGAGTAAAGTCCACTTTATGTACAGAGAGTGTTTAAGAAGTTTTTTGCTTGTATTATTATTAAGTTAATCAGTTAATTGGTCTGTGAGCGCGGTGCCAACAAGAGGTGCCAAGATGAAAGTTATCATGTTGAGCTATTTCAAAGATTCGGATTGATATTTTTAATAAAGTTGTATGTAATTAAATGGTTTATTTATTACAATTGATCTATCATCATATTTTCCAAAACATTGATTTAATGGGTTGAAAGATACTGATATTATATCATTCCTAGAAATCTATCTGCTATGCTGTTAAGTTAGCAAATGATTATCTGCTTGCTATACATTAAATAAAATTAATTTAGTAAGGTTATTATATCATATTATTAGTAGAGGAAATTGAAGAATGTTACAAACATATTTTGAGGCGAACAATACCTCATTCTCAGAATCAGTTCAAAATAAAATAAAAGGAATATATTCACTTATTTAAACATTTATTTACAATACATAACAAGTTACAGTCAAACATACGATACAGTTTAATAAAACAGACATGGCGCCGACTACAACCCAAAACGAATTGAACACATTCAAATGGAGTGCTCCAACAGTATCAGAAACACCAGACGATACTAATATAAATCATTATTTAACGATACTGGTTACGGCAGCAACTGTTTGTGCATTATTATTACATAACGAACGCATAAACAAATATGGGAGAATAATAAAGATCTCCCATGTACATCGTAATGTTTATGAGAAGTGTGCTATACCCGTAGCAAGTGATTTCAGGACAATCGATATTACCGGTAGAGTACCTCCCATGATAACATACAGATATATCCAAGCTGGTTGTGCCAAAACATGTTGCGTTTTACAGCTATGAAAATAGAGAAGCAAATATTTATAACCGTACCGAGTTTTACCATCGCACAGTACGTTATGACGAAATCATCAAACGGCTTTATGAAAGAAAACTCTTGATCAATTTGAAATTTAAATTACTTGCAATATTTTTTGTTCTAGCGCTCTCGACAATACACCGGTCACTACATAGCTACTGCAAGGTCTAGAGTTTCATTTACATTGGACGAATTGCTTTACCCTACACAACACACAAACATCGTAGCACAGTTGCGCACACGCAAGGCATATCGCATCTAACACGACAAAAACTATTACATATCTGACAGAAAAACAAAACGTTATATCAGTAATACAATCAAAAATAAGTAAAGACAAAATATATTTGAAGAGCATTCTTTTATTACCATACTGTATTCATCATTTCAATAACACTTTTTATAGTTTTTTTATTCAACGAAAATCTGCATTATAATTACTCTTGTAGGCATTTCTCAAGACTGAAGATATGCTTTTGCACACTCTTGAAGTCGGTACAAGTTTTGTCGGTGTAGACTTACGAACCGAAGAAGCGGTGACAATCAGAAGAGCTCAAAATGTGGCTTGAAGTGAAAAAAAACAAGATTTTTAGCAATTTTAAACTTGGTCCAAAGTAATTTCATTATTCAACATATAAACTTTGCTAAATTGATGTTATACACCGGAATTGTTTATTTCCCCGTTATCTGATTGTATTACTGAATGAAGAGACATACAAATGTGGCATGTAGTTGAGGTTTACGGGTGAAGTGCGCTTCCAGCTTCGGTCTTATCATCACTTTACATCAGATGAGAGGCCAAGTGGCCCCTTATACCCGCAAGGAATAAAAATCTTTTACACCGTACGGATCGATACAATATAGGACACCACCTTCCTATCCGCTTTGACTGTGGAGATAGGATTTAATTACAATAATATTTACAGAAAAACTATATTTATTACTCTGGTTAAGTATTTACACATAGATTCACAGATTTAAGTTACTCGCTAGCGATAAATTCGGGGAACACATCAAGATAAAAACACCTACGCTAGTTTGACACTCAGTCGGGACTCGGAGCCGGCCAGACAAGGAAACGTTCGGAAGCTGTTATGTCAAGAGCCATTTTAGATATAAGAATACCATATAAAATTCAAAGTTACAATTATTTCAAACCAATAATCCAATTTTAATGAAACTCACTGTTTACATCAAAACGATGGCTCAAGTTAGAGAATGCTCAAAACAGATGCTGTCATATTTTAAACGGGATACGTACTCTGCCGCGCAATTTATGAATGCAGTAAAGAACATGTGAACAATTTCGAGAAAACAGATCGTAATGTCAGCACCTCAAATATCACAACCACAAACACAGTAAGTTGTACTTACTGCGTTCATAAATTGTGCGGCAGTACTTGAGTGGCGTGCGAAAGCCGTATCATCGCATTTTGTTTCTTCGAAAACATTTCAATGACATCTCTATACTGCGAAGCCTTGTTCAATCGACGTCTTGTAACTGCGGTGTTAGGTTACTTAAGAGAATCGTTGATTTATCTTTATTTATTTAGTGGTTGATCCTTTAGTTTGTCGTTAATTAATAAATAACAAGGAACAACTTGTTTATGTTAATGTGTTTATCTAAAGTTTAATAATTTATAACATCGCAGTAACAAGGCGTCGGCGCAGTATAGAGAGGTTTTCGAGGAAACATAATTCGATGAAATGGCTTTCGCGCTCAAGTTGGTATCCCCTTTATTTCCCATTAACTTTAGGCACTGTTTTAAGTACAAGGGTAGATGTTTAATAACGGTCATACAGAGATATTGACAGTTAATATAAAAATAACGTTTGTTAACAAAACATTACATGGTGGACTTGTAATTGCATAAATATAAAAAAATACAGTCGAATTGATAACCACCTCCTTTTTTTTTTTGTAGTAGATTAAAAATACAAACGATTTTAAATACTTATTAACTCTCAACATCTGTTTTTCCCTTTGTTGGTTTGAAAGAATTTAAATTTGTATGTGATACCGAAACATATAATAGCTGTTAAACCAGAATAGCTCTTATCCTGTTGTCATAGATTGCAGTTTCCTTTATAACAACGAAACAGTTACACGAATACACTTGTCTAGAGCCTCTGCAGCTCCGCCCCTACCATAAGTCACTCGTTTGAGATACTCACTTCACCGATTCAAAAGTACTTACGAAATAAGTATATTTGAATTCGGATAGTTTGGCTTCGATTTTGACTCGACTTCAGACGGTAACCGCCGGTAGGGGCTGTCACACGTTTGGCACTTGATATCACGTTACACATGTACACTTAGACCTTTAAATAGACATTTATTTAATTACGTAAAAGTTTTGTTTACTCTATCTCTCTCTTCGATTTATTAAATTTTTTTACTTAAATAGAATAGGATTTCTAAAATTTCGACATACGTTTAGGACATAATCAAATTTGATACTTTGTATACTATTCTGTATTTAAGTATATTCCGAATCACACTGAATTCCATGTATCCATCACCAATAGTCATATTTTACTGAAGTGAAACACATTATTGGAACATTTAAGGGCCCTATTACATCTTGACTGTGATTTTTGCGTAAAATGACCAATTTTGGCGTTCTCGATCTCAGAAACGAAAATACATTAACAATTTTGACTTATTGAATAGTGTTGAATAGCTATTGGCATAGTTCGTAGCGGCCTCGCTTTTTGTAAATTTCGCTTAACTTTTTAAAGAAACCCAAAATAGCAGAGAAAGATTTTCATAAAATGCGCGAAGGCACTTTTTTGAGCTCCTAGATTCAACTACTGTTCTGAACAAATGAAATAAAAAAAATAGAATGTTATCTCTTAGTCGAATAGTTCGTAGCGGCCTCGGAATTTATAGCTATCATTGATTTGACATAGAAAAAAAATCTTATTCTAAACCAAAAAACTTCGACAATCGCTTTAAGATCGCTGTGAACTTCTCCTATCTACGATAATATTATTGAGCAAAATTTATACCAAAATAATTGTTACTTCATTAAGTATAAATATTTTATAATGAATTTATTATCCTATTACGATAAAAACGATAAATACAACTGGAAAATTACTACAAAATGCGAAAATGGGCAACGCAAAAATCACAGTCGAGAGGGTGGGTATTGGCACCAGTATTCGGCCATTTAATTTTAAACCAAGCGGTCGACACAATTTTCCTCGTCAAAAAAATAACATAGATTTTCATTGAAATTTTACGGGGTTTTTTGCTAAATACTAAAAAAAATTGCCCTAATATGTACCCCTATTTTTAATGAGAAAAAAGATAAAAATATCGATTACTGGTTCCTGTAAAACACTACCCTCATTATTGACAGGATTCTTAACATGGTATTTTCATTGATTATCCAATTATATTTATCCGATATTTCCGCAAAAAATGTCGAGCGCAATACAGTCTAGATAAGTGGTTGTTAACCTTTTAGTCGTGAGGGACCATTTCACCAAATATTTGTCTTGCCAGGGATCACGCAGTTTTTTTTTAAGTGTAGTTTGTTCCCTGAGGAACCGGCTAAGGTCATAGACCATGCTGCCATGTCATTAGTTTCTTTAATTCATTAGTACTATCTGTAATAAACAATATATTATATAGGATGATGATGAATGATAATAGAAATGAGAAGTGAGAATGATATACCTCCAACCCCTCGAGTATCTCATTAAATATGTGGGGCTTTACTAAGTCCTCACGCGGACTTCTTGAGAGAATTTGAAAAGTGCCGTTGAACTGTTTTGTTTCATTTGCCAACACTCATGCACACTCACGAACACCTAACAGTTAATAATCCACCATTATTTCACATTAATATTCGACATAACACAAATTTTGGAAAATAAAACAAAACCGCAGACATGACTCTTCACTTTCCCGCCAAGAGAACCCCACGCAGTTGTTTTACATTACGCACTTCAAGGTCGTCGAGTCACTTGTTTATGGTTTATCACGACTACAATGGCTTCGCGGACCACTAGGAATGCCTCCAGGGACCACCAGTGGTCCGCGGACCACCAATTAAGAACCACTGGTCTAGATTCTAGATTGAAGGTAGATCGTTTTGTCAGATTTTTTTTTTATTTTTTTTATTTTTCTGGTATCCACGGTGATCAGCGTCGGGGTGCCAACTATGTATTGGAAACTGGAGACCAGTTCAATACTACTAGTTCAAATTTGACCATGCTGTTAGTTAATAAAAGCTAAATTAAGTGGTTGTGAATAAACAATTTTTTTGTTTTTAAATCATAAATATCCACCCATAATAACTGCATCCGTGATTATGGCGCGTGCAACTGTGGCGAAATAACGGACATTCAAAAAATAAAAAAAAACATGGTAAGAATTCCGTCAACAACGACTCGTACGCAAGTGACCACGACAGTTTAAAAAGTTATTTAGCACAGCGCGTCACCACTATAAATTTATTTACATAAACAAAGTTTAACAGCACAATGTTTGTAATCACAATTCACCATTCGCATACAGCGAAGAAAAACCAACGAAATACTTATTTTATTTAAAAAAAAAATCAATAAGTAATAATTTGTAACTAATAAAATTCTCGACACATCTCAAAACAATCTTCTTAAGTGTTTGCTTGATTTCTGCCAACTCACGCCACGTGGCGAAGAACCATCACCACGTCTCATTAATCTTATAATATATTTCACTAAACATGGATGTTAGTTTCAAGGCAGATAATACATTCCTTGAGACGTACCACGCTTATTGTTGAGGTATTCTGTTCGCGCCATCCTTGAAGGCCGCTTCTCATCAAGTAGGCTGTATGCTTGTTTGTTTGTTGATCGATTGTAATTGAATAGTGTTGGTTGGTTGCAGTAAGTGCTTAGAGTAGTTTTAGCACTCTAATTGACCTTTGAGTTACAGATCAGGGCGTCCACATAAAGTTTTCTTTCGATTTCAATTGTCAACAGTCAGTACTTGGTGTCCTTGCCACAGATTTTAGACTAGTTCGGGCACTTTCATTATGTTTTTGAGTCCACCACAAAGTTTTCCATCAATTGAAATTACATAATGACGGTACTGTATCCGTGCAACAAGTGCTTAGACTAGATTGAGCACTTTTCACAGCACTAAACCGTTCGATTGGCGCCACAATGTTTTTCATCATTAGTCAGTTCTTGGTATCCGTGCAACAAGTGCTTAGACAAGCTCAGGCACTTTGATAAACCTTTGAATTACAGATCAAAGCATCAGTCCGCTACAAAGCTATTCATTGATTTAAATTACAAATCATCGCTCGGTACATGTTATTTGTACAGCAAGTGGTTAGACTAGTTTGAGCACTTTGATTAACACAGCATCAGATTGTCACCCCTAACTTGCCATCGATTGAAATCGAACAGACTCCAAACTTAGTCACAAGTGCTTAGACAAGCTCGAGCACTTTACTTCAGAGTTTGAATAACACACAGCATGACGCCGGCCGATCGTCGCCACAAGCCTTTCCATCGATCTCGTGTGGTCCTCGCCGCGGCACTTGGCGGAGGTGCCGCAAGTGCCTACACGAGCTCGAGCACCTTGATGGTGCCCTGGCTGTTGGCGGCGAGCAACGCCTTGTCGGGGCGGTCGCGGCGCCAGCACACCGCCGACACGAAGTCCGCCGGCTCCTCGTCGCGACGCTCCTGCCCACATCGATAAACATGTTGTAAACAACATTCAAATTTACAAGAAAAAATCAACCAGCCTCAGGTAGCACGATAAAAATGTTGTAAACAGCCTAAATCTGTCCCACTGCTGGGCAAAGGCCTTATCATTGAAATTAAGTCATCGCTACAATAAACTTAAAAATAAACTTTCCTACACTCAACAATTATCTAGCCCAAGAGAAGCTTCGTTATGAAACTCGTTGAATGGTTACTAGACAACGGATAAACATACTTAAAATACTTAAATACATACTTATTATACATAGAAAACACCCAGACCCGAGACAATTTAAAAAAACAATAATTTCTAAATTGACCGACCGGGGATCGAACCCGGGACCTCAGAGATGGTGACACCATGAAAACCGGTGTATAGTCGACAATGAAATTGCTTTACCACCTTAGAAGTGAATTTTGTTTGCCTATAATAAAACAGCAAGTTCTATTTTTGTTTAAAACACCAAGTGACAGATACGTTGTCATCATTGACAATGAGCCTTAGCAAATTTTGATTGTAATGGAAGTTTTTGTCAAAAGTGATAAAGCAATTTTATGGTCGACTATACAAACCACTCGACCAAGGAGGTCGTCAAATAAAACCGACCCGTGACAGTGCTGCTAACACACTAATTTATTGTATAAAAGACTAGCTGACCGGCGGACTTCGTACCGCTGTGACAGTGTCTATGTCAACAAAACAAACCAATCGTATTTCTATTTATTTATCACTAGCGGCCCGTCCCGGCTTCGCACGGGTGGACATTTGTTTCTTAATATAGCCTATATTACTCAGCGCTAATGTAGCATTCTAATGGTGAAAGAATTTTTTAACCTTTTTACCGCCAACAACTTCTATAGAAGTTCGAGATTTTCGTGCCGTCCACGCCAGCACTTCTATAGAAGTTCTTCTTTGTACCTACTTTATTAAAATACATTTATACGTTGGCGTACAGCGGGACATCGCGTGCAGGATAGTTGGGCGGTGAAAAGGTTAAATCGGTCCAGTAGTTTTGAGTTTATTCGTTGCAAACATACATACATACAACAAAGATACAATTAAGTTTCATTGTTTCTTCTACTTCTATCAGTCAAAGCGTGATGTAATACAGCCTATAGCCTTCCTCAATAAATGGACTATTCAACACAAAAATCATTTTTCATTTCGAACCAGTAGTTCCTGAGATTAGCGCGTTCAACCAAACAAATGAACAAACTCTTCAGCTTTATAATATTAAGTATAGATTGTGCAATGAAAAATATAATAATAATAATGCAAACACAACTACTTAGGTCAACTTAACTACGCGAAACTATAACAATCAAAATATAAATCTCGACCTCCGTAGGCGAGTGGCTTGCACGCCGGACTTTGGGCGGCGCTAACTAGGTCCCGGGTTCGATTCCCGGTCGGGTCAATGTCGAAAACGAACTTTTCTATATTGTGTCGGGTCTGGGTGGTTGTGGTACCGCCGCTGTTTCTGATTTCCATAAAACGAGTGGTTTAGCTAATTACCTTGGGATCAGAACAATGTACGTGATGTTGTCTAATATTTGCTGATTCATACGCCATACTCGTGAACGGGTGCCGCCTGTGGAGGCTGGTCTGCTCTTGCATACTATTTATAGCAAATAAGTGCGAGGAGTCTTGCGTGTAGGGTTAATAGAAACGAGTCCAGTACTTTATAGTAAGTTTGTATTGCAACATCTACACACAATACTTTAGAAGCATACACACAATGCAAGCTATATAAATAAAAGGTTATAAGCAAAAGTATTAAGTAGTGACAGGGCGAAAGAAATAATGCACTACGTAAATGAGATTATAGCCTTTGCGCGCGCGCAGGCGGCACAGGTTTCGCGTGGAAGGTGTGGCTGCGGACTGCGGACTGCGGACTGCGGACTGCGGACTGCGGACTGCGGACTGGCGGCCGGCCGATCGCATTGTGTCTTAACGCCTAGCTATAGCTATGCATACATTGCACCGTCCAGCCGCTACTTAAGCAGCATACCGCGGCGATGCTTGATATCAATATTTAATTATAATAATATATTTGTTTTGTACGTGTGATGCATGAATGATGAATGAATAAATTATAAGTGTATATATAGATAAATATGAATTATATGTATATGTTTACTTGCAATATATATATGTTAGAAGAATGTATGTATGCATGAATAAAGAAATTATTATTATTATTATGTATGAAGTTAAATAAGTATAATTATAAATATAAGTCACCTACACTATTATTTTTATTATTATTAACTATAGTTTAATTTTGTTTTTTTTTCTTTCTTAGACAATTTTTGACCTTTATTAGTGCTGTATGACATTGTGAAAATTTTAACTGGTAACTGATGTAAATATGCAAACTTAGATATTATAATATTTTCTCTTTTGTTTTTTTTAATATGTGTGATTGTCCTTTATATTTTGTGTTTTTATTTGTGATGGAAAGTGTCTTTTTATGATGGGGCATTTTCCAATATTTTTGTCGCTGTAAGAGAGAAAAGAGCTGGACACTTGCTGAGTTTGTTGCCGGTTCTTCTCAGTACAAGATCTCCTGCCCAGAGTAGACTTACGAACCGATGGCATAATGACGTTTTTAAGAGCTATTTGTAGCCTAAACTGAATAATTGATTTTGAATTTTGAATTTAATATATTAATAAATGTGTATGTGTAGGTGAGGTGGTGAGGTGGTGAGGTGGTGAGGTCGGTACCTTCTCGAGGAAGCCGCGCACGGCCTCGAACCGGTACGCGAGCAGCGGCCGCGACAGCCCCGCGTAGTACACGTACAGCGCGTTGTTCTCGGACCCGCACGCTATGTACCTGGGGGCACACCATTTTTATTTTATTCATTTATTTATCTAAGACTAGCGGCCCGTCCCTGCTTCGCACGGGTGAAATTTTTTTTTTACCAACTGTACACAGTTGGTTGGTAAAACACTTTTTGACAATTCATAAGTGCTTATTTTTTAAGGTAAAAGAAAAATAATAATAACAATAACACATTTGGTGTGAGGTAATGTAGGTGTGAGCTGGTGTACGTTATGAGCTGGTGTACGTTGCGAGGTGGTGTACGTTATGTGCTGGTATAGGTGTGAGCTGATGTACGTTATGAGCTGGTGTACGTTGCGAGGTGGTGTACGTTATGAGCTGGTGTACGTTATGAGCTGGTGTACGTTGCGAGGTGGTGTACGTTATGTGCTGGTATAGGTGTGAGCTGATGTACGTTATGAGCTGGTGTACGTTGCGAGGTGTACGTTATGAGCTGGTATAGGTGTGAGCTGGTGTACGTTATGAGCTCATGTACGTTGCGAGGTGGTGTACGTTATGAGCTGGTATAGGTGTGAGCTGGTGTACGTTGCGAGGTGGTGTACGTTATGAGCTGGTGTAGGTGTGAGCTGGTGTACGTTATGAGCTGGTGTACGTTGCGAGGTGGTATACGTTATGAGCTGGTGTAGGTGTGAGCTGGTGTACGTTATTAGCCGGTGTACGTTGTGAGCTGGTGTACGTTGTGAGCTAGTATAGGTGTGAGGTGGTGAGCTGGTGTGGGCTAGCGCACTCACTTGCCGTCGGTGGCCAGCCCCACGAAGTTCTTCTCGTTGGCGTGTCCCGCGAAGGAGCGCACGCAGCGCGGCGAGTCGACGTGCCACAGCTTCAGCTGGCTGTCGGTGGACGCGGACACCAGCGAGTGCGCGTCCAGGAACTGCACGTACGACACCGCCTTGCGGTGGTCGCGGAACACCTGCGGATAAACACCAAGCTTTATGTTTACTCAGCCTCACTAAGGATCTATTCATCACAAGCAATGAAGCATTATAAAAGATAGAATGTGAGTTTGGATTGGCATTAACAGATTTCGGCCGCTCCTCTGCAATAAAACAAACAAGCAAATAAACAAACAAACTCACTTTCGCATTTATCTCTCTATATATTAATACGTGAAGCAAAAGCTTTGTACCCCATTTTACGAAAATTGCGCGGACGGAGAAGTATGAAATTTCGCAAACTTATAGTTTATATAGAGAAGGAGTGCAGAATGCTATTTTTTTTAATTATGCATAAAAAATACATTACATTAAATAAAAATTAGTTCACATTTTTAAAAATATTCAAAAATGGAAGAGGAGCGGCCGAAATTTGTCAATGTCAATCCAAACTCACATTATATCTTTTTAATTTTTTATTGTTTAGGATACAATCTGTGCAGCCTTAATAAAATATTGTTTAGGGTAGTGTCGTGCGCGGGTAGTCCTGTGCGCGGGTAGGGTTGTGCGCGGGTAGTGGTGTGCGCGGGTAGTCCTGTGCGCGGGTAGTGGTGTGCGCGGGTAGTGGTGTGCGCGGGTAGTGGTGTGCGCGGGTAGCGTAGTACCTGCAGCGGCTGTCGCGGCGCCCGCAGGTCGTAGTAGTGCACGCAGTGGTCCGCGGAGCCGAACGCCAGGTGGCAGGAGGAGCGCGGGTTGAACCGCACGCAGCACACGTTGAACTTGGCCTCCAGCGTGGCCACCGACCGCTCCGCGTTGAGCGCCCACAGCTTCACGCGCGCGTCGTCCGACCCGGACGCCAGCAGGCGCACGTCCGCTCTGCGCGCAACGGAGACAACTTGTACCATCCAAACGTTCACACTAAATAAAGCTTTTGATTAACTCTACTACTATATAAATCTGTAGGCTCTGCCTGTATTGTATATGCCATTTTGCTGCAAATGCTGACAAACTTTGGGATAAATATTTGTTTTATGACTCACTGACACCAATTCTACAAATTTTGAAATTTTTGTGTCTGTCTGTGTGTCCTCTTGTAACTCAAAATCGGCGCGCTTGTCGTGCTCCCCCCCCTACCTGTTGAAGTGCACGGACCAGGCGCGCTTGTCGTGCCCCCCCCTACCTGTTGAAGTGCACGGACCAGGCGCGCTTGTCCCCCCCCCCCTACCTGTTGAAGTGCACGGACCAGGCGCGCATGTCCCCCCCCCCTACCTGTTGAAGTGCACGGACCAGGCGCGCTTGTCCCCCCCCCCCTACCTGTTGAAGTGCACGGACCAGGCGCGCTTGCCCCCCATACCTGTTGAAGTGCACGGACCAGGCGCGCTTGCCCCCCCCCTACCTGTTGAAGTGCACGGACCAGGCGCGCTTGCCCCCCCCCTACCTGTTGAAGTGCACGGACCAGGCGCGCTTGCCCCCCCCCTACCTGTTGAAGTGCACGGACCAGGCGCGCTTGCCCCCCCCCCTACCTGTTGAAGTGCACGGACCAGGCGCGCTTGCCCCCCCCTACCTGTTGAAGTGCACGGACCAGGCGCGCTTGCCCCCCCCCTACCTGTTGAAGTGCACGGACCAGGCGCGCTTGCCCCCCCTACCTGTTGAAGTGCACGGACCAGGCGCGCTTGCCCCCCCTACCTGTTGAAGTGCACGGACCAGGCGCGCTTGCCCCCCCTACCTGTTGAAGTGCACGGACCAGGCGCGCTTGCCCCCCCTACCTGTTGAAGTGCACGGACCAGGCGCGCTTGCCCCTCCTACCTGTTGAAGTGCACGGACCAGGCGCGCTTGCCCCCCCTACCTGTTGAAGTGCACGGACCAGGCGCGCTTGTCGTGCTCGTGCAGTGCGCGCGTGCGGCGGCCGGTGGCGGCGTCCCACACGCAGACGGCGCCCTCGTAGTCGGCGGATGCGAGCACGTTCTTGTGGTACGCGTTCCAGGAGACGCACGAGATCTTGTGCGAGCACTGCATCTCCGCGCACGGGTAGTGCACGTCCACCGCGTCGCGCACCACCGCCTCGTACGAGAACACCTTGCGCATACAACATACACACGATATGGCTTTGACAAAGTGACAGTCACAATTTTTTTTTATTTGAAATGCCTGCGCTTTTTCCGCAAGTCACACTGGAAGCGAAATAAAACGAATTTAAAGATTTGGCGCCATGGATTGGAAAATATTTTTCGTGTATGTTTAATTTGATTACATTTTAATTTTAATTTGATTTTAATTGTATTATGTAATAACATAGTCTCTTAAGTTCCATTGTTACTAACCATTATGACTCTTTGTTACTTGAAATTAAATTAATAATAGTCAATCAATCAGTGAATCTAACCAGATTACTAATCTAGCTCTAAATTTAAATTTTTAATAATTATTGAGATAGAACTTGCTAGTTGATACGCAAGCTCGCATCGTTGGTGTAGTTTGATTACACAACCGGCTTAAGTAAACACATTAACAAATACAACAGTCAGTCGTCACCCACCTTGATCCTCTTAGTGACGCCAGCAATGGCGAAGAACTCCTCATCCTTATCGAACTCAATCGTGGACACGATGGTGGAGTAGTTGATCGCGTCGCTGCAGTAGGAGAGCGTGGCGAGCGGGCGCAGCGAGCGGTACCGCGTGAACGAGACGAGGTCCTCGCGGAACAGCTCCAGCCCGCGCGCGCCCGAGCCCGCGCCCCCCGACTCCAGTTCTGCCGTTACTTCCGTCTCGCCCGGTAGGCGGCGCTCGCTGCCAGCTGAACGATTATTGAACCATTTTTTTTTCTTTCCTTTAGTTGATGGCTTCGTGCGATTAGCACATTTAGCCAGTGTCAAAGTAATTTTTCTTACAAGTAATACATAAATAAACAATATTTCCTTCTTGTATAGATTATGATGAATGATAATAGAAATGAGAAGTGAGAAATGTTAACCCCCCAACCCCTCGAGTATCTCAGTAAAGATGTGGGGCTTCCTCGGGCGTACTTCTTGAGAGAATTTGAAAAGTGAAGTTGCACTGTTTTGTTTGCATTGCATTTTAATTTGAAACTTAAACTTATTGTGGATCATTTATGAACCGCTTCGGTGTCCGTAATCGTGCATAAATTGGCAAATAAAACCAAACAGTGTAATTTCTATTTATGAATTCTCTCAATAAGACCGTGTGAAAGTTCCACACTTTTATTTTTACTCACTGTACAACCCATACTATTTGATGGAATTTCATGTCATTTATCATGAAATGTTTCTATTATCATTGCCATTGTCATTAATTACTATGAGGCAGAAATATATTTAAAAAAATGTTCCTAACTTTAACACCTGCCAAATGTATAAATTAATCAAATGTATTGTGTACTAAATAAAAAAAATTCCATTTCTGTTTCTATCCCAAAAATTAAAAGAAATTATACTCACATTCCCCTAGCGAGGCCTCATGCGCAGAGTGCGGCACGTGGTCGTCCAGCGAGTGGTCGGTGCCGGGCGGCTGCGGGGTGAGGGGGGGCGCGGGGGCGGCGGGCGGGGTGGGGGGGGCCAGCGGGGCCAAGGGGGCTAGGGGGGGGCGGGGGGGCGGGCGTCGCCGGGCCCGAGCCGGGGAAGTACAGCTCGTCCGCGCGGTGCGCGAAGTAGCACTGCACACAATATAGCACGCTGATTACTAAATAGCGGACGCACCACAAAAATAAGGGGTGGCGATTGGCGATTTAATGAACCGTCACAGTCAGCAACGACACTTATACAGTGTAAATGTTATTAGTCATATTATTACAATAACTTTTATTGGCTACTAACATAGAATTCATTAAATTATACTCGTGCCTCGTCCTCGAGATTAGTATTTTTCAAATTATATTTGATAAGTTATTTATTATACCATGTAGTAACGCATAGTGAAACCACTTCCTGCACTATGGTTTAAAAAAATATATATCATTTGTTGGAGGTAGTTTAAACCGCCATCTTGTAACGAGTTCAGTCTCTTGTCCTCATTCGCAATTTAGTGCTCGACCACTTCGCACGCAACCAAAATGCCTAAGAGACATAGAGAAAATAGTGTAGACATTTTGTCGAAAAAGTTAAGAAAATTGGAAAAGGAAATTAAGTGTATTCGACGCATGCTGCGTCGGCGCATACAATTAAGTGAAACTTCATCGTCATGCTCATCGCGGTGCTCCAGCAAATCGCGTTCGTCAAGGGACTCCACGCCGATTCCGGATAAAGTAGAAGGTTAGTTTTTATTTTAATGTTTTTTTCAACTGCAAGTGCGCGGGCAATAAGAACATTTTTGGCTTCTGTTATATGATCGTAAATCATAAAATACAAGGTAACTATGCAATCAGAATAGTCTGTGGGACTACTTCGCTGCATATTTAACTTGTCGATCTGCCCAGATCAGTCTGTGGGACTGTTTCGATGCATGATCGTTGTATGCACGCAGAGCAATCTGAGGGATTGTCTCGACGCATAAATTTCGTTAATACATAGAGTAGTCTGCGAGACTATATCACCATTAACGAATCGCTTTTGTCTTGTTCACAGACCGAGATATTTTGAAGCCCACGTCGCCAGCGCCGCTAAGTGAAAATGTAACCGCCATCGCCGCCTCCACCTCCACCTACTCCACCGATATGCTACCACCCACACAAGCAATGGAGCATGCGGATGCAGAATTGGATCCGGACATTCTTGATATTCTCGGATCCGACCCGGCCGCTATACAAAAATATGGTGCCGATATTAACAAAGATCTATCTCTCCGCCTTAATCATATGGCGGCTTCAGGTTTGGAAAAAGACAACCGAAAACAACTGATTGAAAAGTATCTAGTGCCGGCTAACTGCTCGCATATAGGCGCTCCGCGGCTCAATGCACAAATTAAAGCGGCGGTTCCCGATACTGTAGTAAAGAGAGACAAAGCTATAGAATCTCGGCAGACCGAAATTGCCGCTGCTATTTCATGTCTAGGTCAGACTATATCGACTCTTCTCAAAGATAAGGACAAAAATCACGAGCTGTTGAAACAGCTCATGGATTCAGTACGTATTTTGTGTGATATACCTACAATACAGCGAATCCATATCGAGAAGAAACTTTGCGCTGTATTCGTTAAAAAAAGACATGAAGGAACAGTTGGCGAATGCCAAGATAGACGACTTTCTGTTCGGCGTAGACCTTCCCGACACTCTTCGAACGGCAAAAGCCATCACGAAGTCCAGCTCCGACCTTAAGACCGAAGCTCCCAAGAAGGCGAAGCCTTTCACACCGGCTGCGAAGAATTTAAACTGGAAGGCGGGAGCCGCCGCCGCCGCCGGCAGCAGCCGACAGCAGACAGCAGCAGGCAGAGGCCCGCGAGCTCATCGCGCGCCTCATCGCAGCGCAACCAGAAGACGCGCACCCGCTGATCTCCCCACACGCGTCTGCGGCCCCCGCTGACTCACCGGTAGGCTATGCTGGTAGACTTAGCTCCTTTTTTAAACAATGGTCCCTTATTACCCGTGACCGATCTGTTTTATCTTGGATAAAAGGCTATAAAATATTATTTAATAATCCGGTGCACCGATCTGATACACCGATTACTGTAATTCACACCGAACCAGAAAGGAAACACTATAACGAGGCAATTAGAAAATTGTTATCGATAGGTGCAATTTCTAAGTGTAAATCTACTGCCGGGCAATTTCTGTCACGTGTGTTTCTAATACCGAAGCCGAATGGCGAAATGAGATTAATTTTAAATTTAAAAGCTCTAAACAAATTCATAGAAACACAGCATTTCAAACTAGAAGATCTACGTACTGTCCTAAAACTAATAAATCATCATTGTTTTTCGGCATCATTAGACCTGAAAGATGCGTATTTTTTAATAAAAATACATCCGGACTCTCGTAAATACCTCAGATTTACACTAAAAGATGGTAATAATACACAAATGTTTGAGTTCAATGTCCTACCATTTGGCCTTTGCACGGCTCCATTCATTTTCACCAAACTGATGAAACCGGTTATGAAACTTTTGAGATCATGTGGTTTCTTATCTTCGATATACTTAGATGATATATATCTAGTTGGAAAATCTTACTCTGAATGCAAAGAAAATATAAATATTACTTGCAATTTATTGAAATCTCTCGGATTTATTATTAATGGTAGAAAAAGTAGATTTATTCCTTCAAAATGCTGTGAGTACCTTGGTTTTATAATTGACACACAAGAGTGGCAAGTTCGCTTACCTTCAGAAAAAAGAATACGTATTTCAAAAGAACTTAAAATATTCTTACATTTAAAACAATGTACTATCAGAAGATTTGCTAAACTAGTAGGTCTTTTAGTATCGGCTTGTCCGGCAATTGAGTATGGATGGCTGTACGTAAAGGAATTAGAGCGGTGCAAGTACCTCAACTTGCTAGGTCACGATAACTATGACCGGCTCATGACCATTCCCACTTCCCTGTTGTCAGACTTGCAATGGTGGAAAAACGCCATTCGTACTTCTGTGCATAGAATTAGGAATGACGTTTATGCCCTTGAAATATATTCTGACGCCTCAACAACGGGATGGGGGGCTGTGTGTAACGGGCAGACCGCCAGTGGGCAGTGGTCTCAATCCGAAAAAGCCTTGCACATAAACTATCTCGAACTTTTAGCCGCTTATTTTGCTATCAAAATATTTACAAAAGATACGAGTGATTGCTTAGTATTATTACGAGTAGACAATACCACTGCTATGAGTTATAGAAATCGTATGGGTGGAGTACAATTTCCCCATCTTAATAAAGTTACTAGAGACATTTGGCAATGGTGTGAGGCTCGTGGAATACTCATTACAGCATCATATATTAAGTCGTCTGATAATGTCGTCGCGGACCACGAATCCAGACGATCGCATCCAGACGTTGAGTGGACATTATCTGATGCAGGTTTTTTTCTCTTAACAAAAACATTTGGATATCCACAGATTGACCTTTTTGCTAGTCGCCTTAATAATAAATGTGATATATACGCATCTTGGCACCGAGACCCTAACGCGTTCGTCATACACGCATTTACAATAAGCTGGTCAAATATTTATTTTTATAATAAATGTGATATATACGCATCTTGGCACCGAGACCCTAACGCGTTCGTCATACACGCATTTACAATAAGCTGGTCAAATATTTATTTTTATAATAAATGTGATATATACGCATCTTGGCACCGAGACCCTAACGCGTTCGTCATACACGCATTTACAATAAGCTGGTCAAATATTTATTTTTATGCCTTTCCCCCAGTTGCAGTCATATTAAAGTCTTTAAGAAAAATTATTTCCGAGAATGCAGAAGGCATCGTAGTTGTGCCGGCGTGGCCGTCTCAGCCATGGTACCCTTTGTTTACCCGGCTAGTTACTTCTAATGTTATAACATTCGACTCAAACCACCTTATTTTCCCCCATTACAGCAGCGGGAACATACAAGCCAGCATTACCCTGGTGGGCGCAGTATTGTCAGGACGGCACTACTGCGAAGAGATACACCCGCATCAGCAATAGACATCATGCTAGCGTCGTTGGCCGAAAACACTATGAAACAATACGACGGTTGTTTCAAGAAATGGTTTTTATACTGTACTGAGAATAATATCGACATGTTTCAACCATCTATTCCGGTAATAATAGAATTCCTAACTGAGGTGTTTAACAGTGGCAGTCAGTTTGGAACTGTTAATTGCTATAGAGCTGCAATTTCATTATTAGTAGGTTCATTAGCCCAAGATGATCGACTCACAAGATTTTTTAAAGGCGTGTATAGACTTCGACCTCCTCACCCACGCTATAATGAAACATGGGATACAAGCAAACTCTTAGACTATTTAGCTTCATTAAATCCCAACGAAATGTTGTCATTTGAACAATTAACTAAAAATGTGTCACATTACTCGCTATTGTCACAGCGCATCGTGTACAGACCCTCTCAAAAATAAGCGTTCTTAATATAACTGTTTCCACCGATCAAATTGTTTTTAAAATTCCAGAATTAATTAAGACATCCAAGTTAGGTAATCCTCAACCTACGTTATATTTACCATATTTTAAGGACAGAGTAGAAATATGTCCTGCTAATACTTTGATCTCATTTATGAATCGATCTAAAGAATTCAGAAAAAGTGATCAATTATTTATCGGTATAAGAAAACCCCATAATCGTGTTACTTCACAGACAATAAGTAGGTGGATTAAAGCTACTCTCAGAGATAGTGGAATTGACGTGTCAGTTTTTACCGCACACAGCACGCGACACGCTGCTACATCAAAGGCCTATAGACAAGGTGTTAACATTGATTTGATTTTTAAAACCGCGGGTTGGACAGGTAATTCCACTACTGTTGCTCGCTATTACAATAGACCCATTACTCAATGCAATGATGATTATACTGCCCTAGCAAGAACCATAATTTGTTCATCTAAAAATAATTGAATAATTATATGATCATAATATTGTTTAATTTAATTTTTTGTTGAAACAAAATTAAACCTATAATAAAAAGACTACCTTTCTTTATTTTTCAACAATGATGATATGATATTTTTGTCATCTCTCAACATCTACATGGTATAATAAATAACTTATCAAATATAATTTGAAAAATACTAATCTCGAGGACGAGGCACTTTGTATAATTATGATTGAACTTCACGTACAGGTAAGTTCGTTTAATCATTAATTGTTACTAACACTATTAAAGATGCAAATCCGAAATAAATGAATTTTATTTATTTATTTATTATCCTTACACACACAACACTTGTAATGGTAGTAACCACACACTAATAAAATGCTAAGGGATGCTGAAGAGTGGTGACTCTGAAGAGAGCTAAAATAACCAATACCGCCGAGTGATGAACGTACACTAATTTATTGCATCCACCAAATTGCATAACAAGAAACAACAATTTTATGATAGGGCTGGGATTTTATAATATTTTCCAATATTTTTGACGCTGTAAGGGAGAAAAGAGCTGGACACTTGCTGAGTTTGTTGCCGGTTCCTCTCAGTACAAGATCTCCCGCCCAGAGTAGACTTACGAACCGATGGCATAATGTTCACGTTCATAAGAGCTATTTGTAGCCTAAACTGAATAAATGATTTTGAATTTTGAACAATAAAATTATGAAATACATTAAAGCTCAGACAAGCAAGTTCAAATCTAAGTCAATATAAAAACTGGGTCAGAGACTGCGCAATGTAAGATATATGCTGCTAGCCCGTATAGTATTGTTTTGTTTTAATTTCGTTCATAAAATTATAATTTATATTATAATCCATACAACAATCGGCTATCCAAGCCGTAATTGGCCTTCAAATTAAATACTAACAATGTAAGCTTTCACAATATGAGCTGCTGTCCATAAATAAATAAAATAAAAATCATTTTGTTATCCCCTCACCTGCACGAAGTCGTCGAAGTGAGCGGTGAGCTTCCTCCAGCGCTGCGCGAGCGCGTCGCCGCCGCCGCCCGCGAAGCTCTCCTCGGGGGAGCCGGCCCCCCCGCCCCCGCCCCCGCCCGTGCCCACCAGCGAACCGTTGTCCTCTGGGGACATTGCAAAACACAATAGCGACTTGTGGACTCACTACAGTCGGCTGCTGCTCTCAAGTAGTGATAAGATAGCCAATTGCTCAGTAGTTGAGGATTCCGGGTGAAGTGCGCTGGCATTTTCGGTCTTATTGTCATTTGAAGTCAGGTGAGATTGAAGGCAAGTCAAAAGTAACCTAAACTCCTGTTTCATTTTCTGTTGTGACGGTGACGCTGTGCCAAACAACAGATATCATTAATTTAGAGTAAGTGAGTAAATATTAGAACATGAACGAGTAAATGAGTGAGGAATGCGTGAACGAGTGAGTGAGTGAATATTTCAATGAATGTGTAAGTCAGTGGTCAAATGAGTCAACGAGTTTATAATTTTTGAAAGGATTTGTGAGAGAGTAAGTAAGCGAATGAGTAAGTGTGTAAACGTGAAAATGAGTGAGCGCGTGTGTGTGCATGTGAGTGAGTGAGTGAACGAGTCCACGTGTGCGTTAGTGAGTGAGTGTTTACATGTATTTGTTACATGTGAGGACCTGTAATTGGCTTTTTGTTGCTAGTCTGTCATGTCATCACAATATCGCAAATGTCCGCTATAAATAATTGTAAATGTAGGTATTAAATTAAATATTACCGGGGGAATAAGTAATTCCTCAGTTGTTTTATAGTCTAGTGTTTTAAGATATTTCGAGACAGTTACCTTACAGACAGATTTTGGGGCGGATAAATGTTTAGTGCCCGGTTTAATTTGTTGTATAAGTAACAGCCAAGAAAACAGAAAAAGTTGTGCGAAGAGGCGGTTTTAAAACGTTGGAGAGAACAAACTTTATCTTTCCTCCGTTTATGCCCTAGTAATAGCGGGTCGTACTGCAACTCTGAGTGCTTCTTCAGTACAGTAAGTAGAATGAAAGACTGTCTAACTGAGAGTACGTCCCAATCCCTATAAAGATCAACAGTTGGGTAGCGAAAAGGTAGACCTGCAGCAACTTTTAGGATCGTGCGTTGAGCTCTTTCAGCTACGAGTAGATGGTATTTAGCAACCCCTCCCCATGCAGAAATACAGTAGTCCACAAGCGATTGACATAAGGCATAGTATACAACCTTGATCACACGACGATCCGCTACACGCTGAAGAGTTTTAAAAATAAAAATGAGTTTATGGAGCCGAGCTACCAGGGTGTCAATATGCGGTTTGAAGGTGAGGGTCTGATCAATAACTACTACCAGGGTGTCAATATGCGGTTTGAAGGTAAGGGTCTGATCAATAACTACTACCAGGGTGTCAATATGCGGTTTGAAGGTAAGGGTCTGATCAATGACTACTCCCAGGTATTTAACGCTGTTAGTTCTAGTGAGGTTGGGACATTGACACATAGAGGGGTTTAGGGCACAGTTGTGTGCCGCAAGGAACAGGGACTCTGGAGGTAGATGATCGGAGCGTAAGGCAAATGTAATATAGTTTGTTTTGGTGACGTTAAGTGTAAGCACATTAAGATTCAGCCATTCACTTACTATATTGAACCCCTGTTGGGCAGAAGAAAATACTTCCTGCCAAGACTTCCCAGAGAAGAATAAGGCAGTGTCATCGGCAAATGTAAATATTTTCCCACATTCAAGAGTAAGGTTTCAGAGGTCGTTGATATAGACTAGAAACAAGGTTGGACCAATTATACTGCCCTGCGGCACACCGTAGGCCACCGCAGCCTCATCACTCGTCCAATCATCAATTCTTACTCTCTGAGACCTGTTTACTAGGTAATCTTCAAACAGTTTGAGAGTAAGGCCACGCACTCCAATGTTTTCTAATTTTACCACAAGGTGAGGGATTGACACCGTGTCAAAAGCCTTGGCCAGATCAAGGAACACCGTCAGACACTTACTTCTTTCATCAAGGATGGTTATAATAGAACTAACGAGATCATGGACAGCGTCATTGGTTGATTTGGCACGTCGAAAGCCGTACTGGGAAGTCGAAAGAAAGTTGTTAGATTCTAGGTAATTAATCAGTCTTTCATTCATCACACGCTCTAGGATTTTAGAGAGCGAGGGTAAAATGGAAATAGGTCTGTAATTATTTACACAATTCTTCGCGCCGCTCTTATAAACTGGTTTGATAAGAGCCACTTTAAAAACAGACGGAAAAACTCCTGTTGATATGGAGAGATTTATTATATGAGTGATTGGAATAATAAGAGATGGCGCATATCTTTTGAGAATTTTAGTAGATACCAGATCTACTCCCACTGCACATTTGTCTTTGAAACCTCTAATAAGGTCAGCAATTTCCATTTCATCAACCGGAGCCATTACAAACGACGAAAGAGGAGAGTACGATGGCAGTGAGTTGGCATGACGAGTAATGAGGTTGATGTTATTACTGGTGATGTTTTCAGCAAGTTTTCGACCTATATTTGCGAAAAAGCTGTTTACATTATCAACGCTTTTCTGAGGATCATTTGGCATAAGAAGTGAGGATGATCGATCGACTATTCTATTTGAACCACTAATTTTTTTAATGACCCGCCAAAGGTCTTTTTTATTGTCACGTGCCTTTTCAATCGCAAATTTTTCATATGACCTTTTGGCTTTTTTTAGGACAGATGTACAAAAATTCCTATAACGTGTATAAGTAGTCATGAGGATCTCATTTGTAGGGTCTCTTTTAGTTTTTTTATATAAGTTATCCCTATTCCTCATACAACGTAAAAGTCCTTTAGTTATCCAGGGTTTACTGATAAATTGCCGTTTAGGAATCTTTCTAAGGGCAGAGCTTTCTTTAATGGCCGTGCTTAAGTATCCTGTCAGAAGCTTTGCCGCAAGGTTAGCATCATTGAAATTTAGGATAGGGCTAAAGTCCATATTTTGAATTATTTTATCCAGATTATTGAAATCAATATAACGAGACTGTTTATTTAGAGAAAATATTTTTGTGTGCAGCCACACAGACATGATCAGTGATGGAGGAATCAAAAATTACACATGTGGCATCTAGTTTTGACTTAATCATGACGTGGTCGAGACATGTGCGACCATGGGTTGGTACCGTATACCCGGCGAGCACGCAGTGACTAGCTAGAACGTTCAAATAATCGTGACCGCGCCCATCAAGACCATTGGGCATTATGTCGATATTAACATCGCCGCAAAGTATAATATTCTTAAAATTACTAAGTTTTGAAAGTAACGCATCGATTGAACTAGTGAAATTACTTATGTTTGAATGGCTAGGTGGACGATACACACCAATGATACAGAAATCGTGATTTATTTTTAATTTAAGACAATTGCAACCGTCCACCAAAGGCTCCTCAAAGATTCCATTTATGTGTTTATTGTGATATATAACAACGCCCTCGTTTTGAGTTTTATGATTGGTAGTAGTCGCATGTACATAGTTGTCAAGATCAGGAATACTTTTTGCAACAGATAGCCAACACTCGGACAAAACTATCACGTCCCAGGCTACTTCAGACCTTTGTAGCAGGGTGTTGAAGTTAGGCATATTACAATTTATACTACGGATATTTTGTGTAATAATATTTAAAGTGCAATTGTTAGTTGAGATTTCGTTCCTTACATCGTCCACGTCGCAGATGACCACACGGGCAGGAGTCAAAGAATCCAGATCACGGCTTAAAGTATCAATATTTTGCATAATATTAATGATTCAAGTATATTAATTTTTTTATCAATAATTTGTCACGGAAATAACGTGACAATTTTAACAACATAATATTTAGAAAACCGCGAACTGAAGCCCCCGTCCCCCTCCCGCTTTGCCTCTATGTGTGTGTGTGTGAATGTTTGTATAAATTTGTATTATATGTATGTGTGGAAATGATTGAGATTAGTGTATACGTGATGAATGATTGTGTATTATATGTATAAGAACGGCTGTAATGTGAGTGATAAAAACTCGCTAAGCAAATGTTACGTAGTATGTGCCTAATTAAATCAGTGCCCGTCGGGTTGGTATGTGATATTCTGCGAGTCAGTACATAATATGAAAAGAGCGTATATTTTAGATAACTATTTACATGCATTATTAAAAAAGGACAAATTAAATTTATGGCTAAACTATTGACGCCATATAAATAACAATAATTAACGTTATCCAACACAACATCTACTATTAACATAATTATTAACATGCCGCTTTCGAACAGTCACAATAAAAGACTATTTAATTGAGCTTCTTCTGTTATGAGGACTGGCGATGCTTCCTTCTCCTTCCTCACATACACCTTGCCAAATGATGTCCAGGCAGCAGTCAGTTTGTTTATCTTTACATTTTCCCGGGCTAGGTAGAATAACCGACTAGCTTTACTCGTTAGATACTCGGAAACGTATATTGTACGTGCGGTGCCAGCCAGTTTAAGATGCTGCGAGTGAAGTGCCGGTTCCTTTTTGTCACGTTTGTTCTTGTTAAATGACTTAAGATGGCGAATAAGATTTTCCTTCCGAACAGCAGTGGTAAAATCCACAACAATGGTATTCGATTTGTTGCGATAAATATCTCTTATCTCAGAATCATGGAGAGGGTTTTCAATGTTCACCGCCGAATTTACGTTTTTTATAATATTAATCAAACACCCCTTATCTTCGCCCTCCTGTTTAGGGAGATTACGAATTTCTAACGTAGTACGGCGATTGTGTTTTTCCATCAAGTCGATTTTTTTTTCCAGAAAAGTAACTCTATTTTTGTACTCGCTATTTTCTTGTTCCAGTACATGCATTTTTGTTAACAACTGCTCATGTTGGCTAGATAAAACCTCAACCGATTTTTGTATACCCTGATTTTGAGACAATATAGTCAGTAAGGTGTTATTCAACAGTTCAAATTTGCTGTCCTGCTGTGATCTTATCTCTACGAACATAGTTTTTATTTCAGATCCAGATATTGTTTCATCAGTGATATTATCAAAGGTACGCTTCTGACGTTTCGATATATTAAAATAACTGTCTTCTAATGTAGTGTCATTAGGCTTATGAAGAGCGGAATCTGAGTTATAATGCAGATTACTAGGTTTGTCCAGGTTTAATAAGTGTTGCGAGGCAGGCGGAGATCGTTGAATCGACATTTCGCTAGTTGTAGGCCTAAATGAGCCGACGGCAATCAATCAATATAGGAGGCGGGGCTTGGAGGGTGCGCCTGCGACGGCACCTGTTGCACGGGGAGGATGACAAAACTGCGCACGGATTGGTTGATAGTGAATAAAACGTGGGTTGTTGAACTCACGCAATCTGGACGTCTTTGTCTATGACGTTGTTGTTGTCTCCGTCCTTGACACTGAAGCCTTCACGATCATAAGCGGTCTTCTATTAAACTGTTTGAATTTTTATTTTAAGTATCAACAACTTCAACGGTGCACTCAGGGATCAACAGTAGCTGGGTAGTTCAACTATTTCTTACAGAACAGAAGATATCCACTTTAGTGAGACCTCTGGTTTAATTTTATGCAGCGCGAGCGAGTAGGAAGTACACTCACGTTTTCCAGGTGCAAGCGAGTGAGAAGATGCTAGGACGTTCGATGACCTCGGCTTGATGAATTGCACTTTTTGTTGTTTAAAATTTGTCTTCAAACTGTGTTTACTCCACGATATTATATGGAAACGAAGTAGTCGAAATTATGCAGTAGGAAGCTTACACACTTTAGCACACAATGGTACAATCTTATGGATAAAAATATTAACTATTTCTTTGATTCGATTTATTAACTGACGAGTGCACAAGAATACGTGTTGCCGTAAGCGAGGCCGCGGGCGGGGGGGAATTTATAAAATACAGTGAAAAAATTAAATGCCTACCCGACCCAGGCAGGAATCGAATCTGGGTCTTCCGCAATCCTGCTACACTGCTTTTTAATTTTTAAGTGCTAATAGCGGCACAGTGCCATCTATTTAACGGTCATTGCTACCGATACAAAAAAACAGTGCTTACGTCAGCTTTCCCGGTAGCATAATGGTCAGTGCAGCCGCCCGGATTGCGAAAAAATTAAATGCCTACCCGACCTGAATCGAACCTGGGTCTTCGTTCGATTCAGGTCGGGTAGGCATTTAATTTTTTCACTGTATTTTATAAATATTTAATTTAGCTTTAGTGCAGCAATTAGCACTTGAAAATAAAAAGTAAAATTTACAAAAACACAAATGTTAAAAAAATGATCACGAGCAGGATTTGAACCCTTCTGACATACCGGGTCAGGTGCTCTCCCAATTGAGCTATCGTGGTTCTAACCAGCCCGCCGAAATTATTCAACACTATTTACTTTTTACTTTGAAAGCCAAAGGCGCCCATTCAGTAAGTAAAATTGACTATAATCCATAATATGTTGGGCCAATCAATGGTGCGTGTTTTATTTAAAATTATTAGTAAATTTTTTAGTTAGTCTTCTATTTGTCTTTTGGCCGTTTCCTTCAGTAGGTAATGATAATTCGGGTCGCAAGGCCAAGTAAACAGTTGATTGGTTTCCCAAGGTCTAGGCGCAGCCTAGTTCGGGAACCTCTGGTAATTGTACTCACTCAATCTGCCTTTACACTTTTTAAATTATGTATTTTAAACACATGTACACACGGCGGCAGATCAACCTACCCAAAACTGTCAAATTTCTACAATGAATATTGATCCTTATAGCCAAACAATAAAGTTCAAAATTGATTGTAGAAATTTGACAGTTTTGGGTAGGTTGATCTGCCGCCGTGTGTACTGTACCTACTTTAGTGCAATAAAAATTAATTTTTATTATTATTATCTCTTTATTTCTCTTTTTTCTTAGCCTAGGTTTGTTATAATATTAATATAAAAGTAAAATACAAAAGCACATACAAAACATAAAAATATTATAAAAAACCTAGCCTAGGGTACCGCCGGCAACGGGGCAGGGCTCATGCTGCCGGTGGTTAGGGCTGCAGAGACAGGAACCTTCGGACTATCCGCGCCGTGTCCAAGAGTACCGCCTTCTGTATCTGACCCTTGATCCAACCATTGAGCGAGAGTTTCTTAAGGTGTTGGTCGAGACTCTTCGCTACCAGACCGTTCGCAGACACGACTATCGGCACAATGATTGTCGAGTCAATATCCCACATGGCGGTTACCTCGTGAGCCAAGTCAAGGTACTTGCTGACCTTGTCCTTCTCGGCCTTTACAAGGTTCTCGTCATGTGGGATGGTGACATCGACAAGCACTGCCCGGCGTTGCGATCGATCTATCAGCACGATGTCAGGCCTATTAGCTAAAATAGTCCTGTCCGTGATGACAGCTTGATCCCAATAGAGCGTGGCACGGCCGTTTTCGAGAACCGGCGCAGGTGTGTACCTGTAGTACGGCACTTCAAAGTCCACAAGACCGTATAGAAGAGCAAGTTGCTGGTGAATAATCCTAGCTACCAGGTTATGTCTGTGCAAATACTCGCCGTTAGCAAGATGAGAACAACCGGAGATAATGTGCCTGAGTGATTCCCCGGGACGGCGGCATGCCCGACAAATGTCGACCGTACCATCCTTCAGGATATATCTCCGGTAGTTCTTCGTCATGATAACTTCATCCGCAATTGCACAGACAAAACCTTCGGTTTCCCCGAAAAGGTCCCCGAATCGTAGCCAGTTCACCGACGCGAGCATATCTACATCAGGGCCCGTGAGCATCTTGTAGAACCGCCCGTGTAGCTCCTTGCTCCTCCATACCGCCTTACGGTCCTCTGTGGTCAATACCACTTATTATTATTATTATTCCCTTTATTTATTTTTTTACATATTAATTGACATTTTTAAATATTTTCTAAAAACAAAACAAATTTTAAAAAATATAAAAAAATAGGGGTCCGCCGGCATCGGGACCAGGGTCCAAACTACCGGTGATTAGAGCTCCAAAGACAGGAACCTTCTCATAATGCGTGCCGTATCGTATTATTATTATTATAATGAGGTTGTGGTCCGTACCGAGCAGGTCCGCGCCGCAGAGGTCGGCGAGGTCCCGCGGCGCGGCGTCGGCGTCGGCGGCGTCGGCGGCGTCGGGGGCCGCGTGCGACCGCAGCGACCGCAGCACGCCACTCACGTGCTCCATGTCCTGCGCGGGGGGAACTTTATTATAAAGGTTACGTTCCATTGAACCGGTTTACAAAAAAAAATATTTTTTTAATTAACCGGTTAAAATTATGTTCAAGGTAATGATAAAAACTTAGATGAAAGATTGGTCTCGCTGCGCTCGACTAGATACCGCGCTACCTAAAAACAATAGCTCCGTGAATGCGGCAACTCAATATTGTAGTGGGTGTAAAAACGGTGTCCTTCTTATTTCTTGTAGTATTATTTTTACACAGTTTAACTGCGCAAACTGGCATTTTACTTCGGTTTATGACCAAAATTTAACAAAACATTCGGTACGCGCACCTCACACACAGTTTGCAACGCGACTGAGGCGACTGACTCGGGTACGCCGACTTAGGCGTAATATTTTTGCCGCATTTAGCAAGTACGCCGGCGGTATCTAGTCGAGCGTAGCGAGACCAATCATTCATCTAAGGATAAAAACTTGATTTACGTTTTTGACCCATGTTGATAGGATGCGCGCAACTATCAAAATGAGACTGCGCTCAACAAGTTCAACAAGTTACAACAAGTCGCAGCGTGCCAATGCATCTCACTATCCCAGCGATCGCTAGGAATAAACCGGTTTATTTAGGTTCGAAATATCGCTCCTATTTGGTTCCGCACCGGAACGGTACTTTACGATAGTACAGGTTTTACCCTAATGAAACCGGTTAATTTTGAACCGGTTTCAAACCCTGAAGGAAAGAACGATCAAAGTCACCCTAAAACTGCTTTTTAGTTAATAACGCCATCTGGTCCGTAACACGCTAAGCTTGCCTGTCGCTAAACATAAAAAGAATAAAAACGTACAAAGTCCCGATAAATCACGTTATATTTTTTACATAAAAGTTATTAGTGATCATAGTCTAAGTGGTAAAAGTTAAAAATGATCGATCGGTAAAAGTTAAAAAAGAAAAATCAAAGTTTTAGGACTTTCCTAAGACTTTGATCGTTCTTTTTTTTTCGAACGAATAATCTAAACGTCAAGTTGACAGTCTATTGCTCTGTGACATTCGTTTTTCTATGATTTTGCTGTTGTTTACGCCGGTAAATCAGTTCATTTTAATTATTTCAATTACCTATTATAAAAAATAATTTAATAAATTTTAAATTACTGTTAAGACACAGAAGCTCCTGACGTCTTCAAGCAGCGGGCGCCGACACACAAGATTATTGCTGTTAAATATTAGTAGGCGCTTTCTAAGAAGGGTAGCAAACGGTTACCCTCAATATGTTGGAGGGTGTGGTTTTTTTTTGACGTCCGTTGGCGACATCAACGAACGGACTTTTCTTTTATTCGAATCTTGGACTCACACTAGGCAGCAACCGCTATTTGTAAAATTTGTAAAATTGTAATTCGGATTAAATAAATGTATTGGAACCAAGTCTTTTCAATCAACTTCGCATCACAAACAATTACATATTATTTTTTTTTAATATATTGAATATGCCAATAAGACATTGATCATTTATATGATTTATGTTTGGGTCTGAACTTGAAAAATATTAATTAGGTAATATAATTATAAAAATAAAGTTTTTTTATTTTTTTAGTAAGTAAGTCAGAAATTATTATTATTGTGTCATTTCTTCAAGTACTTATGAGTTTTCTAAGTTAAGAAATTAATTATCTTCAAATTTATAAAAAGTGACTTTAATTTTTCTTTCCCTGTGCTCTTCATTTGTATAACGTGTATGATGATTAGAATTACTCAAAGGACCAAACAGCCATTCCAAACTTAAAATAAAGTTTGTAATCTATATAAATAAAAATGAAATCGCTAAATGTGTTGCTAATAGCAAAACTCGAGAGCGGCTGAACGGATTTGGCTGAATTCTTTTTTTTTGTGTTTGGTGAAGTCTGAGGAAGGTTCTTATGGAGAGAAAAAACGTAAAAAATACGAGGAAAATAGTAAAAACAACAATTTTCTTTTCCCATACAAACCACTACGTCCCCAGCTGTCAAACATTTGACGTCAATTAAAACAATAGGCGCGTTAGAATTATAAAATATCATCACATTAGATATTACTGGTCTTGTCTGTGACGGGCCAATAACTTGGACAGAACGAAATCTGTCGGGGCAGCTACTAACATAAAATAATCAATGTAACTTTGTTTTAGCAAAATAGGGCAGAATAAGGTCTGCCGGAAAAGCTAGTTCTTAATAGATATTGCATAATTTGGTAACGCTATATTACTTTAGTACCCTATACATGCGGGTTGTTTAAAAAAATTATATTTCAATTTTTTCGGTTTTCAGTAGTTTTTTTCAGATGGGTTACTCAATTGTGATGTCATTTAGTCACCCACCCGAAAAAAACAGAAATAAGTTAGTTATTGGCGTTTTTCTAGATTCCTCCCCCTCACCTTGTTGACGAGGTCGCACTCGCGCGCCAGCTGGTCCAGCTGGTGGCGGCGGTGCGCGTGCAGGTGCCGCAGGAACGCCAGCAGCAGCCGGTGGTGCGCCGCCGACGACTCTGCTCACACAACGTTACACATATCGTATCATATGTTTATATCGCACTGCACTCCTCTGTTTAAGCCTTCAATATGCCAAAACTCACAACGTGCGCACAATGTACTGTAATGTACTGTAATTTTTAAATATACAATGTTATTTTTAGTTTATACGAAACCTGAAAACGGTTCAGAATCAGCAATAGAATCGATTTCAATATTTTTTATACCATGTTACATTTTGACCAAATAATATTTACAAAATCTCAAATAAATTATTCCCTACTAAAAACACACAACGGGACAGCACAAAAAGCTTGTAACTTCGTGAGTTTTCAAAATATTTTTTTTTGTACGGATTCTTTAAATGAAAATATTTGACCCGTGTTTCGGTTTTCGTATAAACTAAAAATAAGGTTGTATAGATAAAAAGAAATGCGTAATAAGCCAAAATCAAAAGACTATTCTCTGAATAATTAATGGAATCAGGCGTTATTTTGCGGAAATCCATAGTACAAAAAAATGTAATTTAAATAATATGTAGTGTTAATTCCGCTAACTCACTCGTTTATACAGCTTGGATGCAATACGCATGCACCGCCCTCCCGCCCGCAAAAAGTATGCACATGCAGGAGAAACAATGCGTGCAAGCGAAAATGCACACCAACACCGATACCCGACACGTGTTTCGCCCTCCACGGGGCATCCTCAGGGGCTGTTGACTGGTCGAGAGCTGCGCACCGACTGTTACGGCTACGCAGCTCCCGGCCGCTTTTATAAAGCGCCATCGTTTGACATTTGTGACGTACTACCCGCGACAATACGTAATAATGGGGATGGAACTAAATTTGTTTGGTCATTCAACAGCGCATGACTGTCATTATTATGTTTCATTATTTCTAATTGCTCCAACACACACAACCGAAAACTTTTATTACAAACATGCAAAATATTATAGCTGTTATTGTCGCACAAAGAATGGCCGGTATCAATTAGATGTTTTGCGAAATGTGATTTATCTGGATGGCCATTCCTATACGCGGCAATATGTTCCTTATATCTAATGTCAAAATTTCGGCCTGTCTGACCTACATAGACCCCATCACAGTCGTTACAAATTAATCGGGCGGGAGGGCGGTGCATGCGTACTGCATCCAAGCTGTATAAACGAGTGAGTTAGCGGAATTAACACTACATATTATTTAAATTACATTTTTTATTCTCTGAATATTTAATAGTCGTACGTATTGTTTTTGCTATGCTTTAATAGAGTGTACAGTCATGAGCATATTGACATTAAGAGCTACTTATAACCTAAACAGAATAAATGATCTTGAATTTTGTTTTTTAATTTTGAGCATTAACACGTATACACTATTAGCTGTGCCCCGCGGTTTCACCCGCGTTAATTAACTCTCAAAAAAAATATTTTCCCGTTAGCACATTTTACGTTGCTGCTCCACTCCTATTAGTCACAGCGTGATATAATACAGCCTATAGCCTTCCTCAATATATGGAGTATTCAACAAAAATATAATTTTTCAATTCGAACCAGTAGTTCCTGAGATTAGCGCTTTCAACCAAACAAATGAACAAACTCTTCAGCTTTATAATATTATTATAAATTGACTAGATATGACTCTTCTTCCATTGTATTAAGAGTTACATTGTTTACATGTCAATGCTTGTGACTGTATGTACAATTGTACACTCGTTTACGTCCAAAACACCGTACTCGTAGAACAAGAGTTCGAGCATCCGGTTCACATGCGCTCTATGGCGCTTTGTCCCCACCTCCACGACCCGGTTAACCCAGCCCTATCTATAGGCACCGTCGGTGTACGGTGCAATGACCGCACATCGCGCCCATCAGCATTTTACGTAAATGCTATTGTATTTATTAGTTATTTTATTACTTCTATATGTCAGCAATAAGTTCAGTGCATAATTAGCAATCACCGCGTGTACTCATTACTATCATTTTATCATATTATTTCTATAAATAAACTATTCACATCTTAAATCAAATATTAATATTAATCATTCCTATCATCTAAAGTTGTACGGCCAACAGATCGTACATCTTTATGGTCCTTCGAGCCGGATCGATTGCGTGGCTCCCGTTACGAACCTTTCGGGGAGACAAGTAGGATAAGGGAAAAAGGATCGCTTGTGTGATGTCATCCCCACCAGAAACCATGTGAGAAGAGACTTCTTGGCGGGAAAGTGAAGAGACGTATGTCTGCGGTTTTGTTTTATTTTCTAAAGTTTGTGTTATGTCGAATATTAATGTGAAATAATGGTGGATTATTAACCGTTAAGTGTTCGTGAGCGTGCATGAGTGTTGGCAAATAAAAAAAAACAGTGCAACGTTACTTTTTAAATTCTCTCAAGAAGTCTGCGTGAGGACTTAGTAAAGCCCCACATCTTTACTGAGATACTCGAGGGGCTGGGGAGTACATCATTTTATCACTTCTCATTTCCACTATCATTCATCATCATCCTATAAAGAGTTTAATTTTAAGAAACTTATAAATTAAGTTTTCGACTGAAAGACTAGTATATGGTCATGAATAAATTTAATTTCCCGCCGCGCGTACGTACCCGCCCGCAGCAGCCGGCGGCGGCGCGCCAGCATCTCCAGCAGGCGCTCCACGTCGGCCAGCGCCAGGTGCCGCGCCTCCGCCGACACGAGCGCCCGCAGCCGCGCGCCGTCGGCCTCCGCGCCGCCGCCTGCGCCCGCGCCGCCGCCGCCGCCGCCGCCCCCCCCGCGACCCGACCGCAGCCGACGCTTCGCCACCTGCCACGAGATACAGGATCATTTTTTTACCAGTAAACAACTATACTTATCAAAAATAACTGCAAAGAGAAAAAACTGAAAAGAAAAAAAAAAGCTTAAGATCCAAGAATTCAATTTGAGCAATGTTGCATGCAACGTGAAATATTTCTAAATACATTGAATATTGATAGTTGTCGCAGGCGGGGACAATCACCAACCAAAGAGAGTGCGGATTTAATTGAGTTAGCTGCTTGGTTGAAATCTAACGACACCTCATACGTACACTAGAAAAACATAACCCACCTTCTGACAGTCGGGTAAAAAAGCGATCAGTTTATACATCCAAAGTGACGTCCGACTCCTCGATCAGGTATTACTAAAGCATCGGCCATACGCACCAGTTCGTTGAGCAGGAAGTTGGGGAAGATGTGGTCCCTTGAGGCGAGCGCCGCGCCGCACTTGGGGCAGCGGCGGTGCAGCTCCACCGCCTTCGCGATGCACGCGTAGCAGAACGAGTGGCCGCAGCGCGTCACGTACGCCTCCTCGATCAGCTCGAAGCACACGGGGCACAGCAGGTCGCAGTCCTGGAAAACGTCAACAAATTATGACAACAGGCTTGGCGGCTTCAGTGACACAACGCTCGGCCCGATGTCCGTAGGTCAAATCAAGAAGATTCAAATCCCAGATCAGGAAACGTATGATTTGGTTTTTTAAAGGCACGCATTTGGCAGGAAGGTGAATTATTAAACGAACTTTAGCGTGAGTGAGTACGTTACTCACTCCCTATATAATCATGTAATGTAACCTGTGTTTATTATACACCTTTAACCATCAAGTGCATTATTAAGCATTGGCAATAATTAGTATATAACATGTGAACACAAATAAAACAATCTCTTAGCTCTCAGCTCACGAAGCTATAGACAACATTATTGACTGTTTGATTTATCTCCCACGCTAGGAGCTAAAAAGTCGTAAGTCATTTATTCCATAAAACAATGTTATATTATTGTGTTGCGCCGAACCACTAACATTCCAGATATGCTTGTCGGCGGCGCTACGTAAATGGTTTTGAATAAATAGATCTAGACATCCATCTATTCATGGGCATTGATTGTTAATATTACCATAATTTCTAAATACTAGCCAGGTGTTGTATTAGGTCCTTACCTATGAAATTGACGTTTTGTATGAAGATTTTTTATAAAATTATATTTTTCATACTAACGTTTTTTTAATTTTCTTGGCATCTATTTATGTTAACACTATAAAAATTGTAGAGTAGTGTGTTTGTTTCACTAGCTAAATATAGCAGACATTAAAAAGAAAACCAACCAGATCCTTCAAAGCTACAATTAAACAAAAGGTCATTTCTGTGAACAAAAAAAGAAGTCAATTAAAAAAAAAATGGGCGATAAAGACACAAAATTAATAATCATTGTTATTACTGAAGCCTAAGTAACATAGTCCTAATTAAAGTTGTATAATAATATTAACAACCGGTAATAACTTTTAGAAGTAATACCCCTATTAATAAGTGAGAAAAAAACGTCAATTTTATAGGTAAGGACCCAATATGTTCCTTCTGCTATATGTATATCACTGTAGTTGTTTACTTTCAATTCCGACTCGAACGCCTAGTAAAATGTAGTAGGGGGCGGGAACACGCTTGTGTCACAACTCCTCTAGAAACCCTTTGTGGATGTTTGCTTAAGGGTGCGCCGTCCATAAGTGACAAGTGTCATATGTTTTATTTGAAATGTCGTCGTCCATATTTATTTGATGCCGCGCGGCCATACTTATTTTGTATGGGGAATTTAAGGTGCTTAATAAAAAAATATTATTTAAATAACCACTTGATGAATCAAAAATGTAGTCTAGCAATTTGTAGTTTATCCATTGATGATTGTTTAGACAAAATCAGAGGTACAATAATTTAGATAAACTATAAGAAATCTACTAAACGCCGCCACTCGTTTTCATGATCTTTGCCCAACTTTAAATGATATTGTAGAAAAAACTATAGCGTGTTATGAATTTATGGTTCTGACAAATTGTAAACACGTTTCCTATGATACCAAATATATATTTTGTTCATTTAATACGATAGTATTTTCAATTATATTTACTTAACCGTAACTGCATTTTTAGCATTTTTTGGTCGGCCCACCCTTAACACAGTATTTTCCATAGGCAAAAAACAGAGGCTTTCTTTCCCCATGGTACTGTCTGGATTAATATTTGAACCATTGAACATGTAAAATTAAAAAAGTTTGCAACGGTTTGACACAGTCGTAGACAGGAGCTAGAGAGCCCGGCTAAGAACCGAGGTGCTCTGAGATTGATTTAATCTAATGTAATGTTTCTTATTATTATAATACACAAATTTAAGTGCAACTATTATTCCTATTTTAAATCCTAGTAGTTCCCTAGTGGTTCCCTAGTAGTGGGAACCCTACAAATGGTGGAGGCGCCGGGTACCGATCCCGGTACTTCTCCTTACAGTACTTACCTATTAGTTTATCTAGGAAGGTAGCAAGCCACTGACCTTGTCCTCCAAGGAGCCACCCAGCCCGCCCAGCGCGACGGCCACGCCGCCAGCCGGCGTGCCCGCGCCCGACGCCGACGCGCCCGACATCACGGCCTGCGCGCAACAACCAAACCTTAGCAGTTACATACTTCACTGGTTAGTCAATAAAAAAACTGGAGAAAGAAACAGCCCTTGCCGAGTTTCTTGCTGATACTTCTCGGTACAAGGACTCCACCGTATATAGGGTTTACAAAGTCATGGCTTTGAATTGACGTTCAAAAAATACTTGTTGAAGTTAATCTATCTATATAAATAAAAATGAATCGCTAAATGTGTTGCTAATCGCATAACTCGAGAACGGCTGAACCGATTTGGCTGATTTCTTTTTTGTTGTGTTTAATGAAGTCTAAAGAAGGTTGCTATGGAGAGAAAAAACGTAAAAAATACGAGGAAAATGGTAAAAACAACAATTTTCTTTTCCCATATAAACCACTCTGTCACCAGCTGTCAAACATTTGACGTCAATCAAAACAAAACAAAGGCACGTTGGGATTATTTTTGGTATGCCTTCAAGTTCAATAAAACAATAAATATTGTGTACATTAAGGCATTACAATAAAAAATATCATCACATTAGATATTACTAAAGTCTTTCAATGTTATTTTATTTCTATTAGATTGCGACAGGCCAATAACCTTTGAAAGAACGAAATCTGTCGGGGCAGAAATTAACATAAAAAATTCAAAGTAACTGTGTTTTGGAGAAATAGGGCAGAACAAGGTCTGCCGGGACAGCTAGTGTTGAATAAAAATTTTGAACGTTCAAACTTTTTGGCAAATGTTGAAACTATTTTTTAACAGAAATTTTATGGGAATGGTAAACACTGACGTCAAATACGCTACGGTTCTTCAGCCTCATATAGGAATCAACTTGTTTGAACGTGGTTAGCAAAGCGCTCTTAAATGAACCGAATTATTCGGCCGAATATTCGTATTCGGCCAAACCAATATTCGGCCCATGTCTATTATATATTAACATGCGTAGCTAAATCTTCGCTGCCCTTTTTAATAGCATGCATTTAATTGCTAAAATATTAACTTTCTTTGTCATTTTGCAATATTGTGCAAAAGCAGATACACAGTTTATGCAAAATGCTCTTACGTGATCTCGTTGTATCTGTGTAAAGATTTTGTTAATATTAAAATATAATAAATTATCACTTCAATGAAGTATTTATCTTTGAATTTATTTGACTAAACACTACTTATGTGTACAGCACTTTTTACAAAAAAGCTTTGTTATGAAAGGAGTTATCTGTACTTCTCTAATTCTATAATAATAACAGTTTTCACTATCAATAAGTGTACAAACAAATAAATAAAAATAATAACAATCTCGGGACTGCATAAAACTAACAAATTTGATATTTATTTGCTTATAAACAAATATTTTAGTTAAGTATCTCAATAGATGTATGTTGTGTATGTTATGACTTATATTTTGATTTAATTTTTGTAAGAGAAACATCTGGAAATGGATATATGTGAATGGTGGGCAGGTTAAGTGATACATTCAGTAAGCAATTAAGTATTATGGTCCAGTTGTTACTAGGTCGGTGGGCACAGGTGCGTGTATTTATAGCCGACAATCAATAGCTAGATAGGTACTGCTCTACTCATTGATGTCCATTACTTCTGCTCTGAATAACTTTATAGAACGTATGATGACATACCTAGTTATAAAAATTCTGGAATCTTCTTACAGATTATACTCTCAAGAAGTTAGAAGATGTTCTCGTGGCAGCATACTCGTAAAGCGACGGCAGTGCAAGTCTTCTATTATCGTTGTTATTCTTCGTTTTTGCCATACACATTAGCACTCAACTCCACCCTTCACAGACACTGTTTTTATATCACACCTCTCAGTTTCTAAGCTTACACAAAGGTCCACGATTGATAAATAGTTCATAAAACACTCCGTGTTATTAAAACCCATCATCTAATCGTAAATATCAGCATTTTTTAGAATTTCCTTAAACTCACACTCAGCAACATCCCTGATATATTTGACAGTAATAAAAATGTTGCCAGTTGAAGAGTCAGATCTCAAATGAATGACATGGCTAAAAAAATATTGCAACTATAAAAGAAATTATCGCTATAGAAAATATTGATATACAATCATATTTTAATCAAGTCTCATTTCTTGATATTTCATATTATTTTAAACAGTTTAATTTAGTACAATTTTAGGGCAGAAGAGTTTGTTTGTAAAATTAAAAGCCAAGCACGTGACATCTAGCGGTAACTTAAAGAACTGAAATGTTGACTGTTTTGCCGACATGTCACATTGCTACACTGCTGTACCGACAGTACATACGCCATTTTGCTATTTCAGAAAAGTGCATTATCTTTCGTCAACAATGTATGGTGAAGTGAAATGTTTGCTGGATTTTTACGGTTTTAGTTATGTTTTAGTGCAGTTAAACCCCCTGGAAAAATATTAGGATTATGGACGAATTCAACGAGGCGCTCAGGGTCGTTCCTGGTGAGTTCAGAACCCTAAAATAGAGCTTCAAATTATGAGTGTCCTACGACCGAGGTCGTACTAATAGTAGCTTTCCCGGTTACAGAGCTCTACTTTCTGATAGCGAAATTTCTCTCTGGTGGACCCCTTAAAGAGACTGCAAAGGTAAAAACGATAGAAATAACTCTGAATATTATTTTCCAAGAGATAAACTTGCTAAATTAGACTTTATATGTTGCAGGTTTTGCTAAAAGAGCTCGAGAGCGTAGAGGTGAGTTATTGCTTTTCCTAGTGCCGGGTCGAGCTTATTGTTGTTTTGGTCGCGGACGCACGTGTTAGCGACTGTCAAACTTCCTGAAACTTTGCTGAAAACTTTTTGGGTGGTTCTCTTTGTTGCAGGTGCTCCCCAAGCGCACGGACTGGGAGGGCAACGAGCACACCCAGTCGTACGAGGAATTAGTAAGTTTTCTAACGTTTTTATCAATGTAAACACGGTTTATTTACGTTTTCTAACAAGATTAGCGATGGGAAATCCTGAAATGCCATGAAAACGACGAAAAACCTTAAAACGAGATGTGCACTAAAATGACCGTGAAAATGTGATGAAAAGACGTGAAAAATGTTTTGGCGTGGTTTCTGTGAAAAAATGCGATAATTTTGAAGATTTGCGAAAATTTTGTTATATCATGCAATAGAATGATGAGGTGTTAGCGTAATTAGGATTGTTGCCGCCTCGCTCTGTCGCCCGGCGCGCCCATTGCGTCGCATGCTCCGTCCCGCTCCTCGCGGCGAGCGGAGTCGGCGGCGATCGGGATTGGCTGGCGCGTGACAGCTGAGTGTACGTCACGCAAGGCGCGGCAATTTCAACTTTTTCTTAACCCCACAAGCATAGCTTCAAGTATTATTTAGCAGATCTTAAAAGGCGACCAAATGTTTACATAGATTTTTAATGGGTTTTAATGAACATTGACCTAATATAGAACACTTTTTTTAGTTAGAGATTTATTACTTACGTGTTAGTAGACATTTATTTTTCAGTTTGAAAAATAAATATAAATATTAATTTTTCACACAGAAGTTAACCTCATTTTTTTTATCTAGTGCGTTTCTTTTTACGCATACCTTACAGTATTTTTGGTCTATAAATAAAATATCTTGTGCTTCGGAGGTCCCGGCTACTATACTAGTCGTTAACAGCCACCTCGTCTCCTTGTGTTGTTTCATCCATACCTCATCAGTGGGGACACAAAATGGGTCCGAGTGTAGAAAAGGGGTCCCAAAAAATAACACAATTTTTTTTTACGGTATCCGAAATAACATAGCTAACGAAAAGAGATTTTTTTTCCCTTTTTTTTCTTTTCAAATTTTAGATTTCTGTTTAATAAAAAAGATAACCTCGAAATTCAAGACAATCGCTACGCTCCGCGCTTCGCGATTGTCTTAAATTTCTAACCTATCACGTGACCCACAGCAAAAAGTGAAGAATTTTACAAATTTTACAGCTCCATACAAAACATGATTGAAAAATCGGCTATGTTTTGGACCTCCTTTGCTACACCCTGACCTGTTTTATTCACGTGTTACTCAGGCGTCGCAGCACAGGGACGTAGCATGGGACCGGCTAGCGTCAGTGTGCGAGAGCGCACTCCGCCTCGCCCGGTCGGCGGCGGCCATCGCGCCCGCCCCCGCCCCCGCCCCCGCCCCCGCCCCCCGCCCCCGCCAACGGCGAGGCCCCACCCCTCGCCATCACAGCTTCCTCTTCGTCCGACACTGGGACCCCGCAGCCGCAGCCGGCGGTCACCGAGCAGATAGCGGCGAGATTGTCGTTGCTGAGTGATGCGCTGGTCCGGCCTCGGCCTAAGTACGCGTCGTATAAGCAGGATCACTCGCTGGGTGAGTTGAACGATATCAGTACCTGGTTAGCCTTTTTGAATTCCATAATATTATGGTAGACAGTGCTCAAAAAGAGTATAAAAAAGCAAACAAAGAGTGCGAAGCTAATTGACGCTGTCTAAGCTTTTTCTGTTTCACTACTGGGTAAAAGCCTTCCACCATTGAAATCACCAGTGTAATGTCCGACTTGGGAGTTGAACCCAAGTGTTTAAACTCACTAAGGTCGGGATTCACAATTCACAAACACTGTTACTTGTACTACACTTTATTAACACACACCTTGAAGGTACTACCTATCAAATACATCACTGCCTTTAACATCTCACTAAAACGAAGCGTTAGCGCGATTCAGCGGAAGGAATAGCGCCATCTCTTGGAGGCTTTAAGAATATAGAAATCAAGAAAAAAAACCAAATAAAGATTTATTATTATTTATTATTATTATCTCTTTATTTCTTTTTTTCCTTAGCCTAGGTTTGTTATAATATTAATATAAAAGTAAAATACAAAAGCACATACAAAACATAAAAATATTATAAAAAACCTAGCCTAGGGTATTGTTATTATTATCTCTTTATTTCTTTTTTTATTATTATTATTAACTTTGATGTGAGATGTTTATATTGACAAATCAGATTTTATACAAATATTAAATACATAATGGTTTTCATTTCATGTGGATGTATGTTTTTTTATGTTATTGTTTAGTAAATTAGATACTAACTTTAAAAGAACTCCACAACATTACATATTGTTCTTACAGTTGATTTCTCAAACTTGACAATCACCTTTAATATTATTTAGCCTTAATTATTATTTATATGGACACTTTAGTAAATTGGACACCAAGAATCATCAACTGCTGTGGAATTGTCGAAAGACAACAATCCTGCTAAAATTGTTATTATGGTGACAGCTGGTGTGTCGACAGACTTAATTAATGGTATCTAGCCAAACGAACTGTTTAATTCGCATTACTATTTAATTTAAGAGCGTCTACGCCGCACTCTAGCGCCGCCAATGAAAAAAAAAACATATCGAGTAATTAGAGATAGAAAATCAAATTATGCTCAACAAACTATCTGAATGAAGTAATTTAGCATTTTTACGTCACCTAATGAACACTTGACAGGTTATAGTTTAGTTAAATATGGCGTTATAGTTAAAAGTGGCCGTAACGTCTTATTTAACTAAACCATAATATTTGAGGTTGTTTATTATATATATATAATATTTTTATTTGCTGCATACATAACATCATACATAATTTAGTACCATCTTCATAGTGAAGTTTAAGGACCAGAACACAAAACCTTCTGCAGTTCAATGTAAAAGCGAAACGTTGTTTGTGCTAATAATTGTTCGGCAGTGCGTCGCCTAGTGGCGCGCGAGCTGGGGGTCGGTAGCGCAGCCTTGCTGGGCGGGCGCGGCGGCAAGGCGCTCATGTCCCCGCGGATGCTGTCGGGGCTCCAGCTGCAGCGACGCACGCTCGGCCATCTGTCCGCCGTGTACTGCCTCGTGTTCGACTGCACCGGCCGATACGTCGTCACCGTGAGTTACATCCATCATCATCCATTATCATCTCAGCCAAAAGACGTCACGTCCACTGCTGGACAAAGGGCAGGGATCTCTACAACGACCGGTTTTATGCTGACATCCCATCCAAAGCTTTTTTTTTATAAGCTTAGTGGAATGTTAAATTACAAATGTTCCTAAACTGTTTCTGTTCGGTTTCCTACCGAACACTTAGGTATTTCGACATAGGTACCTAAAGCGACGACGTCCGCGCGGTAATTAGACCATCGGCCGCCACGCTACGCCGCACTATGACACTTTAGTGCAGTTTCTTTCGCGATAATAATCGATTGCGCTCATTAACATTTTACTACATTAACTTCAACATTTACATTAGTTATTTTCTCATACATTTTCAACATTTACATTTAAAGGAGCGTCATCACTGAGAGCATTTGTAAACGAGCAAGCGCCAGTGAGCAACGAATTCTGCCCAGCGAACTAAACATTCACTTCCGTGCAAAACTATGAACCGGAGCTTGGAGCATTCGAATACTAAATGTCAGTAATATACAATGTTATTTTTAGTTTATACGAAACCTGAAAACTGTTTGTTCAGAATCAGTAATAGAATCGATTTCAATATTTTTTATACCATTTTTATATTAGGTCCTTACCTATGAAATTGACGTTTTGTATGAAGATTTTTTCTAAAATTATATTTTTCATACTAACGTTTTTTTAATTTTCTTAGCATCTATTTATGTTAACACTATAAAAATTGTAGAGTAGTGTGTTTGTTTCATTAGCTAAAATAGCAGACATTAAAAAGAAAAAAAATCAAGACCCTTCAAAGCTACAACGAAACAAAAGGTCAATTCCGCGAACATAAAAAAAGAAGAAAATTTTAAATATAAATTTGGGTGATAAAGACACTAAATAAATAATCATGGTTATCACTGAAGCCTAAGTAACATAGTCCTAATTAAAGGCGTATAATAATGCTAACAACCGGTATTGACTTTTAGAAGTAATACACCTATTAATAAGTGAGAAAAAAACGTCAATTTCATAGGTAAGGACCTATTATTAGAAGGAGGCAAACGAGCAGGCGGGTCACCTGATGGGAAGCAATCACCATGTTACATTTTGACCAAATAATATTTACAAAATCTCAATCATAGTATACCCTACTAAAAATGGGACAAACAATACACAATACACACAACGGGACAGCACAAAAAGCTTGTAACTTCGTGAGTTTTCAAGATATTATTTAATATTTTTTTTGTACTGATTCTTTAAATGAAAATATTTGACCCGTGTTTCGGTTTTCGTATAAACTAAAAATAAGGTTGTATATATTTTTGTTATAATAAATTGACATTGACAAAAACACGATAATACCACAATATGATAGACCAAGAAGGTCACGATCAAGGAACTGTTCCTTGCTTACAAGTGGCCAGTAATATTCCTACATACATAATACCACTCATTCATTCATTATCTGAGTTTTGTTTGCGTGAACATTCGAATGCGAGCCATATCCGCGAACAGCGTTGCGACGTCCACACCGGCCGAAGTTCGTGCTCGCGTGTAAACTTTGTAACGCACGGCTCAACGTCCACACCACTCGAACATTCGACGCCGAATGCTCATTACACGCGAATGCTCTCAGTGAGGACGCGTTTTAATACATTTAGTTATTATCGGGGTATTTGTAATTATAACTAAACATTTATAACATTCATCTCCAGTAAAGTAAAGTGTTTGACTGTTATCCCGTTTATCTCTCCGTGCACAACCCCGTGCACATTGCATCCCCGAACAGTTTTAATGGTAATGAATGTTAAAAAAATATCTCCTCCGTGCTTCGGAAGGCATGCAAAGCCTTACGTACCTTCCGAACAACGAAGGAGCTCGAGATGATACATTTTTATACACCCATCCGATTACCGACCTTTGCGAATGTTGCTTCCTTAGCAATCGCAGACCAGGAGAATTAACAACTGCGCCACCGAGCTTCTTCCATAGGTAAGCAGTGGAGACATAAAATGTGCTGGTGACAGGGTTCGAAATTATCAAGATAATTACGCTTCTTGATAATTATCGGATAATTATCACCAGTGTAACAAATTCATTTGTCACATTATATTGTTTCATAAGAAATTCATTTTTGTTATATGTATTCTTTCATAACAAATTAAAAAAAAAAAAACAAATAAATGGAAACACACATTCAAATACTTTGAATACAGTTTCACGAGCGCAATTTTTTGTTATTATCAATCGATAATTATCCACCTGTTATTATCCCTATAATTAATAATAATAATAAGTGTCAGATGCAAAAAGCAGTACTCCTTGACACGGCATGTATTGTCAGGAGGTTCCTCACTCTGCAGCCCTGACCACCGGTGGCTTGGGCCCTGCCTTGCTACTGGCGGTACTTTAGGATTAGGTTTTTATAATGTTTTATTGTTTTTATATTAAAATATTGTAAAAATCTAGTTTTAAGGAAAAAAAATAAGTAAAGAGTATAATAATAATAATATTTATTTATTAAAAGACAACAAAGATCCATGTGTTAGTATACTAGTAACTTATATGCAATGTTAGTGAATAATATTAAAAAGAGATTTAATTCTAAAAACTAATTGGCCAATTTGTGGACAGTCCCCACCATTAATTCCAATTCCCACCATTAATAAGTCCATAATTATCATGATAATTATCCTTTCCATCACTGGGCGACCACTAGTTACGTTAATAGAGCGTGTGTGTGGGGGTGCGGTATGCGCAGGGCGCGGACGACCTGCTGGTGAAAGTGTGGAGCGCGGTGGACGGGCGGCCTGCTGGCCACGCTGCGCGGCGCAGGCGCCGAGATCACGGACGTGTGCGCCTCCGCCGACGGCGCACTGCTCGCTGCCGGCTCCGTGGAGCGGCTCGTGCGCGTCTGGTGAGTGTGCGGGGGGGGGCGGGGGGGCGAGGGGGGCCGCCTAACCGAGATCACGGACGTGTGCGCCTCCGCCGACGGCGCACTGCTCGCTGCCGGCTCCGTGGAGCGGCTCGTGCGCGTCTGGTGAGTGTGCGGGGGGGGCGGGGGGGGCGAGGGGGGCCGCCTAACCGAGATCACGGACGTGTGCGCCTCCGCCGACGGCGCACTGCTCGCTGCCGGCTCCGTGGAGCGGCTCTCGTGCGCGTCTGGTGAGTGTGCGGGGGGGGGGCGGGGGGGCGAGGGGGGCCGCCTAACCGAGATCACGGACGTGTGCGCCTCCGCCGACGGCGCACTGCTCGCTGCCGGCTCCGTGGAGCGGCTCGTGCGCGTCTGGTGAGTGTGCGGGGGGGGGGCGGGGGGGCGAGGGGGGGCCGCCTAACCGAGATCACGGACGTGTGCGCCTCCGCCGACGGGCGCACTGCTCGCTGCCGGCTCCGTGGAGCGGCTCGTGCGCGTCTGGTGAGTGTGCGGGGGGGGGCGGGGGGGGCGAGGGGGGCCCGCCTAACCGAGATCACGGACGTGTGCGCCTCCGCCGACGGCGCACTGCTCGCTGCCGGCTCCGTGGAGCGGCTCGTGCGCGTCTGGTGAGTGTGCGGGGGGGGGCGGGGGGGCGAGGGGGGCCGCCTAACCGAGATCACGGACGTGTGCGCCTCCGCCGACGGCGCACTGCTCGCTGCCGGCTCCGTGGAGCGGCTCGTGCGCGTCTGGTGAGTGTGCGGGGGGGGGGCGGGGGGGCGAGGGGGGCCGCCTAACCGAGATCACGGACGTGTGCGCCTCCGCCGACGGCGCACTGCTCGCTGCCGGCTCCGTGGAGCGGCTCGTGCGCGTCTGGTGAGTGTGCGGGGGGGGGGGGGGGGGGGGGGGGCGGGGGGTCTCTTAGTTTTGGAGAAAATGCCACTATTTTCTTTTCTAAAAACTCCACTTTTAGTTTGTTTTTCTTTTTATTTTTTAAATTTTTTTTTATTATTATTATTTTTTTTTGTTTATTTTTTTGGTTGGTTTGGTTGGTTTATAGCTAAGCTATCTCCAGTGTCAGCCTGGAGTGCCATTTTTGGGACACCCTGTATATATTTTTCTAATTATGATCTAGAGTATTTGTTGCCCTATATTCCACTTTACTAACATAGTTCTTAAGTGCATTGTTACTAACTAATTCTATGGACATATGTCTGAATTAAATAAATAAATAAATAAATCTGAGTGAATAAACTTATCGGTATGTCATCGTATTTTTCGACCACCTTTAATACCATGTAATATGCAAAATAACAGAATAGAAATTAAAAAACCCGTAAGAAACAATCCGTATTAAATCTGAGTGAATAAACGTATCGGTTTATCATCGCAGGTGCCTAGCAACCGGTGCTCCTTTGGCCGTCCTCTCCGCGCACGCCGGCACCATAACCGCGGTCCACTGGGCGCCGGGCGGCGGCGACGTGCGCTGGCTCGCCTCCACCTCCACCGACGGCTCCGTGTGCTTCTGGACGAGCGCCGCCGACGGACAGTTCCTATCCCCGCCCCGTGCAATACGTGGAGCGGACGAGGCCGGGCGCCTGCCATATGATTTGTGCTGCCTGGTCGGCGGGAGGAGGGTTTCTGGCAGCCGGTAGTGCTGATCATCACGTACGGGTGAGTGTCGTTCTATAAAAGTCCACAGCTAGAGTTAATTTTTGGGCAGAGTTTTTAGCTCTTTATAGGAAATAGGTTTTTTAGCAGTTAGCCGCGCCGCCTACGTCGGTTCAATAAGCTAGGTATATGAGTGTGACTATTAGTGTGCTTCTGGACGAATCTGGTAGAACGAGCTGTTGAAAAATTAGGAGTTATAAGCGATGGAGACATCGGTAGGACTTCAACTAGGCTTGTACATCGACGAGGTTTATAGCCACCGCTGTCGTCGGCCAATGAGTAGTGGCGTCAGCGTCCACGTTCAACGACTACTTCGATCGGCCGACCGAGATAGTCAAATGTATAACATACTATTACAATTTCGATATTGAACTTGATATATCTGCGACCAAAATATCCAGAATTTTAATAACCGTCGCTTTCAGTGTCTATTGTGGGAGAACAAATAAATGATGTTCTGAAACTAATTGAACAATGCTTTGGATATGTTCGGGATTGATTAATCGGTATAGTCTGGAATGTTCTAGCTATTAAATTTTAACTTCCGCTTTCATCCACCCTTCGCTACATCGCGTGGGAATCGAAACGACGCTGCCATCGGAAGCTCTACATCTTTCCCGACCCCTCTCCTCGATCGATGTAATATTTAAATAAATTTATGAATATACGCCTTACGATTTTCAACAGACACGCATCTTTAATTTTGCAATATCCTACAATTTATTAAATAAGCCACGATAGATATCATAGAAAGCAAGTACCGGCGGTCGCAATACGGTATAGGATATGTCGTGTACAATTTGTTTTAGTATGATAATTAGAATGCGATTGTCGTGTACGCGGCGTGGCACGTAGATCTACATGGTGGAGGGCGCGTGCTGGAGGCGGCGGTGCACGCGGACGCGGTGGACTCGGTGGCGTGGGCGCACCGCGGCCTGCGCCTGCTGTCCGGCAGCAAGGACGGCACCGCCGCGCTCTGGGGGCTGCACGCCACGCAGTGGCGGCACTGCTCGCTCGTGCCGCACCAGCACCACGCGCACCACCCCAAGCTCAAGGTACCTATCACATCGTTACGAACGAACAACAACATTAAAACAGTTCATAACAAATACTTTTATAAACAAACACTATAATTCACACTTGAACAAGTCGCATGTTTAATGGAACACTGTCCCATTAGTAGTGTGGCGGGCGGCGACGTTTTATAACGGCGGCGGCAGTGCTATGACGCGTTCTGTGAAAGCGTAGCAGGAGCCAGATTAAACAGTGGCCGTCCGTCAGTAGTGGACTGTATATAGGGTTGACTCTTCTTAAGTTCGAGCTGGCTGGAACAAGGTTGCCGTGATGCCAGATAGGTCCAAAAACTGCTAGAAACTAGCCGCAGAAACTTCCAGTACTTTATTTTAAATAAAACTCTTCAATAAAAATATTTGGTTTTATTTCTATCGAGCGATTCCAATATAATGCTTATCGGCGTGGATTCTACCGATTCCAGTATCGCGTCGCGTATGAAACTAGACTGTTATTTTCTATCGGCTTGGATTCTACCGATAGCTGCGAGTATTAAAATTACACTGACTAATAAGCTCACTTTACAACTCAGTATTAATCGGCGTGGATTCTACCGATCACTGTGAGCATTCAAATCAGACTGACTGATAGACTAACTGCCGACCGCAGAAAAGTCCCGCGTATTTATAGGTCCGCAAACATATACCTCTCTCTCTCTAACCTAATGCCTTCTCTTTCACTCTGAGAGTCTACGCGTTTCTCGAAAGTTCGATGCCGTATTTGGACTTTTCTGTGATCGGTTAACCTTACAAAGAATGTTCTACACATTTCCATAAGTTTCTAGAAACTTCCATGGAAGGTTTCGTTGTTTTTACAATTTAAACTTATTCCTTACTAATAATACGTAACAATAAATGCATAAATACTATGTTAACGTAAATCTAACTTATTTTATTCGGTAATTACGACGCGTCGCTAACAAGTAGATAGATCAGAATTGAGTTACGTACAGATACAGGCATTTTTTCAAAATCAGATCTTGTCAATAGTTTATTATTCGTTCTAAATAGAATCATTAATGATTAATTAATAAATCAGTTTTAATTTTATGCGTCAACAAGTAGGATAAGTCCTCATAGCAAGATCTTCTGTAACAATTTCCCAAAATCGTCTTTTTTGAGTTGAGTCAGTGTTCCATTAAGCATGCGAAGTGCCCTCTGAATTGGAGCAGCCTATATACGCGGGCGCGGTCGCACATCTGGAATTAATTTTCCTATTCAATGACGGTGGTTGCCACCGCTGGTGTCGTTGTCTGAATTAAAATCTTTATTGCGTGTACAAGTACTTAGGTCTTAAAAAATGTTATGCCATTATGTGCGCGCGTTCGCATAAGAGCGTTTACGACGCACACTAGCCGCCGCCGCCAATGAAAAAAAAAACATATCTCAAAATCATATCATATCAATTAGAGATTAAGAGAGAACTAAACCATAACATGTCAGATGTTCATTAGGTGACGTAAAAATGCTTAATTACTTCATTCAAATAGTTTGTTGAGCATAATTTGATTTTCTATCTCTAATTACTAGATATATCTTTTTTTTTCTTTGGCGGCGCTAGTGTGCGGCGTAAACGCTCTTATTCTATATACATATGATGACTTGTCCTGACTGACTGACTGACTCATCATCGCCGAACCTAAACAGCTAGCATTATTTAGATAAAATTTGAAATGTAGGTTATTTGAGTGACGTAACCACCTAAGAAACGATTTTACGGAAATCACGCCCTAAGGGGGTGAAAGTTTGTATGACAGTCCGTCAGTTTTGAAGTAAAATACATGAAAATTGGTATTTGGGTTCTTGAAAAGAATTAAAGAATGACTTGTCTCAGGAATTTTGTTTATTTTTCTTTGAATGATTTAAAAAGGGAATAAGGTTTTTTGAAGAAATCGTTATTTTTAAAGTAATAACTATAATAATGAATATTTTAATCGATCTTTAGATTTTTCAACAAAAATAAAGAATGACGTGTTTTAGCATTTTTCGAAAAACCTCCCCTAGAGAGGTAAAATAGGGGTGGAAAGTTTGCATGGAAATCGCTCGCAAAACATCACGCACTTACCGATTCACGTGTGAAGAAACGGAACAAATATTTGTCCACGTGAGTAAAGCCGCGAACAAAAGCTAGTTTATTTATAAAATACCTGTTTTGTATTTTATTTTTTTTAAGATTTTTTTGTATTTGTATACTGAGAACCTAGTATCTAGACAAACCTAATTTAGGCTTTTAAAATATTCTGTACCTATAATATGTATTAAAATGTTTATATAATTTTTAACGCAAATTTTGTTGCGAACAAATTACAAAAACACAAATGTTGAAAAAACGCCGGTTTGAATGGGCGCCTTTGGCTTTCAAAGTAAAAAGTAAATAGCGTTGAATAATTTCGGCGGGCTGGTTAGAACCACGATAGCTCAATTGGGAGAGCACCTGACCCGGTATGTCAGAAGGGTGCGGGTTCAAATCCTGCTCGTGGAAATTTTTTCAACATTTGTGGTTTTTATAATATGTATTGTTAATAATAAACATTTTGAATTTTGTAAATGTTGCTTTTATTAAAGATATGCAGTTTCTTGTGCTTCTTCTTCTTCATAGATATAAAACAGACGTCCCAAATGGGTAGTAGGTAAACAATGTTTAAACGATCCAAAAGTATTAATTTTAAAATTTATTTGAATGTTGACTTTGTCTTTTTTTTAAAATACGTCTCTCTTAAACTATAGTGTACAAACAATGACAGGCAAACACAGCCTTTGTAATATATAAACTGTGTACAAACATATAAAATAAGAGATTCAAGGTTACATCCAATAATGCTTTGACGCGAGATCGTTTAATGTTATATGTTGTACAAATCTCATTGTAGATGAAGTTCTTGGTGGAGATTTTATTTATTTGAGGTCTAATCTTTTAAGTGAGACTCTTTGTGAAATGGTTTTTGCATTTCGTTTAATAAATTAAAAACTACTACTACTAAGGTGGGTAGTTGAGAATTCCAGATAACATTACTGTAGTTCATCATTAAGTAAAAACATGAATATTAAAACATTAACCGCTTTTGAGCTGGATGAGAGTAGCCGCGGATCGTGCTCAGTGGCGTGCACTTGGAGAGGCCTATGTCCAGCAGTAGGCTGATGATGATGTAGGCTGATGATGGTGATGATGATGATGAATCGCTTTGCAAATAAACAAAGAGTAAGGTCCGAATAGCTATTCCGTGTTTTGTTCCTGTCATGTAAACATCATTTCAAATTAGGGTAAAAGAGACAAAACAAGGAATAACTATTCGGACCTTATTTCTTTGTTTATTTGTAAGGGGCAAAGTATAATAGTTGCGTGGTTGCCCCCAGGTGACGATGGTGTGCTGGGACTGCAGCGACCAGTTCGTGATGACCGCCGTCTCCGACAACACCATACGGGTGAGTACGGGACAACACACACTACACTATACAACGTATGCCTATACAATGTTATTTTTAGTTTATACGAAACCTGAAAACTGTTTGTTCACAATCAGTAATAGAATCGATTTCAATATTTTTTATACCATGTTACATTTTGACCAAATAATATTTACAAAATCTTAAATAAAGTACACCCTACTAGAAAAAATCTCACTCGTGCGCCGGCCGCGCGCATCGCTTGTCACGTGGATGCGAGAGGGTGCAAGGTCGCATAGCGCACCCAATCGAGGCACGCGCCGGCTCCACAAACAACAACGTGGACGCACGCCACCCCCACCCCGTGTCAGTCACCCGAAAGCTATCGACCGGTGTGTATGTGTCGCATGCGCCCCGCGCGTCCTGCCTGACTCTTGCTCCCTCGCAGTGTTAGTTTCCGTATCGAGAAAATGGGATTTCGATACACCAACGCTCAGTAGACAGAAATGGTACGCACGCTAGCTGTGTGTGGTGATAACGTTTCCGCGCCGCGGCAGTGCGACGTTACCAATACGTAATCAATAAGTGCAGTGTCGCGTGCTGTATGTGACCACGTTTGCACGAGGACAACGGGACAGCACAAAGAGCTTATAACTTCGTGAGTTTTCAACATATTATTTAATTTTTTTTGTACTTATTCTTTAAATGAAAATTTTGACCCGTGTTTCGATTTTCGTATAAACTAAAAATAAGGTTTTTTAAGTAACCTTTATATAAGTTATAGCTGTATAAGCCTGTTTGAAAAATGTTTCGAATGACTGTATTATTATCATCAGCTAATTTTATGTCCCCACTGCTGGGGCACTCGTTATCTATTTTCATTAATGACGTGCAACCTCTAATCAACTTTGAGGCATACCAAAGATAATCCTGACAAAACAAAGGTTTTGTTTTGATTGACGTCAAATGTTTGACATCTGGTGACAGAGTGGTTTGTATGGGAAAAGAAACTTGTAGTTTTTACCATTTTCCTCGTATTTTTACGTGTTTTCTCCATAGCAACCTTCCTTAGACTTCATCAAACACAACAAAAAAGAAATCAGCCAAATCGGTTCAGCCGTTCTCGAGTCATGCGATCAGCAGCACATTTAGCGATTCATTTTTATTTATATAGATTAATATGCGACATAACACAAGTTTTAGAAAACAAAACGCAACCGCTGACATGACTCGTTTCCACCTCACAAGTAACGGTAACTGAGTCCACTGGTGTCGGGCCGCCAGGTGTGGTGCGCCAGCACGTGCACGCAGGTGTCGGTGCTCCGCGGACACCGCGACGAGGCGTACGTGCTGGAGCCGCACCCGTTCCTGCCCGGCGTACTGCTCTCGGCCGGCCACGACGGGCAGCTGTTCGTGTGGCTGGCCACCCAGGCGCGCCCGCTCGCCGCCTACCACAACCACATCGCAGGCCAGGTACCCCCCCCCCCCCTTCCACCTCCCCACTAGGTTTTTGGGTTCTTGAAAAGAATTAAAGAATGACTTTTCTCAGGAATATTGTTTATTTTTCTTTAAATGAGTAAAAAAGGGAATAAGGTTTTTTTGGAAAAATCGTTATTTTTAGATTATTTAAATCAAATTTTAAATTTTTCAACAAAAATAAAGAATGATGTGTTTTAGCATTTTTTCGAAATACCTCCCCTAGAGAGGTGAAATAAGAAGTTTGTATGGAAATCGCGCGCAAAACATCACGCGTTTACTGATTCCTACAAAGAACGTGAAGAAACAGAACAAACATAATTTGACCACGTGAGTAAGGCCGCGAACAAAAGCTAGTAGTTTATATAGAGGAGTGAAGAATGCTAATATTATTTAAAAATTATGTTATTAAATAAACATTGTTTCATACATTTTTCAATAATTTCAAAAATAAGGAAGAGGAGCGGCCGAAATCTATCAATGCCAATCCAAACTCACATTCTATCTTTTTTAATTTTTCATTGCTTATGAGTTACGATACAATCCGTGCAGCCTTAATAAAATATTGTTTAGTAAACAGCTTTTTATAAAAATTACGGTTAAATTTCGACCACTAGGCGACCACTAGTAACCATGATTTCGAATCCCGTTTCGAGCAATACTAAAGAAGCTTCGCACCTTCGGTATGCAGGGCGACGGCGCCATCTTCGACGCGAAGTGGGGCGGCGCGTGCACGGTGGCGGCGTCGGACTCGCACGGCCACCTGCTGCTGCTGGGGCTGGGGCGCGGGCCCGAGCTGCTGCGCCAGATGCCCGCCGAGCTGTTCTTCCACACCGACTACCGCCCGCTGGGTGAGTGTATTACAAGATTACTTTTTGATACGTAACATCTTTCCGCTCGCCTTCTTTAAATACAATTTGTGGGAGTGATTTCGTAGAAAAGGGACGGAAGTAGGGTCGTAACAGTGTGATCCGTTAAGTGTTAGTCGGGGAAGCCACCAGTGATCGACACTTAGCCCAATGTCCGTTGTAGGTCGTAATATTTGTGGGAGTGATTTCGTAGAAATGTGATCGTAACAGTGTAACAGGATAACAGTGTCACATGTCGTTTTTTTTTACCAAAGTGGTCTGTACACAGAAAACAAACCACACATATAATTCATAATGATACAAACAGTGAGTGCAAGACCTTCTGGAGCTGAACACTTTTACACTCACTTAATCTTTATATAACGACAAAGCTAAAGAATGAAAGTGATAGAAGTAAGGAACTATTGTTACTCATTTAGGAACCATAGACTATGTATAATATTGGGTATAGATGTGCCTCTCGTAGAGAAAAAGATGGGAAACTAGGTTCCCTGTACAATAGATGGCGGTAGGTAGTAGACGTTTGCGTGCGCGTTTACACTTCTTCCCGATAGATGGTGCTAAATATATATATAATATTTACAAAAAACTAGTTAACATTTTTTTTGTGTATAATATTAATTGTTTTTTTGTGTATAATATTAATTGTAAGATTGATAAACATATTAAAAACTTATAAATGAACATAAAAATCAAAAAGTTAATAATTTATTTCCGAGGGATCGAACCTAGGATTTCTCTATCATTAGCACAATGCGTCGTCGCAGCTGCTCTGCCAATGAGCTCTTTATGAAATTGACGAAAGTTAAGGTTATAAGAAAGTTACTAGAAAATAACTGAACGTAACTTATTAATTTAAAATGCTATCTAAATACTCCATCTAGTGACATTATTATGGATAACCAGTTAGTAACTTGAGGTTCCTCTTACGAAAGATGGCGCCGCCGTATATGAAATTTTTGTAATTGTTCAATGTATGGAAGATTCACCCATCTGGTAGGAACTACTTTATTCTAGGGGGCACGAAACGAACGGTGGTCAAAAAAAACCGTAATTTTTTCTATAATTTTCCAAAGAGGTTAGAAGTGTGTTTGCTTGTCGAGTCCTGCTGACATTGTCTGGTCGCCACATAATTTCTTATCTTCACGTATGGTTAAAGAGTTTGTAAAAGCATTCCTAATCGCGTGTAGATCTGATTAAGATAAGACAAGGCATCCTCCCTCCAACATCTACACAGTTTATATATAAATTTTTGTATAAATAGTCTTGTAAGGTAGATAATAAGGCAGTCACAATGTAGTCACTGTAAATATACAACATCACATAAAGAGACGCAGACGTTATTTACCATCGCCATGGAACCCCCCATCTTCACAACCGTCACCATCATCGATCTACGGAACATCTGACTTTAAATTCAAAATATCATCGAAATATTTTATGTCTCTAGCTCTGCCGCCGTTTGACAAAAAACTTTTTACATTGACTACTTTTAAAAATGTATCGATGGGCAACAATCAACATTCACCAATATTGCGTTTAGGAATGTATTCATTTATCAAAACGTTATTTCGACATATTTTCATTTTGGTGTCACACTAATATTATAAATGCGAAAGTTTGAGTGTATGTGTGTATAATTGTTCCTTCTTCACGCTGCAACAGATGGATGGATGAAATTCGGCATACAGAGAGTTTATAACCTGGATTAACACATAGGATAGTTTTTATCCTGATATTCCCACGGGAATCACTATAAATATACTAAAAACGACAATTTAGTTTTCCAATACAAAATGATTTGTTCGTTTTGTTGTGATGGAAACCAAAGAGAATTTAATCACTTGATGGAAACTGTCAAGGCGGTAGGAAGTCCGCCGGGTCCACTAGTTAATAAAATAATATTTTGTTAAAAATTATTTGTCAAACATTAGGGTACCCTTTAAACGAGTAATGTAAATCAGTATACTGCGGAATTCACACCTTCTACATCTGCATAGTAAAGAACTTTTAACTGATTTCATTCTACATTGTATCTACAGTGCGCGACGCTCTGGGCGGCGCCCTAGACGAGCAGACAGAACTCCCCCCGCACCTGATGCCTCCCCCCTTCCTGGTGGACGTGGAGGGGGCCCCCCACCCCCCCCACATGCAGCGGCTGGTGCCGGGGCGGGAACGGCTCGCGTTGCCGCAGCTGATTCCTGCCGCCGCGCAGCACGCGAGGCTCGACCGGTTGATTCAGCAGCTGGGTGAGTACAATACATTATACGCCGACGAATTTTAAGTGGCTGTTTAAAAAAAAATTGCTCTTCTATTGTGTATGTTGAACAGCTGATTTCTTACAGTAGAAATTTAGAACGTCACTGCAGCACATATGCAATAATCGTACAACCTGATATTAGTTTAGTTTAGTTTAGTTTGACTGGGCTGTGTCCGCACTTAGCCATTTGATTTGGCCATTGTACGTATACCTTCCACCTACTCCAACCAACCCAGACTATCCCAGAAGGCTTGCAGCCTTTTCAGGCTACCGCAGGCTTCCGCGAGCGTCCTGGGTGCTTGGAGAAACCGTGCCCGTTCGTCTGCCACACTCATGCATTCCATAAGCACGTGTTGTGGCGTTTCTTCCGCCTCCATGCATCCTCTGCATAGAGGGCTGTCGGTCACACCTATTGTAAATAAGTGCTTGTTTAGGGGACATCGGCCAGTAATGATACCAATGATTTTACGGGTCCTGTCCCTGTTTAATCTGAGGAGGTTGCGGGCAAGCTTTTTTGATGGTACCGGAACTGCATTCTTGGTTTGCCTGCAACCTACACTGTTTCTCCACTCTGTTAGATGCTTTTCTTCGGTTCATTCCCGCAGCCATGTTTTTATCTGGGCCTGAGGTATGGGATATTAATTGCTTTGCATGATATTTGTGTGAAATTCTATAGTGCTAGTTCCACAGTCACACAAACCGGTCGACTTTTATTTACGTATCATACCTACGACGACCCCAGCCCAGCATAGCGTTTTCGAGCGTTTTTTTTTGCATAGCATTTTAAGTGAAGGTGTTGCGCCTTGAAGAAGTTCCAAACAACAGCAGTCGCTCTCAAAGAAAGAGTTATAATATTGCGTTTAGTTTTCGTTCTAGAAAAATGCCAACCACTAGCCGTCTCTTTCGTTCATAGTGAGGTATTACTTGGAATAAAAATGTGTATGTGTAAAAAGACGCGACGCAGATCGCTTGCCGCCCTTTGTTTTTAAACTTACCTATTACCATTTATTATTCATAAAAAGTTGTAGATTAAATATTTTGATGACGATTTTTAAAAGCTTTTTTTTTTCTGTAGTTGATGGCTTCGTGCGATTAGCACATTTCGCTAGTGTCAAAGTAATTTTTTTTACACGTAATATATAAATAAACAATATTTCCTTCTTGCATACTATAATAATAATATAATAATATAAGCTCCAACCCCCCGAGTATCTCAGTAAAGATGTGGGGCTTTACTAAGTCCTCGGGCGGAATTCTTGAGAGAATTTGAAAAGTGCCGTTGCACTGTTTTGTTTCATTTGCCAACACTTATGCACACTCACGAACACCTAACGGTTAATAATCCACCATTATTTCACATTAATATTCGACATAATACAAATTTTAGAAAATAAAACAAAACCGCAGACCTGATGCTTCACTTTCCCGCCAAGAAGTCTCTTAAAAAGCTTAATTATTAAGTTAATGTCAATATGAATTTGATTTTGATGATACCATGTTTCAACCGAGTCTTGGTACCGGTACCTAAAGTACAGCTTCGGTATCCGTATTTACCGGTTCTTACTATTTGGTAATTGGATACCCGTACTTAATTTATTCTGGTATCGCTATAAGAGCGAGACTTTGCGTTTATATCTTTCCGTTTTTGTGCTACATCTTGCAAAGGTGGCGGTTCGGTGCAACGGAATAAGAATGCACTTGATGGTTTAAAGGACTATCTGTCTCTTCTAACTAACTGTTAAAGACGCAACTACAAATTACAAACCTATTAGTTCCTAAGTTTTAAACTAGATGGCGCCACCACACTGTCTGCTGAACCACGCTATTGAAGTTTGTTTTCAAATCATATATAGTCTTGTGATATCCATTTATTTCCAGCAAATTTCATTTATGGGATATTACATCCTTTACTACAAGTAACCCCCTAAACATTAACGATATATAGGGAGTGTGATGCGTGTGTGTTAATACGGTGTACACACACTACAACCTATTGTTTGTTTATTTATTAAGGTAACAGGCAGTCACGTAATAAATAACAATTACATGAGACAATTAATATTTTATATTAATTGTCTCATGTAATTGTTATTTATAGAATTGTTATTTATAGACCTAAATAGTACCATAAATTAAAATAATTTTAGAATAAAACGAGCGAGCCTTACAGTACTCGCTATATATATATGATGTGTAACATTTGACATCTCACCTTAGTAATAAGCAATTTTAACATTATATTATGAAAAAAATGGGTCAGGTATTACATCATTTTATAACTATAAAATAAATAATGATAAAGTCTATTACACACGAAGGGGTTGAAATCAATATTACAATAGAAAATAGAACAAGTATAGAATTAACAATAACATTTTTTTTTTTACACATCATAAAGAGAATGCAGTAAATACTCATTAGAAGATATTTGACATATCAAAATGACCTTTGGTAGTTGTGCCGTCAGCACAATATTCATAGCACGTAATGTTCGTGATATTTAATAGAGATAATTAATAACGTGATTTAATATAGAGACATTTTATGTAAATTAAGCAAAACTTATTAGTTCCTGTTTCGTGACTTTCTACAGTCAACAATCTCCCCCGCCAATTTCTTTGTTTATAAATTAATATATATACTTGTATTTTTAGTTATTAAAACTAGTCAGAAATTATACTCCGATACATTAACCAGTTGTGTTATTATTTAACCACGGAGCCCTGCAACAATTGGTGACCCCGACAAAAGTCACGCCTGGAAGAATCGCCCGACAAAAGTCACGCCTGGAAGAATCGCCCGACGACAGTCAAGCCCGGAAGAATCTCCCGACATAAGTCACGCCCGGAAGAAGAACAACTACATCACACTGGTACGAATTAAATATATTTCTGGCTCATTTTCCACAATGGCTCCCACACTACCAACGGGCATCAGGAACAGTCTTCTCACAGAAACACCGGAGATAGCAGCAATTTCCATTGGCGACCGCATTCCCGATTTTTGGACAGACTCACCACGGTTATGGTTCACCCAGTTTGAAGCGATCGTCGCACCTCAGAAACAAGGCGACGAATACAAGTACAACTTGGTCATCGCGAAATCGGGGAAAAACGAGATACAGCAAGTGAGCGATTTGCTAATTAATCCACCGGCAGAACAAAGATACGAGGGCATTAAACAACGCCTAATAAATTGTTATGAAGAAACAGAGCAGAGGCAATTCCAGAAACTTCTTGCCGAAATGGATCTCGGCGACCAACGGCCGTCTCAGTTGTTACGCCGAATGGAGCAAATAAGCAGCGGGAAAATGAATGACGACACAATTCGACTGTTTTGGTTACGTCAATTACCTTCGTCAGTAACCACGGTGTTAGCCGTCACAGAAAACCTTTCACTGGATAAGATGAGCGAGATGGCTGACAAAATTCTAGAGAACTCCAGGCTTAACTCAAGTTCAAGGTCGTCACAAGTAGACATCGTTACGCAATTAACATCACAAATAGCTCAAATGCAGTTGGAAATTGCAAGTTTGCGTAGCGAGCACAGCCGACGTAGCTCATTTCAGCGTAGGCGCTACGACCGACCGCGATCTAGGTCAAGAGGCCGGTCATTGTCAAGGTCCGCATCGAATGAAGTATGTTTTGATCATCGGCATTTTAAAAACCGCGCGCATAAGTGCATACAACCGTGCGCTTGGGAAGCTGGCAAGCAGTCGGAAAACTAACTACAGTACGGACACCGGCGGAAATCTGTACTGTTAATCCTTCAAACCGCCTTACCGTCAGAGATACTGATAATGACATAAGGTTTTTGGTTGATACAGGAGCAAATATTTCGGTTCAAGAGACCACATAATATTACAGAGCAAGTTGACAGTTATAATTTATACGCAGCTAATGGCACCCCTATCAAGACATACGGTGAAAAGACGCTTTCGCTCAACATAGGGTTACGACGCCCCTACCGCTGGACTTTTATTATCGCAGACGTAAATATGTCAATATTGGGCGCAGATTTTTTGGAACATCACAAACTTTTGGTAGATATTCATGGCATGAAATTGATTGATAAACTAACACAATTATCAACTCCAGCCACTGTTTCTCGAGCGGAAGGATATAGCAGCGTCACTACTATTAACTCCCGCCTTCCGGATAGCGTTAGGCGGATCATTGAGAAGTACGCAGACGTGACCCGCCCGACAGCATTTAAGTGCAAACCAAAGCATGGAGTGCAACATCATATTGTTACGGAAGGCCCTCCAGTGTATGCTCGTGCGCGACCTCTACCCCCGTATAAATACCGGGTGGCCAAGAAAGAATTTCAAACAATGATGGAGATGGGAATATGTAGACCATCCAATAGCCCCTGGGCCAGTCCTCTACATATAGTGAAGAAAAAGAATGGCGACTGGCGACCGTGCGGCGATTATCGCATGCTTAATAAAGCCACAGTTCCAGACAGATATCCTTTACCAAGGTTAACAGATTTCACGTACGTCGCACAAGGAAAGTCTTTATTTAGCAAAATTGATATTAAAAAAGCTTTTCATTGCATTGAGGTTGCAGACGTAGAAAAAACAGCGATAATTACTCCATTTGGACTATTTGAGTTTCCCAGAATGCCGTTTGGTCTATGTTATGCTGCACAGACATTTCAAATATTCATGAATTCAATATTTGGCGACTTAGACTTCGTGTTTGCCTACGTAGATGACTTACTAATCTGTTCTACAGAATCAACGCATGAGGAACACTTGGAGATTATATTTAAACGACTTCAAGAGAACAGCATTACAATAAACTTGGAAAAGTGCGAATTTTGGAAGAAAGAATTGGATTTTTTGGGCTACCACATTTCAAGTAAGGGCATCAGCCCCACAAGTGAGAAAGTGCAGACGATCAAAGATTTTCTTAAACCTAAAACCATTAAGGAGCTTAGAAGATTTTTGGGCATGGTCAATTTTTATCGAGGAAGCCTACGTTTAGCTGCCCAACATCAAGTTCTTCTCAACAACTATTTAAAGCAAACAAAGAAAAACGACAATTCCGTTATTCAATGGACGAAGGAAGCGGAATCGGCATTTTTGAGTTGCAAACAAAACATTCTGGATGCCGCAATTTTGACGCACCCTTCTCCAACAGCTGAACTTGCCTTATTGACTGATGCGAGTTTAAAATGTATGGGCGCCGTGCTCCATCAAAAATGTAAACAAGGTTGGAAGCCGCTAGGATTTTACTCAAAAGCATTTACTACAGCTCAGATGAAGTATTCAACCTACGACCGGGAGCTGCTAGGAATTTTTACAGCAGTCCGATATTTTCAACGACTACTAGAAGGTCGGCAATTTATTATTTATACGGATCATAAACCGTTGGTTCATTCATTTTCAAAAAAGCCGTCACTAAATGACACACCACGTAGAGTGAGATACTTGGAATACATTTCGCAATTATCTACCGATATACGTCACATTAGCGGTCACGACAACGTAGTTGCAGATGCACTCTCAAGGACAGTTGATGAAATAACTATACCGTCCAACATAGATTACAAAGAGTTGTCTATTAAACAAAAGTTAGATCCCGAACTCCAAGAACTTATTAAAAATCCGAGATTAAAAATGATTTTAGCAACATCATTATTTGACACGGAATACGGGTGTATTGCGACGTTTCTACGGGAGAAACAAGACCGTTCTTACCTCAGGAATTTAGAAAGACCGCATTTGAGGGAATACATTGTTTAAATAAACCATCCCGGAAAAAATACATCGAGAAAAATGATTAATACAAAGTTCATTTGGCCTAACATGAATACGGATATAAACAAATGGTGTGAGTCATGTTTACAATGTCAACGCTCAAAGGTGCTTAGACATACAAATTCGCCACTCGGAAAGTTTATGCCTGCTCAACGTTTTGCTCACGTTCATTTAGACATTGTAGGACCGTTACCTGTATCTCAGAATAAAAGATATTTAATCACGATGATTGACCGATGCACTTCATGGCCCGAAGTTTTTCCAGTTGAAGACATTACAGCCGAATCAGTCGCACGTCACGTTTACGGAGGATGGATATCGCGATTTGGATGTCCTGAGAAAATCACAACCGATCAGGGGAGACAGTTTGCGTCAAACCTTTTCAAAGAATTAGCCAAGCTAATGGGTATTCATAAGATACGAACTACTCCATATAATCCCAAGGCGAATGGCATGGTAGAACGTTTACATCGAACGCTAAAGACAGCATTGATCGCAAGAGGCAATACAACCAACTGGATGGAAGAGTTACCAACCGTTTTATTGGGACTTCATGCTTGTTTTCGTCAAGATACTGGTTTCAGTGCCGCCGAATTGGTATATGGCGCCACGATTAAACTACCAGGAGAATTTTTTGGTTGCGAGCAACGGGAAACGTTTAACGATTTCGTTACCAATCTGAAAGAAAATATTACAAAAGCAATATCTATTCCCAAAAGAGAGAGCTCGAATAACAATACTTTCGTTCATCCTCACTTGTCAAAATGTTCACATGTGTACGTGAGATGTGATCGTTTGCGTCCTTGTCTCAGTCCTCCATACGATGGTCCGTATCAAGTCATTGACAGAAGTGATAAAAATTTCGTAATATTGCAAGGCGACAAACGCGTAAGAATCTCTATAGACAGAATCAAACCAGCGTTCGTACTGAAAGCCGATCAAGAACCACTGACAAAGCAGATAGTAAGCACACGACCAGATAAGAACGTTGTCACACGAGCTGGTCGTATCTCTCGACAGCCTGTAAGATTCGCTTTATAATCACGTTCCCAAGAGTGTTATAAGTCGCACCTATCATATTATGTCACACATTTACGTTCAGAATAAAGAAGTATTATCGGCGCTAGCAGACAGAACAAGACGCGGAATCAGCATTATTCATTTACGCGCAGTCTGCAAGGTTGCAATTACTATTACTGTACCACTAAGTTATTGTTCGTAATTTTAATTTGGGTTCTTTGCATTGTTTTTATTAATGTTATTTTGTAATTTATATAATATTATTATTATTATATTTTTTTTCTAAGGGGGAAGTAATGTGCCGTCAGCACAATATTCATAGCACGTAATGTTCGTGATGTTTAATAGAGATAATTAATAACGTGATTTAATATAGAGACATTTTATGTAAATTAAGCAAAACTTATTAGTTCCTGTTTCGTGACTTTCTACAGTCAACAATCTCCCCCGCCAATTTCTTTGTTTATAAATTAATATATATACTTGTATTTTTAGTTATTAAAACTAGTCAGAAATTATACTCCGATACATTAACCAGTTGTGTTATTATTTAACCACGGAGCCCTGCAACAGTAGTCAAATGACACAATATGTCACTTATGATTATTTATTTATTTATTTGTTTTGAAAGGTACACCAACAATGTTCACACAGTTTTGATTAAAATTAGATGTATGATGCATATACATTTGCAAAAAACACATGACACATGAAGCTAAAACAAAAACTAAACAAATTCCAAATAACGTTCTAAAAAAACAGAAACCAGTTTCGTACACAATGGAGTTTTACAAATAACAATAAAATTATAAAATTTTAATACAAAAAACAAGTGTTAAGGTCTTAAAAGCTTAGTCAATCGACAACATCATTAACAAATAGAACAAATAGTATGGGCCCGAGATGAGATCCCTGAGGAACGCCCGATATTATGAACATTACATAATAATATGTCATGTTCATAGTGCGATTATAGAATTTACAAAATGGCGCGCGCTTGCGTGTTTTCCCGACTTCCTGTTACACTTTTGAACACTTTCGTCCCATTTCACAAAATCACTTTTACAAATTGCTAGAAAGCGAGAGGAAAGATGTTACACATCAAAAACTTAAGCATATAAATGACGGATACAAAAACCAGTAATTAAATTAGGTAAATTAAGTTATTTAAATTAAAATACTAAAAGAAAAAGAGAATTTAGTAATAAAAACATAAATAACATACAACGACATTTATTAAATTAACGAAATACCAATTCACCTATTTTATTTTTAAAACATTTAATGAATTCGGAAAAATATCCTCTTCACTCGTCGATTAGTTATAGAAATTTAAATTAGTCTCATAACGTTGTTGCGTCGGATACAGCCGGGGAGCGCGAAGTGGCCGAAGCGAACGCGCTGGTGGCCGCCGGCGCGGGTCTCGGGTTCGGGTTCGGCGCGGGCGCGGGCCCGTGGCGCGGCGAGGGCGTGCGACACACGGCTGGCTCGTGGCAGCGCGGCGACCCGCTGCTGGTGCCGCACTGCACGCGCCCGCTGGTGCCGCCGCTGCCCGCAAGGGACGCCGCAGCACTACAGCGCGCCGCGTGAGTACGAAGGAACGAGAGAACTCCAGCTCGACTGAGTTTTATAAAAAGTTGACAAAATCAACAACGTTGCGTAGTCCCCTGACTCCTACTACTAAACTGGACTGATTAATTACTTTTTTCATTAAAAATTAAAGAAAGGCTTAGCTGTGTCCCTATGTTTTGCTTTTTTTCATAAATTAATTATTTAAAAAATTATGAACCTTTAAAAACCTTAAAAATTGGTCAGATTTTCGCTGTGTTCAAACATCCAGCAAACAAATTTGACGAGATTATATACAAAAAGCAAAACGTAGGGACGCAGCCGAAGCTTTTCTTTAATTTTTAATGAAAAAAGTAATTAAATCGGTCCAGTTTTGGAGGAGACATCAGGGGACTGCGAAGCGTTGATTTTGTCTACTTATCATGTAATCGTCGATTATCGATATTTCCTCTTAAGGCTAAGCGTATGCTAACACGCAGGTGACGTAGCACAGCGCAGTGCACATTTTGCAGGGCAGGGTAGTTGGGGCAGACTTAGGCCGCGAACGCATGCTGCGAGGCAGGTAAGTGACACAACAGACACTTCATTCAAGTCTTAGCTAGTACAAAGGAGAGACGATTTGGAGTTTATGCACAAAATTAGTTCAGAGTCAATGTCTGATAATTAAATTAATGAGTTGTTGCTACTTTACAGTTTGTCAAAGTATGGGAAAGCTAAAGTAAAAAACATTCTACTAATGGATAATTTATTCTATGATTTGTTCTGTCATTGCTACAAAATTATAATAAAATGGTAAAAAATTTATCGACACGCACGAGTCGCGCAGTAATCTGTGCCAGCGTAGGCTTGTTAAAAAAATATCGATACATCGATATTTTTTGTTCGATATTTAAATACTTTTAGGCGTTTCTTTTTCGATACATCGATATAAAATACCCAATATCGAAATTCGTATCAAAATGAATATTTTTTTTTATATATTATCATCTCATCACAATCTAACTAAATTCGCTAGAATTCAAAGCCGTAAAAGATTGAAAAAAAAAACTTATTGTTTTGTTGTGCGGTTCCTAACAACAGGAGCCGGCTGACAGCGGAACACGTCAAAAATAGAGTTCTTTTTACTCTCACTGCCAGACAAATACTGGTTTGACTGATTCCTTTGTTTTAATTGAGATTTTCATGATTAAAATAATAATTTTAAATTAAAAATCTGTTTTTATTACTGGGCTAGACTGACCTAAATTATTTTTTTAACTGACTTTAAAAAAAGCAATTTCTCCTTTTTTTTTTAGTCTGTTAAAAATTTTACCGATATATCGATATTTTTTTCGCGATATATCAAGATCGATATTGATACTTTCAATAATATCGATGTGTAGATATATCGATATTTTTTCATTTTCGACATCCCTATGCCGGCGGCGGTACGACGACGCGCAGGGCAGGGCAGGCCAGGCACATGTCTGCGTCGTACGTGACTGCCCCGCAGCGTACGCAGCTCTCAGATCACATCCATGCATTACAAAATCTGCTCTGCTCGGAGCTGCGTCGCCTGCGTCTCAGCATACGCTTAGCCTAAAGGAAATTGTGTGAAAAAGTTGCTGAATGGAGCTGTAGTGAAGGCGCCCGGTGTGTACATACATACACACACATATCCATACCTTACATAGTATGGTGTGTTATCTAAGGTTAAGCAACTTTCGCAAAGGCCGGTGTTCGGTAAGTAACCAAAAGTGTATCATCTCTCGCTCCTCCGTGCTTCAGAAGGTATGTAAAGCCGTCCTACCTGCGCGGCACCAACGCGTCAATATTGAGGGCGTGCATCTCATCGATGTTGTTGATGTTTTGATGTTGTCTACTTACAATGCATGTTTGGAAATAGAAATTAAATTCACCTTAATTTCACATGCCCCGTGCAAGATAGACGAACTACACCCATCACACTCCACCCTATTGTCTCTATTTTATGTGAATAAATTATATTCCATATTTGATACCGACGTACACTATAACCACGTGTGTTCTGCGTACACAGGGCGGAGATGCACGCGCTGGAGGCGGCGTGGTACCGGCGCGAAATGCGGCGCCGGCCGCTGATGATCAGCACCGCCCCCTCCGCCGCCCCCGCGCCCCGCCGCCGCGCGGGCCGCCCCTACGCCCCCGCCGTGCGCCCCCGCCCGCGCCCCGCCCCCACGGTGACTATACGCGGGACAACGCCCGAATGCGCTATACTCAACGCAAACACTCGTGGCAGACGGTGCCATAAATCACTTTTGTAACAGAGATGCGCACGCCCTATAGGATTGTCGATAAAAAGCATTGTTTGTGAGTTATCGACAAATATGTACAAATCACCTCATTATAGTATTGATCATAACTAATAGTTATTATACTATGACAAATTTACACATGAATTGAAGGTAGTTAGTTAGCGATAATTAAACTGTAGGTTACCCTCTAGTTGAGCGTTAAAATGTTGTGTATAAAAGACAAAGTCGCTAAAACGTCAGTGTTGCAAATAAACAGGCATTTATTTTTGTTGGAAATAAAACTTTGATTAATATTATGGACGGATCGATTTGGGAATCGATTTCGAGATTCAATTTATTTAGTGGCATAATGGCCCCATCACTAATTGTTCTTTTTTCTTTGTTGGTACACTTGTCTCGGGAAGGCAACAATGGCTGGTTTATAGGTTATCGTGTGTTGATAATTAAATAGATTTTAAGCAGTAATAAGGGCATTTGGAGCCGTATTACTCTAATTAAGTGTATTGTGCAACCTGTGTTTTGTGTGTGTGTAGTTACGTCGTAAGCGAATCGCATCGGGAGTACAATTCGCCGCTGTCGACGTCTCCGCTGCTGGAGAAAGCAGGTATTTCCTCGGGGGAAAAGTGCACTTGGGGTAGTTTGGGTGTGATTAGGGAGCCCGAGAAGACCCGGACTCGGATTCCGGCCCCATCAGATCATATGGATCCCGTTCTGGACGGCGGGAGCGGCATGGAACTGTGAGTGGATTTTGTAGATTTTATGGTGTAACCTAATTTTAAACAGTAGCATAGTGTGTGTTGTGGGTTTCCGTACTATTTTGGTAGCAGAGCGTGGTTACTACCGGACCTCTAGGTTAATCGGTGTAATTTTGTGTATTTTGTTAGTTCGTAATAGGTTAAGCTCATTTCGTGTAAAATCGCACTTCCGGGACAGGTGCGGTTGAATTGTAAGGTTGGTAGTACCGTTGTATTTGGGCTGGGACATTTCTCGGAACGTTAATTGTTATTCAATTTCTTTCAATTGAAAGCATCGAGTCGATTCGGGATAATCGATTCCGTGTTTTCGTTGACTCGTTTTAATTTTGTGTTTAGGTTTATTTAGTTTAAGTTATTTATAATGACAGCGTCACGGCAGGAGTTGGCTCAGCAGCTCCGGTGGTTCACCGGGCTGCTTGCATTAATAGATCGGCCTAACCGGGAGGACGCCTTGGAGACGCGTTCGAAAGAAATGCAGGCTCGTTTCTTGTTGGCCGAGCGGTCGGTAACCGCTCTATTGTCAACCGACCCGGTCGGGGAGAAGGAGCTGGCCCTCCACGCCCAATATGTCAAGGATCTGGAGCACATCCAAGACATCTACGATGAGGTCCTTCAGCGGGTGAAGGACATCGAGCGACTGCGGGAGGGGAAGCCTGTTGCGCGCCCCGCTTCGCTCCACACCCCTGGACCCAGCGCCATGGGAAGATTGGGTGCCCTGGAGGTCCCGCATTTCACCGGATGTATGCGGGACTGGGCTGGATTCCGGAACATGTTTTTGGCCTCGGTGGATACTCGGAAGGATTTCACCAAGGCCGAAAAGCTGGCATATCTCCGTTCCTTCCTAGACGGAGAACCCAGACAGCTCGTACAGCATCTGGAGCTGCAGGATGCGAGCTACGACACCGCCATGCAGCTGCTGGAGAAGCGGTACGAGAAGCCGCGTCTTCAGGCGGACGCGCACGTGACCCATCTGCTGGGATTGCCGAAGGTCAGGCTCAGCTGAGGGCGCAGCTGATCACCCCGCTCACCGTGTCCTTAAACGGGTTAAGGACGCTCGGACTGCCCGTCGATCAGTGGTCCTTCCTTCTTCTGCACATCATTCTGGCCAAGTTGTCGCAGGAGATGAGGGACAAGTTCGAGCGGAATCGACTGGTCCACAAGGATCTCGGCAGCGTTCTGCCCTCGATAGGGGAACTTCTGGAGTTCCTGGAAGAGGAGGCTGGCCTGCTGGAAAACCAGCTAGCCTCCCAGGAGGCTCCGACAAGTGCGCTGGCCCGCACTTCCGGAGTCTACGGCGCCCAGCCGCCACGCAACCCAGGGAAGGGTCGCGGCAAGCTGGTGGCTGCGGCCGCCATCAACCCCGGTTCTGGATGCCGGGTTTGCGGACAGCAGCACTTGGAACAGCTATGTCCAGCAATTCTCGGGCTGCCCACAAAAGAGCGCCGAAACCTCGTTCGGACACGAGGATTGTGTTATGCCTGCCTGGGAGGACATAGGTATAATGAGTGTCCCCAGGCGAGGCCTTGCGATGTGTGCGGCGGACCGCACCATCGCTTACTGTGCACCCGTAGTGCTGAGGGCTCAGCACCGGTTCGGGAGAGGGGATCTCACACGGGTGGCGGTTTGGGGCCGGGGTCAACTCCGCCTCCGAAAAGACGGAGTCCGCCACGGCCGCCACACTACAACCCCTCGTACACCCCGGCTCAGGTGAGTTGGGGACCGCCGGAACGGAGCCAGGTTACAACCCGGCACCCGGCGCGACCAACACCAGGAGTTGGTGCCTCTAAGGGCCACTGGGTACAGGGAGCCCCACCTCCGGACCCAACACCCGGATACTCGTACGCGTATCCTCCGCCGCCGTTACCGGAACAACAACGACATGAGAACCGCCAACAGTTCTCACCGATACTGCAAGAGTACCCGAGGTTGGAATACCACCCACCCTATCACCGGTATGGTAGGGCAGCTGGATACGCACCACCCCGGATGGTGGCCTGCACGCGTCCGACTTACTGGCCGAGTCATCACGGTTCGACAGGGTCGGCTGCTGGCTCTGACGCGTGACTAGCCTGTGGTCGGGCTACGTCGGAACCGAGGACGGTTCTTTTGCCCATCGCGCAGGTACGCGTTTGGGGACCTAGGGGGGACTTCGTCCGGATACAAGCCCTCCTAGACACTGGGGCACAGGGCTGCTTAATTACTACGAGGGTAGCGAGGCGCCTACGTCTGGCGCGCCTCCCTCAGTTCCGATTCGGGGAGTCGGAGATACAGAAGTGGGGGGTCTGTCCGGTCAGACCCACATTCTCTTCTCTCCTGTGCATTCCGCTTCGATACGGATTGCGGCGGTCGCGATCGTACTCGACAATCTGCTGGGTTGGCATCCACCGACAGACATTCCGCGGGACGCAATGTCTGACACATCAGGTCTCATGCTGGCAGACCCTCATTTCGAGGAGCCGGCTCGGGTGGACCTCATATTGGGAGCGGATGTACTGGGCTGGATCCTTTTAGGGCCTCAGCGGATTCTGGGCCGCTCTTCGTTGGTAGCTATACCTACCATCTTTGGACACGTTTTAATGGGACCGGTTTTCGACCAGGAGACGCGGAATGTCTCACCTGTCGTCGCTACTACCTCCATCGCTAGGACGATGCAAAAATTCTGGGAACTGGAAGAGCCTCCCATGGTCTCCCGTCTGGATCCGGAGCATGTGGAGTGCGAAACCTTTTATAAGGATCACACACGCCGGATGGCGTCGGGTAGGATCGAAACTCGACTGCCCTTTATCGACTGTCCCCCTCTCTTGGGAAAATCGAGGGCGTTAGCTGAGAAACGACTCTTGTCCATGGAGCGTCGTATGTCTCGCGATCCGGTACTTCGGGAAAAGTATATCGAGTTCATGCGAGAATACGAGGCCTTAGGGCATATGTCGCGGGTGACTGTCGACTGGACAACGACAGATCATTTTTTCTTGCCTCACCACGCGGTGTTGAAGGCCTCATCTGGAAAACTACGGACTGTTTTTGACGGATCGGCACCGTCGTCGACTGGAGTTTCATTGAACCAATGTCTCCATTCTGGTCCGAAGTTACATCGGGACATTGTCGACATCATTTTAAATTTCCGAAGACACCAGGTGGTGTTCGGTGCGGACATCCGGATGATGTTCCGCCAAACAGTAATACATCCTGCGGACAGGAGGTTTCAGTTAATACTCTGGAGGGAACGTTCGGAGGATCCCATCACCGTCTACGAGCTCAACACCAACACGTACGGCCTGAAGTCGAGTCCCTTCATTGCCATCCGGTCACTGCTGGAACTGGCGGAGCAGGAACGGGCTCGCTTTCCCCGGGCAGCCGCTGTACTGACACGTGACGTGTTCGTAGATGATATCTGCACAGGGGCAGCCTCTCTGGAGGAGGCGCTCATCATCAGGAATGAGCTGATCGGACTCCTCGCGGCTGGTGGTTATGAGTTGAGAAAATGGTTATCCAACGAGCCACAGCTTCTGGTTGGGATTCCGGAAGATCACCAACAGAATCCTCAGCTATTCGAGGACGCAGGGGACCCGAACTCTATCGCCGTTTTGGGAATTAAATATCAGCCGGTTCACGATATTTTCACATTCCGGGTAGAACTGGAAACTACAAGAGTTTGGTCGAAAAGGACGATCCTTTCCACCATCGCTCGGATGTTTGATCCAAATGGATGGATCAGCCCGTGCATTTTTATGGCGAAGTGTTTATTGCAAACACTGTGGACACTCGGAGTCTCGTGGGATGAGCCACTGGTAGGGCTCTCACTCGACACTTGGCTCGCTCTGATCTCTACGATCGAGGCGATCAATCAGGTGGCGTTGCCGCGGCGGATCTTGCCGCGGGGCAAATACAGGGCAAGCCTACATGGCTTCTGCGATGCGTCAGAACGAGGGTATGCCGCAGTGGTGTATCTGCGAACGGTGGACTCGAAGGGTCGAGTCGCCGTCTCCTTGCTTCTGGCTAAAAGCAAGGTGGCTCCCCTCAAAACTAGGCTGACAATCCCGAAGCTGGAGCTTTGCGGGGCGCATCTATTGGCCAAACTGTTGTGCCACGTGCACAAGGAACTGACGTCTACGGTGGACATCCGGAATGTCTACGCCTGGTCTGACAGTCAGGTAGCTCTGGCATGGCTACGCGGGGCACCCCACGTATTGGAAACGTTTGTGGCCAATCGGGTATCTCAGGTACAGAACTCGGGCATCGAAATTTGTTGGAGGCACGTTCCCGGCCCCTGGAATCCTGCCGATTGTGCCTCTCGGGGCTGCATCGCGCCGGAATTGGTGCAGCATGCCCTCTGGTGGGGTCCAGAGTGGTTAAAGGAGGGTGAGTCATCATGGCCGGTCACCATGATCGATGGCTCTCTAGGGATGCTCCCTGGAATAAAAGTTTTGGTGACAACAAACGAGTCAAGGCCAGATCCGAATTGGTTGACGGCTCGATACAGCAAACTGGACAAATTGCTAGGTGTAACTTGCTGGATCCGGAGATTTCTACATAACTGCCGCCATCCAGACAAGAGGCAGTTATCACCCGTGGCGGGTGCTGAGGAACGCAGGAGTTCACTTTTGGCCCTGATACGGCTGGTTCAAGCTGACCGGTTCGAGGACGAACTGAAGATTTTGCGCGTCGGTCGCGCAAAGCTCAAGGGAGCGATCTCTCGGCTCAACCCATTTCTGGATGCGGATAGACTGTTACGCGTTGGAGGTCGCTTCAAAAATGCCGACCTGCCCTTCGGTAGCCGTCATCCTCTGCTACTCCCCAAAGGAGGACCTTTGGTAGAACTGGTGGTCTCGGATAGACACCTGAAAAACGCTCACGCGGGGTGTAATGCGTTACTGGCGATATTACAGAGGGAGTTCTGGATTTTGTCCTCTCGGAGAGTGGTTCGCAGCGTGTTATTTAAGTGTGTGGCTTGTTATCGGGTGAAGGCCTCCACTATGCACCCACAGATGGGGGATCTCCCTTCTGACCGGGTTTGTCAGACTACTAGGCCGTTCGACGGGGTCGGTACGGATTTTGCTGGACCGTTTCTGGTGAAAACCACAGCCTATCGTAACACTAGGGTCACGAAAGCATACCTGTGCGTTTTTGTCTGCCTGGCCACTAAGGCCGTCCACCTGGAAGTGGTTTCGGCTCTGTCTACGGAAGCCTTTGTCGCCACGCTGGATCGTTTTGTTTCGCGACGGGGTTTACCTTCTCTCATTCGGTCCGACAACGGTACCAACTACAGAGGCACTGCCAACTACTTAAAAGATGTGAACGATTTTCTGGATAAAAATTGTAATAGCATAAGTCAAGCTCTCGCACAGCGGGGAATCACATGGCGATTTAGTGTGCCAGCCTGTCCCCACTGGGGCGGGATATTTGAAGCCGCGGTAAAATCGGCAAAAACCCACTTGCGCCGGGTAGTCGGGGAAACTACCCTCACGTATGAGGAACTTACAACTGTGTTTTGTAAGGTTGAGGCGGTTCTCAACTCGCGTCCGCTTTGTCCACTCTCCTCTGACGCAAATGACATGGAAGTCCTGACCCCTGGTCATTTTTTGGTCGGTCAGCCGCACACTGCCCTGCCTGAGTATCCCTGGAAGGATGAACGCAGACACCGGATGTCTCGTTTTCAAATGATACAACAAATGAGTCAGGACTTGTGGCGTCGTTGGTCACTGGAGTATCTGCATTTATTGCAGCAGCGTGTAAAGTGGACAGACCGGACGTCGCCCCCTTCGGAGGGGGATCTGGTTTTATTAAAAGAGGCTAATTTGCCATCGTTATTTTGGAGACGAGGTCGCATTTTAAAGTTAATCTGGGGCGCGGACGGGACTCCGCGTGTGGCGCAAGTGTTGGTTGATGGATCGGTGCTAAATCGCGCAGTCGCGACCTTAGCTCGATTACCGGTTGACTAGTTTAAGATTTCAGGCTAGAAAGCGGTACGTCCGCTTTGGGTGGCGGGATGTTGCAAATAAACAGGCATTTATATTTGTTGGAAATAAAACTTTGATTAATATTATGGACGGATCGATTTGGGAATCGATTATCGAGATTCAATTTATTTAGTGGCATAATGGCCCCATCACTAATTGTTCTTTTTTCTTTGTTGGTACACTTGTCTCGGGAAGGCAACAATGGCTGGTTTATAGGTTATCGTGTGTTGATAATTAAATAGATTTTAAGCAGTAATAAGGGCATTTGGAGCCGTATTACTCTAATTAAGTGTATTGTGCAACCTGTGTTTTGTGTGTGTGTACGTCGTAAGCGAATCGCATCGGGAGTACAATTCGCCGCTGTCGACGTCTCCGCTGCTGGAGAAAGCAGATATTTCCTCGGGGGAAAAGTGCACTTGGGGTAGTTTGGGTGTGATTAGGGAGCCCGAGAAGACCCGGACTCGGATTCCGGCCCCATCAGATCATATGGATCCCGTTCTGGACGGCGGGAGCGGCATGGAACTGTGAGTGGATTTTGTAGATTTTAAGGTGTAACCTAATTTTAAACAGTAGCATAGTGTGTGTTGTGGGTTTCCGCAACAGTCAGTTATTTGAATTGATAATTTCATTCGAGATGGAGGTGTTTATTAAAAATAATATAACCAGTGTTCAGGGGAATATTCAACAACAAAGTCGTGTTGTTATGAATTACCTAACGGAGTTAAAAGAAGATCCTGCCAAGTTAAAAGAACTCGACTTCAACAAACCTCGCGATTTAACTGCAATGATTTGTGGTATTGGTTTGTATCGATAAAATAAAGAAGGAGAGTGCTTCTGGCGATAATAACCCACTAAAAACTTATTGTCATTGACAAACATAGTATACAAACAACGCGTATCACTACATCTTTGTGACGTCACCCAAAAACAGTGTAAGTGCGAGAGAGCACATGATATGCGCTGTTTCATTCACACGTTTTATTGCACCGTCTGCCACGAGTCTTTGCGTTGACTATAGTATAGTCGACCATGAAATTGCTTCATCACTTTTGACAAAAACTTCCATTACAATAAAATTTCGTTAAGGCTCATTGTCAATGATGACAACGTATCTGTCACTTGGTGTTTTAAACAAAAATAGAACTTGTTGTTTTATTATATGCAAACAAAATTCACTTCTAAGGTGGTAAAGCAATTTCATTGTCGGCTATACTTCGTATTTGCTTAGCGTTTTTTCTGACTTTAGTTGACATACGTGATGTTTAATAGCCTTCAAAACTTGGGCTATCAAATGCGTAAAGTCTTTTTAAATCCGATTGGTAGTTCTAGAGATTAGCGCGTTCAAACATAAATATAAACTCCTTACCTTTTCCCAGGATTGTCAATTTTTTTTTCTCTCACTTTAATGTTTTTAAAATTTACCTATTTGTAAAATACGTGTATGTATTTTAACCAGGAATGTAATTTACAAAAAGTGTAAGCACAATTTTGAGAATATTTTTAAACAGTAATACTGTTTCACGGTGACATTGGAAAAACCATAGGCGGCCTATAGCAAATTCCTATTGGCCTAAAGGCCACGCTCTTGTCGGTGTAGAATGTCCTATTTATTATATTATTGACTAGTGGACCCGGCGGACTTCGTACCGCTTTGACAGTTTCCATCGAGTGATTAAACTCTCTTTGGTTTCCATGACAACAAAACAAACAAATAATTTTGTATTGGAAAATTAAATTGTCGTTTTTAGTATATTTATAGTGTGATTCCCGTGGGAATATCGAGATAAAAACTATCCTATGTGTTAATCCTGGTTATGAACTATGTGTATGCCGAATTTCATCCAAATCCATCCATCCGTTGCAGCGTGAAGAAGCAACAAATATACGAACATACACACAAACTTTCGCATTTATAATATTAGTGTGATTATCCATTATTTTCATCTTAACTATTAAAGTAAATTTCACAAGTTCGCCTTTCGGTCTGCTTCGTGTGCGTGTTCTGAACGTATTGCCCCCGCAGATCCGTCGGTCGGAGCCTTTGGAGCCGCCGGAGCCGGAGAGCGCGTCCGGCAGCGACACGTCCGACGAGTCGGTGCGCCTGTCCGGCGACGCGCACTCCTCGCCGGAGCCCGAGCCCTCCTCCACCGACGGCAGCAGGTACCCCACCGCTTCTGTTCGTGCATCGCCGAGACCGCTCGGGCGTCGCCGCCGCAGCCGCCGCGAACTTCACACCACTTACCACTTTGCCACCGACCACGGAAGACACCAGACGCGCGCGACTATTTAACCTATCAACCAACGTTCGCGTTATTATATTATACCAGTTACAGTGCGCTACCATATTGTCCTCGTCATTTAATGTCCTATAGTTATAACCTTAACAACTTCCATGAATAGTTTACGTCCAAAAATTTTCTTTATTTTAGTTTACCAACAGTTTTTTTTTTACATTTATATAATAATACATTAAATTAAATTTATCTATACACATATAATGACTTGTCCTGACTGACTGATTTATCATCGCCGAGCCCAAACCGCTGGAGCTAATGAGATGAAATTTGGACTTTAGGTTAATTGAGTCGTCACTCAACGATTTAATTATTATTATTATTTATTTTATTGGTTACGTCAAACCAGCCCCTAAGAAAGGATTTTACGGAAATCATACCCAATTTGGTATTTGGCTTTTTGAAATGAAATATAATGAAGTGAAATGAAATGAAATATATTTAATTTGCGCTTGAGAAAGGTACATTTTTGGTCTCATTCTAGTTTTCTTCTCTCTCTCAGCTGACAATGTAGCATGCAAATAACTTTAAATGACAATGACTAAATATTCTAATTAATTACATACACATAAAAATACAAAATTAACATTCCAAATTGTCAAAAACCAATTAAATTACATTATAATAAAAATACAAAATTAATTACTAGAAATTGCCCTATTCAAAGTCCCTATTGAAAAAAAAAATGACATGTCTCAGGAATTTCGTATATTAAATATTATCCTTTAAAGGAGTAAAAAAGGGAAGACGGTTTTTTTTGGGAAAATTTTTATTTTTAAAGTATTATCTATGAAATTTAATAGTTTGATCGATCTATAGATTTTTCAATAAAAATAGTAAGTGACGTATTTTTGCATTTTTCGAAAAATCTCCCCTAGAGGGGTGAAAAAAGGGTGGAAAGTTTGTATGGAAATCTGTCATTCCTTAAATTTCGATATTTGGCCTGTTTAGAAATTATGAAGTATTTCAGGATTTTTGAAAAATGAACCCTTGAGTAGGGAATGACAATTTGTATAGGAGGTTTCAAAATTGGACAAAATTATTTATACAGAGTGATCTTTATTACGTTGTTTTGTGCTGGACACTTTTACTAATTCTAGCTCGCATGGATGGGCTTTTTAATGATAACATCTTAATGTTAAAATTGAAATGGCGTGATATGTTTAGTTGTCTATTACTTATACCCTTATGATATTTACCTTTAATAAGTTTGGCTTTTCTGCCCACTTGAGCAAAGCCTAGTATTGGGTCCTTAGCTATGAAATTGACGTTTTTTTCTCACTTATTACTTCTAAAAGTTGATACCGGTTGTTAATATTATTATACACCTTTAATTAGGACTATGTTACTTAGGCTTCAGTAATAACAATGATTATTAACATTGATCGGAATAGCTAGATTCTTTTGTAGTACTTGCATCATAACGTAATCAAAGTATGTACACACACTTAAATGAACCACTTTTTAAACAGTTATTTTTTATTGTTTGGAAGTGTACGTTACAATTTTAACACACCATTGAAATTGAACAAAAAAATAACAATTGCTTTGCGAAAGGGTGAGCGAGAGGGATATAGATTTTTGTTGCGAAACGGTTCACGCGGTGCCCTAAATGTGACGTTGCCAAACCACAATGAGGGCTCTTATCTTTGTCCAGCGGCGACCAAAGGATAACAATTGATTTGCTAAAGCAAGTATAATACAACAGGTACTGTACTTGCTTTCGCGCTTACTATGAAGAAATTAGATAGTGAAGCGCAGGTATATAATGCTAACTTGAAATGAACGTTTCTATTAGAGAATTTCTTTTTATTTAATTTTCACTATTTGCATGCCTATCTTGCACTGGTATTAGTACAAGAATGTTAATTGTCGTTACAGTATTGGATTCGAAAAAAATCTTTGTACACATTTATTTAAATCACTCACACACACACAGGTAGATAGTTTTCATTTGAAATATATTTAATAGAGGAGCTCGTTGGCGCAGATGGTTAGCGCCTGCGGGCGCGATTGTGGTGGTTAAGCAACTTTCGCTTTGGTTGGTCATTGGATGGGTGTCCAAAAATGTATTAACTCGAGTTCCTACGTGCTTCGGAAGGCACGTTAAGCTGTTGGTCCCGGCTGCATTAGCAGTCGTTAATACCCACCAATCCACATTGAGCCCGCGTGGTGGGTTATGGCTTAGTCTCCCTAAACCTATATATTCCGTGTTTATCCATAGGGAAGGCCTGTACCCCAGCAGTGGGGGCATTAATATGCTGTTAAAGCGAAGAAGTGAAAATATTAAATAAATGTATTAAATGTTTATATAATTTTTAACGCAAATTTTGTAGCGAACAAATTACAAAAACACGAATGTTGAAAAAATTTTCACGAGCAGGGTTTGAACCTGCACCCTTCTGACATACCGGGTCAGGTGCTCTTCCAATTGAGCTCTTACAAAAACACAAATGTTGATTTGAATAAATTTTTTCAACATTTGTGTTTTTGTAATTTGTTCGCAACAAAATTTGCGTTAAAAATTATATAAACATTTATAAATAGCTTGCCTACTTCTTAACTGATCTTTGTTGATCGGATGTTAATGACGGTAGTTGTTAACATTGAATGGGCGCCTTTGGCTTTCAAAGTAAAAAGTAAATAGTGTTGAATAATTTCGGCGGGCTGGTTAGAACCACGATAGCTCAATTGGGAGAGCACCTGACCCGGTATGTCAGAAGGGTGCAGGTTCAAACCCTGCTCGTGGAAATTTTTTCAACATTTGTGTTTTTGTAATTTGTTCGCAACAAAATTTGCGTTAAAAATTATATAAACATTTATAAATAGCTTGCCTACTTCTTAACTGATCTTTAGTATTTGTAAAAATATTATGATCGGATGTTAATGACGGTAGTTGTTAACATTGAATGGGCGCCTTTGGCTTTCAAAGTAAAAAGTAAATAGTGTTGAATAATTTCGGCGGGCTGGTTAGAACCACGATAGCTCAATTGGGAGAGCACCTGACCCGGTATGTCAGAAGGGTGCAGGTTCAAACCCTGCTCGTGGAAATTTTTTCAACATTTGTGTTTTTGTAATTTGTTCGCAACAAAATTTGCGTTAAAAATTATATAAGCATTTATAAATAGCTTGCCTACTTCTTAACTGATCTTTAGTATTTGTAAAAATATTATGATCGGATGTTAATGACGGTAGTTGTTAACATTGAATGGGCGCCTTTGGCTTTCAAAGTAAAAAGTAAATAGTGTTGAATAATTTCGGCGGGCTGGTTAGAACCACGATAGCTCAATTGGGAGAGCACCTGACCCGGTATGTCAGAAGGGTGCAGGTTCAAACCCTGCTCGTGAAAATTTTTTCAACATTTGTGTTTTTGTAAATGTATTAAGTTTACCGGATACCGGAAATAGCAAAATCTATATGGGCATATCCATGTTATGCAAACGTTGCAAAAGTACATGAGAAAACTACCTATTCCGATCTATGATTATTAATTTTGTGTCTTTATCAGCCAATTTTTTTTTTTAAATTGTCTTCTTTTTTTGTTCGCGGAATTGACCTTTTGTTTCGTTGTAGCTTTAAAGGGTCTTGTTTTTTGTCTCTTTCTAATGTCTGCTATATTTAGCTAGTGAAACCAACACACTACTCTACAATTTTTATAGTGTTAACATAAATAGATGCTAAGAAAATAGATGCTAAAAACGTTAGTATGAAAAATATAATTTTATAAAAAATCTTCACACAAAACGTCAATTTCATAGGTAAGGACCTAATATTAACCAAAGCTAGTATTGACATAAAATAGCTGGTGATGATGATTTTAGATTTAGGCCTTTGAACTTATTTTTGTTTACCTTTGTAATACCACGTGATATCATCATCATCATCATCTCAGCCAAAAGACGTCCACTGCTGGACAAAGGCCTCCCCCAAGGATCTCTACAACGACCGGTTTTGTGGTGCTCGCATCCAGCGGCTTCCCGCGACCTTTACCAGATCGTCGGTCCACGTGATATACAAATAAATAAATATGGAATATGAAACTTACGATATAAAATTGTTAGGTGTTTTTATATAATGTGTCGATAAGCCCACATAGTGACAGTCCTCCCGTTCGCAGCTCGGCGTCGTCGCAGTACTCGGACTGGGAGGCGGGGCCGCCGGCGCGGGCGAGGCGGCGACCGCTGCCTGCCCGTCGGTGCGTACACACATATACACACATATACACAATACACTACACACCATATCACATTATATCACCAGTCATTGTTTTTTTATCGATATAATACATGGTTGTGCGAATTCACTAATTAGCTTACACTGAAATAAACATTGAAATGCGAGCAGATCTGTAAAAGTAACCAGTTTTAATTTCAATAGTTTGTGTATTTTCTTATTTTTATAAACTGAAGGGATTTAGTAAGACTGCAGCGATTTGTTTTCTTAGTTCGATAAAATAGACTAAAGATAAGTCATGTAAATGATCAAACGACCTAATTAGATTCCTTCCAGCAGTCAATGGTCACAGCACAGGATATTATTTAATGTGCAATTATTTTTGTATACTTCAATTTCTATGTGTAGATGTTGTTTATTTAAATAGACATAAATATTTATTTACTAGCTAACTTTGCTTTTAACTACTTCAACGTACTATTTTATGTACGAATTTAGAAAGAATATAACCTATTATATAAACCTTTATAAATACAGTTAATCATAAAAATAACACCAAAAGAAAGTGTATAACTTACGTTTAAATCAACTTATGATAACTGACGACGACTGACAACTGCGGCACAATTAAGTTATAAAATTCAAAAATAACCCTAACAGCTACAGCCCCAGCACTGTATCGACGAAACGCAGCGAGCGCGCCGCGGGGCCCGCCGCGTCTACCTCCGCGGGCTGGGGGGGCGGGGGGGAGCCCGGGGAGGACAGGGGGGAAGCCGGGGCCTCCCCCCCGCGCTCCCCCGCCGATCTCCCCGAACAGCTACGTGTGGGGGAGTGGCTGACGGCAGTGTCGCCGCGGAAAGCGCCGTACCATCCGCAGATGGGCGACGAGTGTCTCTACTTCCGATTGGTGAGTTTTTATACTACTACAAAATCAAAGAGGTTCTGCATTCGTCTACAAATTAATATTTTTTACACTCCTAATGCTTTGTTCGTGTACTTTAATGTCGTTTTTTTTATACCAAATGGTTTTATTTAAGTAAGCGATAAAGTAATGTATCCTATTTTAATAACTGAATATCAAATGGAGAAAATAGCGCGTGTGTCTTGGATTTTTATGTTTTTTAGGCAAATTAAAGAAAGGACTTATAAACAACTATCTAACAACTTTTTTTATCGAAGAATTGGCAAAAGAATGACTCCGCTTTACCAGATATTAAGCAGAGTCTGCTCCACAGCTCCACAAGTTTACTGTTGGCCTCAAACAGTAGTTTTAGAGTCATCGGACTGTTGTGGTCCTGTTCTGTGGTGTGCACGTGTAAACTGGGTTAGTTAGTACTCTTGTTTGGTATGTATGGTCGAGTATGGTGTCTTGGGCCTATATTAGTGCGTAAGTGTAGTGGCATTATGAAGATCGGGCGGGGGTTATTTTAAAGTCTGATTTTGACTTTGAGCGTTCTCTGGCAGGGTCACCAGCGCTACTTCGAGGCGGTGGCGGAGAAGGACGTGTACAAGATCAACCCGCGCGACAAGCCCTGGGAGCGGACCACTATTCACGTGAGTGATATAACTAGAGCATTAGAAAATATATTCATTGCGTGTACAACTGGAACACAACTGAGCAATTTTACATCATTACATTTTTTTTTCACATTAGAAGAGAGAGAAGAAGGATGTTTGATATTATATTCGATGCAGGAAATTGTAAAATATCGTGAAAATACCAGGCGAAATTACTAGATAAAAGGCCAATAAATAACATATTTTTTTTGGATTTAAAATCCTCATACATTTCGAATAAAACTCATTTAAAACACCCGATCCGATCTGAACCCTTCGGAGACTCTGGGAGGGCACGGGGACGCGCACTTTTAAGTGTGCGATGCCTTACCCCTCTAGAAATCCTCCGAAGGTGATTTGGGAGTGGAAAATTCCAAAACAAAAAGTATGTCGTAGGGTGGAACAGGCATGTTCGTGATGCTCGTGCGGAGGCTCGGCGTTGTTATAAAATTTGGTTGTTATATGGGAAACCTAAAAATGGTAAAATTTATCAAGACATGTGCAACTCTAGGAACTTATTTAAATCTAAATTAAAATTTTGTCAAGATAATCAGCAGCAAATCAAAATAGACATTATAGTTAAAAATCACTCAGAAAAACGTTTTGACAAGTTTTGGAAAGCTACAAATAAACTAGCTTCAAAGTCGAGTCTCCCTGTGAGTGTCGCGGGTTTGCATGAGCCCACTGACATCGCTGGTGCATTTCAGCGACATTTTACAGTGGAGTCACCTCTATCACGCGAGCAGCGGGTGTTCGAGGGGGCCGTAGGATCGGTTGACCCAGTGAGATTTTCATCTAAAGAAGTAATGTCTATAATCCGACATATGGTGAGGGGTAAATCTCCTGGGCACGATGGCCTCAGCGTCGAACACCTTAAGCATGCGGGGGTTCATCTGCCACGGGTGCTTTCAATGTTTTACAGTCTGTGCATAAGTCACAGTTATATACCGAACGACCTGATGTATACGACCGTAGTTCCCATCATTAAAAACAAAACGGGAGATGCCTCTGACATTTCCAATTACAGGCCCATATCACTGGCTACTATAATGGCGAAGGTGCTGGACAGTCTGCTTGATAAACAACTTGCTAAGCACGTCGAGCTGCATGACGGCCAGTTCGGTTTTAGGTCTGGCCTCTCCACCGAAAGCGCTATTCTTAGTCTCAAGCAGACTGTACAATACTATACTGCTAGGAAAACCTGTTTCGCCTGTTTCTTGGACCTGTCAAAGGCATTCGACCTAGTTTGTTATGATGTGCTGTGGCATAAGCTACAGTATGAAACAACCGTTCCTCCTGAGATTGTATCTACATTTAGGTATTGGTATGCTAATCAGAAGAATAGCGTCAGATGGGCAGGCTCTTGCACAGACATGTATGCCTTGGACTCAGTACTGCGGCGTGAGACAGGGGGGTTTGAGTTCACCTCGTCTCTTTAATATATATATGAACCAGCTGATTGATGGACTCAGTAGCACCGGAGTTGGCTGTCATATTGATGGAGTATGTATAAATAATATTAGCTACGCCGACGACATGGTGTTGCTGAGTCCATCTATCGGTGGGTTAAGAAAGCTTTTGTCCATGTGTGAGGCTTATGCGGAGGCTCATGGGCTCAAATATAACGCCAGGAAGAGTGAGTTTATGCTCTTCAAGGCCGGTTCCATAACATACTCGCAAATACCTGAAGTCTCACTATGCGGCACCCTTTTAAATAGGGTGAGCAAATTTAAATATTTGGGTCACTGGGTCACCGAGGACCTGAGGGACAACTGTGACATTGAGAGGGAACGTAGGTCGCTGGCGGTTCGATGTAACATGCTGGCTCGCAGGTTTGCACGTTGTACCACACCAGTCAAAATAACGCTGTATAAAGCATACTGTCAGTGTTTTTACACGTGCAGCCTGTGGATTAGCTATACGCGGCGAGCTTTCAGCGATCTTCGTGTCCAATACAGTAATGCTTTCAGGGCGCTGTTAGGGTTACCATGGCGATGTAGTGCGTCGGGGATGTTTGCGGACGCTCATACGGATGGCTTCGCAGCGATTATGAGGAACCGGTGTGCCTCCGCTTTGGCCAGACTTCGTGGTAGCACTAACGGCATCCTGAAAGTTTTCTCAGATAGGTGGGACTCTCCGCTCCTGCACAGGTGGATGCAGCTCCACACTCGCCCAATTAAATAAATTGTAATATAATTATGTAAACATTATAATGTAATTTAATTTAATATAATATTATAATATAATGTAATGATATAATATAATATAATATAATATAATATAATATAATATATATTATAGGTAATAATAAAGAAATATAATGTACATAAATAATAATAATAACTGTATTTTTAACACTAGTTTTTAAGTAATTATTGTTACTAACTCAATATGGACTACGGTCCGAAATAAATTAATTGAATTGAATTGAATTGAATTGATTCGTTTCAACACGGCTTGAGGTATCCTTTACGTACCTCGCCGCCCCTAAAACAAGCCCGGTGAAGCTGAAAATGCCCCTCGGCAATCAGCAGTCTCTCTCAAAAAAAAAAAAACTAAAAACACCGTTTTTTTGGAAACCCTCTCCTTATGCTACTATTTGCAACCAATAATAAGTTTTTTCTGTAATACCTACCGAAACAGGAGTGCGAAGTGGTGAAGGTAGTCGGCATCAAGTACGTGATCAAACCCCCCCGCGTGGTGTGCCTGCGTCTCGGCTGCGTGCTGCCGCACTCGCGGGCGCGGCGCAGCTTCACCGTGCGCTACCACGACATGGCGGACGTGATCGACTTCCTGGTGCTGCGGCAGCAGTACGAGGCCGCCGCCGCGCGCCGCTGGGGGCCCCGCGACAGGTACCCGCGCACCCCCGACACCCCCCGCCACCCCCCAACACCCCCCAAACACTCGCGGGCGCGGCGCAGCTTCACCGTGCGCTACCACGACATGGCGGACGTGATCGACTTCCTGGTGCTGCGGCAGCAGTACGAGGCCGCCGCCGCGCGCCGCTGGGGGCCCCGCGACAGGTACCCGCGCACCCCCCGACACCCCCCGCCACCCCCCAACACCCCCCAAACACTCGCGGGCGCGGCGCAGCTTCACCGTGCGCTACCACGACATGGCGGACGTGATCGACTTCCTGGTGCTGCGGCAGCAGTACGAGGCCGCCGCCGCGCGCCGCTGGGGGCCCCGCGACAGGTACCCGCGCACCCCCGACACCCCCCCGCCACCCCCCAACACCCCCCAAACACTCGCGGGCGCGGCGCAGCTTCACCGTGCGCTACCACGACATGGCGGACGTGATCGACTTCCTGGTGCTGCGGCAGCAGTACGAGGCCGCCGCCGCGCGCCGCTGGGGGCCCCGCGACAGGTACCCGCGCACCCCCGACACCCCCCGCCACCCCCCCAACACCCCCCAAACACTCGCGGGCGCGGCGCAGCTTCACCGTGCGCTACCACGACATGGCGGACGTGATCGACTTCCTGGTGCTGCGGCAGCAGTACGAGGCCGCCGCCGCGCGCCGCTGGGGGCCCCGCGACAGGTACCCGCGCACCCCCGACACCCCCCCGCCACCCCCCAACACCCCCCAAACACTCGCGGGCGCGGCGCAGCTTCACCGTGCGCTACCACGACATGGCGGACGTGATCGACTTCCTGGTGCTGCGGCAGCAGTACGAGGCCGCCGCCGCGCGCCGCTGGGGGCCCCGCGACAGGTACCCGCGCACCCCCGACACCCCCCGCCACCCCCCAACACCCCCCAAACACTCGCGGGCGCGGCGCAGCTTCACCGTGCGCTACCACGACATGGCGGACGTGATCGACTTCCTGGTGCTGCGGCAGCAGTACGAGGCCGCCGCCGCGCGCCGCTGGGGGCCCCGCGACAGGTACCCGCGCACCCCCGACACCCCCCCGCCACCCCCCAACACCCCCCAAACACTCGCGGGCGCGGCGCAGCTTCACCGTGCGCTACCACGACATGGCGGACGTGATCGACTTCCTGGTGCTGCGGCAGCAGTACGAGGCCGCCGCCGCGCGCCGCTGGGGGCCCCGCGACAGGTACCCGCGCACCCCCGACACCCCCCAACATCCCCCAAACACCCCCCAAACACACATCAAGTTTTCATCTTTCATTCTCCTTGATCAGCCGTCAACATTTACTCCTATTTTATGCGTCTTAAGCGAGCGTATTATGCGGGATAGGGAAAATAAAATATATGTATATGTAGGTATTGAATTATACAAATACAATTACAAACCAAATTCATCTGCGTTAAAAATGTCTCGCGGCTCGTAATTTAGTAAAAATTCACAATTCGGGGAGTGTTGCCATCCATGTATCCACATCTTGTTGTGCAACTGTCACCGATTCCTCACTGATGTGACGGTACACAAATGCCGTGGCGACTATTAAAATGATCTATCCAGCCATTTGAAGCGTTAAAATCAGTGTTTGTAAACGGGAAATGGGGAGATTAAGCGTTAAGAAATGTATGTAAAGATGTCTCAAGTAGCAGGGACTGACGTAAAATGGCGTATTATGCGAGAAATCGTATTAAGCGGGTTCTACTGTATATGTACATGTAGGTATTGAATTATACAAATACAATTACAAACCGAATTCATCTGCGTTTAAAAATGTGTCGCGGTTCGTAATTTAGTAACAATTCGGGAAGTGTTGCCATCCATGTATCCACATCTTGTTGTGTCGCTGTCTCCGATTCCGCCGATTCCCCACTGATTGGACGGTACACAAATGCCGTGGCGATTATGTACTAGTGGTCGCCCAGTGGTCGAAATACGACCGTAATTTTATTAAGGCTGCACGGATTGTATCCTAAGCAATGAAAAATTAAAAAAGATAGAATGTGAGTTTGGATTGGCATTGACAGATTTCGGCCGCTCCTCTTCCATTTTTGAAATTTTTTAAAAGAGTATATTTACGTGTGTGTCAAATACATATGCGTGTGTGTCAAATACATGGTAGTGTGTGTAAAGTCTGTTTTATTGATTTAATGTATTTTTATGCATGATTTAAAAAATATTAACATTCGGATAACCTTCTCTATATAAACTATAAGTGTGCGAAAGTTCATACTCTTCCGTCCGCGCAATTTTCGTAAAAAAGCGTACAAAGTTTTTGCTTCACGTATTAATATATAGATGTTTAAGCTGTTTAATAAAAATATAATATTACTGGTGATTAATGGATAAGGCCAAATAGATAATTTTGTTATAGGATTCCCTGTTTAAATCTATAAAAAAAATACCTACTCAAAGAAAAGAAAATTATATAAAAAAACGAGTGTAGCATATCTACATAGTAAATATTATAAATGTAGATAATAATATAAATATTACTTATATTAGAACATGTATGTATATTATAAACAATTTAAATATCTTGTTTGTAAATAACTAAATACATAATAATACTTTGTAGGTATACAAACTATAAATATATATTACAGTTGTTAACATAAATAGAATCAATAAACAATGTATACTAAAATATAATAAACAAAATAAGTTTAATATTCTGTGTAAGTTGTATGGCACACCGGACAAACATATTCTGTTTGTTAGTAGTGAATTTGTGCACTTAATTACTGCGGCGCTCGGCCGTCAGTCGAATCTCGATGATAACCGCTGGATGTATGTCGTATGCGCTCCCGCTATATCCTATCGCTTACTACTCGCTTTATAGTCGTTGTATTTGTCTAGTTTTCCATTAGTGTACTCACGTCTCCTTCTGTTTTGTACTGATCTATCGTGTGTGTATTGTGAACGTAATAAACTGTATAAGTGTCAACGAGTTCGCATTTATTCCACCACCGCGATTACCACACGAGCGAGCCTTACTGTAGTTGCATATGATGTGTGTAGGGTTCGCTTAGTTGACCACGAACACCGTACACGCAGAAGTTGTGTACAAGTTATTGTTGGGCTGGCACGTGGTTCACGATGACAGGCCAGGTTCAGTTAGGTAAGTAATGTGTAGTTTCCAGGATGTAGATTGTCCGCTTAGTTGACCGCAGACACCACTTTTGTTGCTGTCGTTGCTGGCGCGTAGTTGCCGATGACAATCACAGTTAGATGTAGTTATGGAGATAAGACGAGAGAAGGATACGTTTGTCACTATAGATTTATTCCACTCTAGTTTGAGTTATGTTACAAGTTAACTAGCGACGGTTCTTTCCTCGATGATAGTTGACGTTGATCTCCTCGAATGAAAGTATTATAGTAAAAAGGTAAACTGCACAGCTGACTCGTGATCACGTATCAATACGGAACTCACGATATTCAAGGCGAGCGAAACAGCTGACGCGTAACCTTCATTTGTGCTGAGTGTGCGGTACGCCAAGAATGTGCGGTGTAAGACCGTACAATGTGTAACATTTGATATCTCACTTTAGTAATAAGCAATTTTAATATTATATTCTTAAATAAATGGGTCAGGTAATACATCATTTTATAACTTGTCTGAGTGGTAGAGCCACGCTGCGTTGCAGCACGAAATGGGCCGGCTCGCCCGGCGTAACACCACCCTCTCACAGAATATCGGCTTGAAACAACGGCACTCGTTGCTGTTGTGTTTGTGCGGTGAGTGAAAGTACCGGAGGCCCATCTCTCACCCCTCCCCCCTCCCAATTCCTACTTTCTCCTCAAGATCCAACTCCTTTCCAAGGTTGGCAACGCATCTGCGATAACTTTGGTTTTGCGGGTGGGTGTCCATGGGCGGCGGTGATTACTTATCATCAGGTGACCCGCCTGCTCGTTTGCCTCCTTTTAACATAAAAAAAACTAAAATAAATAATCTATTACACACGAAAAGGTTGAAATCCATATAACAATAGAAAATAGAAAATAGAATTAACAATGACGTATTAGTAGTTTATGCAACTGTCATATAATGAAGGGTATTAAAACACGAGTGTGAGTTTATGAAACGAGCGCAGCGAGTTTCATAATAGTAACGAGTGTTTTAATACCCGTGTTATATGCAGTTGCATACACTACTTTATCTTCACTAATGCAATTAGTCAAACAACAAGAGTAAAAGCTGACAATAGTTTATTTATAATAATTGTTAAAATTTTGGATGGTACAATTTTGAAAGTTAATGTTAATTATTGATCCAGCAGCTGTAGCGGTCGCGGGGCAAGCAGTAGAGCTCGTAGACGGAGTTGGAATATTTATAATTACTTCATTCGTCTTGTTTTCTATACTGTTCAAGATCGTATTTGAGACTTGAATTTTATTCATTAAAGACTCATCAATGTAGCTTTCAGCCACAGTAGAAGACTTCCACCCCCCGTGTCGTTTCAGTGCGGTCAAATCACCACCGCTATCTATGAGAAGGGTCGCCGAGGTGCGCCGGAAGCAATGCCCCGTGTACAACGCTGGGTTAGGCAGATTCAAAAAACTTGCGATAGTTTTTCCCAGAGCACCAAATTTATTAATACCAGTTCTTTGATCGGAGCACTTCGATCTATAGCTCGAGTAAAAGGCAGGGTTTCGACAGGGGGTGGGTCGAAGTTCCATGTATTTTTTACATACGGCATAGCAGTTGGCCAGTTGCCCGTCACAACGAAAGAACGATCTATTTTCGTTTTTGTTTTCGAAACTTTCACCATGATTGTACTGTCGTCTATGTTAGAGACTTCATCGAACTGGATGTTGTATAGCTCTTGCCTTCGGCATGCCCCCATTATGCCGAAGATTAGTGCAACCTGTAACAATAAACGATATAATAAGCTTGAGGTACATAGCCAAGGCAAAAACTATGATTTATGAAGTAGTAAAGTGTAGGTACCTACTACCTAATTTATACACAAAGCGCTTAAACGGAGTGTCTAGATAACTTGCGTGTGTAGTACGTAAGTACTAGGTAGATTAAATAACAGAACTAAAATACACTTACCTTTTCAAAAAGATACAAAATATCTGGTGAATCTTTCAGGAACATCTTTATTTGACCTGATGTAAACGTCAAGGACTTTTTTTCCTTGTGTCCTTCGGAACTGCGTTTCAGGAACGCTATGACTTTTGAATACTTCGTGATATTTGATAGTTATCTCTCGTGCAGACAGCAGTATGTGGAGCTAACATTGGCTGATGGATCAAGGCTGAGGTCTCCCCCCCAAATGGTCACACGGGGTGTCCCGCAAGGTTCCATTCTTGGTCCAATCCTGTACATACTTTACAGCGCAGACATAATACAGAGCATTACCCATTGCCATCACCACTTATATGCAGATGATCTGCAGTTGTATTTGTCCTTCAGACCAACAGATCATGCCGTTGCTGCTGCTAGTATTAATGATGACCTGAAAAACTTGGCCCACTGGTGCAAATCAAACTGCCTTGTTCTGAATCCTATTAAATCCAAGCTTATGTTACTAGGTACAAAAAGTAACTTACTAAAATTTGATGATACTGCCACACTTTTTAATATTTATATACAAGGGGAACCCATTGAACGCGTACACACAGCCCGAAACCTGGGAATCACCCTCGACAGCCACCTTAACTTTGAAAGTCATGTCATGGACTGCGCCCGAAACTGTTTTTACAGACTTAAATTACTATACAAAATTAGACCTTATATTAGCATAGAACTTAGAATTAAATTATGTGAGTCCCTTATTCTCTCCAAACTCAACTATTGTGATGTTGTTTATGGTCCATGCCTCCTGTCCAGGTCTGCTGGGCTTGTCCAACGTGTGCAAAATGCTTGTGCTCGGTTTTGCTACCACATCCCACCTCGGTCGCACATCACGCCCTTTCTTAATGCAGCCGACTCCCTTAAAATGGAAGCACGCAGAAGGCTCCACCTTTCAACCTTATTGTTTGGTGTCATCAGCACGGGGAGGCCACAGTATCTTTACAACAAACTGGTATGGGTTCAAGATCGCATCAGATATCAGAAAAGAGCATGTACTCACGTCTTTGTGACTGCCAAACACCGAACAATGGCTTTTAGAGGGTCCTTTAGATATGCCGCCTCTCAGTGCTGGAATGACCTTCCACCACCGATACGTGACCTAAAAACAAAGTACACATTCAAACTTAAAACTAAAATGCATTTTCTTAAATTACAAAAAGAAAAAGAACTTCGTTGACTGGACACTTACTTACGGTTTCTTCACGGCAAGGGTTGATGCGGCTGTAGGGAAGGTTTATTTCTTTTGTCTCTCGCCATGTTGTGGAATTTGCGCATGAGTGAACATTGTGCACTTCATAATATAAGTTATTTTTCCATTGCCACGTCGACGACCAACACACGTGGCAAAGACATAGGGTTAATTAAACCAATAGATAACTTTCTTTTTGATTTGACTTTGACATGCATGGTTAAATTATTAATTTTAATTTTTCTTCTTCTTCAAAGAGTAGAGTTATATTCTTCTTCTCTTTGTTGGTTGATTTTAAAGTAGGTGTATATATTTTTTCTTTCTCTTTTCTTGTTTCTTTTGTTCGGTGAAGGCAAAGGCAAGGGCATAGTGAACATGCAGCCATTCTATATATATATATATATATATATTTTATTTTTATTTATTTTTTTCTTAATGTATGTGTAAGTGTTTTTAAGTATATCATTTTCCTATTAGTATTTATGTAGTATATTATTTTTGTCACACCACAAGTCGTCGCCACTTCACTTTCAGGGAGCTGTCTGAAAACCAGCGCTTCTGTGGCACTATGTGTATTGCCACAAAAGCATTGCTGAGACAGCTACCCGTTGGCCTTGCACATATCGTAGTTATTTATAGTGTTCTTTCTCTTTTATTTTATTTCTATTTTTTTGTGATTGTGTTAATTGTTTTAAGATGTTCTTCTGTTTTATTTTATTTTTATTTTTCTCATCTGTTTGTATTTGTGCAGGTCAATAAATGTTTCTTATTCTTATTCTTATTATATCAATATTGATGTAGATACTCAGTGTGGACTTGAGCATAGAATATTTAGCCCACATAGAAGATGGCTTGAATTTGTCGGAGAGGTCTTTGAGATACACAAGAATGACATTTTCAGAAAATGATGTAGTTTTCTTTTCGATCTTCCATGCCAAAAAGTTATTATATTCTTTTTCATATAATTTTCTAGATTTTTCTGGCAAAAGATTGTGAGTTACTTTTGTTGCCAATTCTAGTATATCCGAAGGCGTACAAATATCATCGTCGCTGTCCATTTTTAACTTTTAATTTGTATTTTAAAAACAAAACACATTGCGAAACATTAAATTCACGCGTACGTGTATTGTCACAGTGAACTTGCCGCCATTAAAATCTAACCAATGAGAGCGCAGCTGCGCGCGCAGGGCCAATCAGGAGCGAGCGCGCGCTGTTCTTTTTTTATCTAATTGGCACAAGATCTTACCAAAGAGTTTTGTGTATATAAGTTTAGTAGTTTCGACGAAGTTTTCACGTATAACCCAACTGTTTTCAAAAGCCAGCCTAATATCAAAATTTTAAACAACTTGTATGAGGATTTTGACATAAGGCTCGCCAGGTTAATTGGTCGTGTTTTATTGATGTTATAATGAGATTTTACGATATCGATGTGGATATTATACCATCATGTGAAATTGCTTAAATTCAGTTTTTTGTTGTCTGTGCTATAACAGTAGTAATTATAAGTCAAGTATTGGAAACATAAGTAGAATGTTACAACATTAGTGTAGATAATTTTTTTTACAAATCATGAAGAGAAGGTAGTAAATACTCATTCCTCTCACTATATAGAAGACATTTGCTATATCAATATGACTTTGGTAGTCAAATGACATAATATGTCACATACAATAATAATATGTCATGTTCATAATATCGATTACTGAATTTATAAAAAAGCGCGCGCTTGTTCGCTTCCCTAACTTCCTGTTTCGCACTTCCGTCCCATTTCACGAAATCACTCCCACAAATTGCAAGAAAGCGATAGGAAAGATGTTACACATCAAAAGTTGTTACATTCAGACTTCACGCGCCACTAAACACACTAATGTTGTGTCACCCAGGTTCCGCTGCATGATCGACGACTCTTGGTGGACGGGCGTGATCATCGAACGCTCCGCCCCCGCAGAGGGCGAGGTCCCGGAGGTGGGAGAAGGGGCGGAGCCTCTGTCCGCCGCCGCCGCCTTCTCCGCTAGGGCTGCGCCCTACTTCCTGTCGCTACGAGTGCGCTGGGACAATGGGGAGGTGGAGAGATTGTCGCCTTGGGACTTGGAGCCGATCGACCCGGAACGGTGAGACAATACAATAATTTACACTCCAATATATATTTATTTCAGTTAGTTTTTGATTTGGCGAAGATACATAATATCATGTGTGTAGCTCGTTTTTTACTAGGACTCCGCTGTCCGTCCGTCTGTCACCAGGCTGTATCTCATGAACGGTGATAGATAGACAGTTGAAATTTTCACAGTTGATGTATTTCTGTTGCCGCTATACTAAAAGACAATAAAATGAATATTCAAGGGGGCTCCCATACAACAAACGTGATTTTTCTTTTGCTCGTTTTTGCTCGATATTGATAACGGCAACTGGTAGACGCTTGAAACATTCACAAGAGTATTGAGTTATATTATTCACTTTAAAAATAAATAATTAAATTAATATTTAATGGGGGCTCCCATACAACTAACGTGATTTTTTTCCAATTTTTTTCTCGGTTTTAATAACGATAACAGGTAGAAACTTGAAATGTTTTTATAGATAATGGTACGGAACTTCGTGCGCGAGTCCGACTCGCACTTGGCGAGTTTTTATGTGTTGCTGGGGCACGAGCCTTCACTCTGGTTAGAAATATTACAGAGAGATGGAGATTTATGGTCAGTACGGGCACTGATCATATATTTTCCTGCAGTGAACACCTTTATAATCAGTACGTACACCTTTAGCAAAGAAATATTGTATTCATTAGCAAATCACCTCATCCGATTGACGGATTAAACAGGGCTGAATTGGCGAGGGGTATTGAATATTGTATTGTATTTGTGTACCAGCCTGCCCATGGAGCCCGGGGGCGCAGTCCCGGTGCTGCCGTCGGAGCTGGAGGCGGCGCTGTACAAGGCCGAGCCGCACGAGTGGCCGCCCGCCGGCGACCGCGCCGCCGCCTGCCGCGCCATCGCGCAACACGTGGGGCAGGTGCGACACCCCCCGGGACCCCCCGACACCCCCCGGCACCGTCTACACCCGCCCCCGGCACCTCCAACACCCCCCGGCACCTCCAACATCCCCGGCACACGTCCGGCACCTCCAACACCCCCTACACCCCCCCCGCACCTCCAACACCCTCTACACCCTCCGGCACCTACAACAACCTCTACACCCCCAGGCACCTACAACATCCCCGGCACACGTCCGGCACCTCCAACACCCCCTACACCCCCCCCGCACCTCCAACACCCTCTACACCCTCCGGCACCTACAACACCCTCTACACCCCCGGCTCTTCCAACATCCCTTAATATGAAGTGGTAAAGTGCGCTTACACCTTCGGTCTGATCATCATTTTTTATTTTGTTTGTTTATAACTTCGTGCGTTTATCACATTTAACCAGTGTCAGAGTAATTTTGTTACTAGTTATATCAATAGATAATATTTCTTTGATGATGATGATGAATGATAATAGGAATAAGAAGTGAAAAATGACATACTCCCCAACCCCTCGAGTATCTCAATAAAGATGTGGGGCTTTACAAAAATCCTCACGCGGACTTCTTAAGAGAATTTGAAAAATGACGTTGCACTTTTTTGTTTCATTTGCCAACACTCATACTCATGCACACTCACGAACACTTAACGGTTAATAATCCACCATTATTTCACAATCATTATTATTCAACATAACACAAATTTAAGAAAATGAAACAAAATCGCAGTTATAACTCTTTACTTTCCCGCCAAGTAGTCTTATCATTACTTAAAACCAGGTGACCGCCTTCGGTCACCTTGTCATATATTAATATAATCTATATATTAATACATGAAGCAAAAACTTTGTACCCATTTTTACGAAAATTGCACGGACAGAGGAGTATGAAATTTCGCACACTTATAGTATAGAGAAGGAGTGCAGAATGATAATGTTTTTTTTTAAATTATGCATAAAAAATACATTAAATTAAACAAACATTGTTTCATACATTTTCCAAAAATTTCAAAAATGTAAGAGAAGCGGCCGAAATCTGTCAATGCCAATCCAAACTCACATTATTTCTTTTTTAATTTTTCATTGCTTAGGATACAATCTGTGCAACCTTAACAAAATATTGTTTATTAAACAGCTTTTTATAAAAATGAAGGTCGAATTATGACCACTGGGCGACCACTAGTTTGTAGTTTGTAATTAGTAGTTAATAATGAGCGTGTGGGGCAGGTGATGTCGCTGTCGGTGGCGGAGCCGTTCGTGGCGCCGGTGGACCTGGCGCGGTACCCGCAGTACGCGCGCGTGGTGCCGTACCCCATCGACCTGGCCACCGTGCGCGCGCGCTTCGGGAACCTGGTACGTCCCCTCGTCTATACCATTACCTTGCCGTTCAATTATATATAACCTATTTTTTTTCCTTTAATTGATGGCTTTGTGCGATTAGCACATTTAGCCTGTGTCAAATTAATTTTTCTTACAAGTTAAACATTTATTGTTTCCTTCCTGTATGATGATGATGAATGATAATAGAAATGAGAAGTAAGAAATGATATACTCCCCAGCCCCTCGAGTATCTCAGTAAAGATGTGGGGCTTTACTAAGTCCTCGGGCGTACTTCTTGAGAGAATTTGAAATAACCATAATTATTTAAAAAAATTACATTTGTTTTTTAAGTATTGTAATAGCGTTAATTATTCAGTTCTACCGTCGCGCGGCGGCCGCGCAGTGGGACGTGCGCTACCTGGCGTCGAACGCGGAGCAGTTCAACCAGGCGCACTCGCCCATCGTAAGGCAGGCGCGTCTCGTCACCGACCTGCTGCTCTGCATCATCAGGTCGGTCACCCATCCCGTACCAAGCAGTTCCAATAGGTGGTCGCCCATCCCGTAGCAAGCAGTTTCAATAGGTAATCGCCCATCCCGTAGCAAGCAGTTCCAATAGGTGGTCGCCCATCCCGTAGCAAGCAGTTCCAGGTGGTCACCCATCCCGTAGCAAAGAGTACCAATAGGTGGTAAGGTAACCCATCTCGTAACTAGCAGTTCCTCCAAACTCACCATTTTAGCACAAGGGAGAACTTGCGGAAGAATTGCTCTTAATTTGTAAGCCAAACTTGTATTATTCAATGTCAACAACGTCATCTACATCCGATCTTAATATTTGACAACACTTTTCCATATTGTCGGTGCGCGTGCGAGACCGCGTAAAGGCAGTTTGTACAATTCAGGTGCACAATTTTACAGGAAGACGAAAAAGTGAATATCTTGGCCATCCAAATATATTTTACAAGTAAACAAGTTGAGTTAGAAGAATATATCTCACACTGCTTTTACGCGGTCTCGCACGCCACCTGTTAATCTGTTATTGTAATTTGTTCGCAACAAAATTTGCTTAAAATTATACAACGTGTAACAGAAAGGTGTGGTACAAATGAAATTGCATGACAAGTTAAAGTTGAATAATTATAAAATATATGCAGTGAAAATATTAAATGCTTACCCGACCTAGCCAGGAATCAAACCTGGGTCTTCCGCAATCTGGACGGCTGCACTTACCATTAATACCATTTTTGTTCACTGTATTTTATAATTATTTAATTCATCTTTATTGCAGCATTAAAAATAAAAATTAAAGTTAATAATAATTATGTCATAGTAACAATACATACAAAATCTACATCGGATACACTTTGGATCTATTTCAACCACATTCATTTAATTTTTGATGTGTAACATCTTTCCGCTCGCCTTCTATACAGGGTGTCCCAAAAATGGCACGCCAGGCTGACACTGGAGATAGCTTAGCTATAAACCTTTCAGATAAAAATAACATGACTCTAGTAAAAGTGATATGTACGTAACCTATAACTGCGCGCGGGCAGACACAGTCGTGCCACTACTCAGTACGGAATAAACTAGTAAACGGGAAGCTTGTGTTTTATTTCCATACATTTCAAAAAGTCTCATAGTTTTGGAGAAAATGACACTTTTTTATTTTCTAAAAACTCCACTTTTAGTATGTTTTTTTTTAATTTTTTTTTTATTGCTTTTTTATTATTATTTTTAATGTTTATTTTTTTTATCTGATAGATTTATAGCTAAGCTATCTTCAGTGTCAGCCTGGCGTGCCATTTTTGGGACACCCTGTATATACAATCTGTCGGAGTGATTTCGTAGAAAAGGGACGGAAGTAGGGTCGTAACAGTGTGATCCGTAACAGTGAGATCGGCTCGCCTTCTATGTAATACAATAATATGTGGCAGTGGTTTCGTAGAAATGTGATCGCCACGGTGTGATACTGCCGCACAATTTATGAACTCAGTAAGTACAACCTACTGTGTTTGCGATTGTGATATTTGAGGTGCTGACATTACGATCCTATTTTCTCTAAACTTGCGCGGCAAGATAGGATAACAGTGTGACATATCTTCTAATGAGAATTTAATGCATTCTCTTTATGATTTGTAAAAAAAATATACAGAGCCGGAAGCGCGCGCAAATTTAAAATCGATAATATAAACAAGACATATTATTATTTTAAGTGACATATTTGTGTCATCATTTTGATATGGCAAATGTCTTCTAATGAGTATTTACTGCATTCTCTTCAAGATTTGTAAAAAAATATAAGTACGTCATTGTTAATTCTAAATTATATATTCTATTTTATATTGTCATATAGATTTCAACCATTTCGTGTGGTGTGATAGACTTTTAAACTATATTAATAAATATTTACTGATGATATGTCTCAATAAAGTGCGGATCATTGATAATTTTCAGAATATAATGTTGAAATTGAAAATGAAAAAAGAAAAATGAAAATAAATTTATTTAGGACAGAACAGTTTAAACATAAAGATCAAAGTGGAAATTAAAAAAAAACAGGAGTCCCATATCGGTTCCGACTCGGCAAGATGCTAGCCTTGAGGTTAGCGCTGATCTTCCGTCGGAACCGGTTTAAGTGATTCTGCGATAGCAACATAACCGTAACACACAAAATCAAAAAAATTAAAAATATAAAATCAAAAATAGCAGCCGTACGTAGGTATTAAAAACAGAAGATTGCATATTACTAAGGTGAGATGTCAAATGTTACACATCATATGCGACTACTGCAAGCCTCGCTCGATTTTTTAAATTCCATTCACCTCATTGATCACTTTGTCATCATTCACGTTTAGCACGTTGTTTATGTATATCTGTATGTATAAGAGCCCGTTGAACCTGTTGTATTGTGCCCCCTTAGCGAGTGGCGGTCGGTGGACGTGCTGGCCAAGTACCGGTCGCTGGCGGCCGCCTACCACTCCTCCGACGACGAGCCGCTGGCACGCGCCGCCGCCACCAAGGTCGGTAACGCACCGTAACTGGCTTTTATTTTTTATTTTTTTGATGTGTAACATCTTACCGCTCGCTTTCTAATAGGTCCTTACCTATGAAATAAACCTTTTTTTCTCACTTATTAAACGGTGTATTACTTCTGAAAGTCAATACCGGTTGTTAATATTATTATACATCTTTAATTTGGACTATGTTACTTAGGCTTCAGTGATAACAATGATTATTAATTTTGTGTCTTTATCGCCCAATTTTTTTTTAAATTGACTACTTTGTTTGTTTGTGGAATCGTCTTTTTGTTTCATTGTAGCTTTGAAGGGACTTGATTTTTTTTCTTTTTAATATTTGCTATATTTAGCTAGTGAAACAAACACACTAATCTACAATTTTTATAGTGTTAACATATAGATACTAAGAAAATTTAAAAAAAGTTGTATGAAAAATAAAATTTTATAAAAAATCTTTATACAAAACGTCAATTTCATAGATAAGGACCTAATATATATACAATTTATGGGAGTGACCGAGTGATGAGTATCCGATGATCAGCCCTTACGAAAGTTGCTTAACCTTAGCGATCGCAGACCGGACGCGTTAACCACTGCATTGCCGAGAGAAATTGGCTTTTTGGCTGTACCATTTGACGTTCCATACAAACATTGAAATTACTATTTTTTTTAAACCAATTAGCCAGGTACTGGAGCATTTGGCTCTTTTGGCTTACAAAGTAACAGTGGATAGTGTTATTTTATTCAATTAATTTCCGTAGCGACGATAGTGCCCTGTTTTGTACTATAATGAGTAAATAAATAGATAGCATGGTGGTTAATAAACTTGACTCGTCTTGGGGTGCGGGTTCGAATCCGGCTCGTGGAAATTGTAATGCGTTCGCAACAAAATTTGCTTTACATATAGAACCATAATCACCAATACAGATAACTTTCTGAATTTATGCAATTTGAAACTATCCTGGTAGATTTGAAATGATAATGTTGTCCAATGTGCAGCAGTCGTCCCGCGGCGGGTGGCAGGATTGGTGTGCGCGCGTACTGCGCGAGCTGATGGCGTCAGCGGACGCGGAACCCTTCAAGCAGCCGGTCTCCGCTGCCATGGCGCCCGGTCAGTACACGAACTGCCTGGAATGTATTAGGCATATCGAAGACAACTTGTATTGCAGATAGCAATTACTATTTCTATGCAACGTTTATTAATGTCATATAAGGAATAAATACCTGGATGACCGATATATTTATTTTTGGTGAATTTCTAAAAAATGAAATCTAGCTAGATCGATTTATCGCCCCCGAAACCCCATGCACACCAAATTTCATGAAAATCGTTGGAGTCGTTTCCGAGATTCAGATTATATATATACATACTGGATGACTTATTTTTATCGTCAGGAAAAAAGGACTGTATTTTGTACCTAAAACAAGTTCTATACGTGAGCGTGTTTATAAAATACAACTGATTTTATAAATTTTGGAATTTCTAAAAAAATGCATAAATTTAGAATACATTAGTGCATGCGTATTATTCGTAGGTAGTGTAGTAACACGGTAGCGGGAGACGCGCGTGACTGAATCAATTAAATGTCGGAGTAGGGTGGATATGCGTTTGAGTTTTGGTCGGTTTCGTATTTTTATTATTATTTTTCTAATATTCTTTTTTTAAATGTTATGTTAATCAAAATTAACTTAGAATTAGATGGTTATGAGGATAGGTAATTTATATAAAAAAAAATTATTAAACTTTTTTTTTAAGTGATCATGCTATCGTCACCTATATCATTGACCTATCTCACACGTTTATTTTCCTGACGGTATAAAAAGTCATCCAGTATATACAAGAATTGCTCGTTTAAAGGTATTAGATTAGATAAAATGATTTTGATATTGCAGTAACTTGAAACATATAAACATTTTCTACTATAACACACTCATAACAATATAACACAGTTTATCTAAGTAATTATGTAGCTGGTTAGTTAACCTTTTCACCGCCCAACTATCCTGCACGCGATGTCCCTCTGTACGCCAACGTATAAATGTATTTTAATAAATTAGGTACAAAGAAGAACTTCTATAGAAGTGCTGGCGTGGACGGCACGAAAATCTCGAACTTCTATAAAAGTTGTTGGCGGTAAAAAGGTTAATATATTGAAGCTTTTTAGGAACTACTGTCACAACCATTATTTTTATTGAAATTGTATGGGAATGGTGAACTATGACGTCATTATTTTGTTCCGTCAATTCAGTGTTTATTCATCATCATCATCATCAGCTCATTTTATGTCCCCATTGCTGGGGCACGAGCCTTCCCTATGGATGGATAGGAAGAAGGGGCCATAAACCACCACGCGCGCCCAGTGCGGGTTGGTGGTTGTTAACGACTGCTGGTGCACCCGGGACCAACGGCTTTACGTGCCTTCCGAAGCACGGAGGAGCGAGAGATGATACATTTTTGATCACCCATCCGATGACCGGCCTTTGCGAAAGTTGCTTAACTTCAGCACTCGCAGACCGCGCGCGTTAACCGCTGCGCCATCGAGCTCCTCTATTATTTAGCAACTGTCAAAACGAGTGAAGAAATAGTATGGGAGTGGTGAACTATGACGTCACTATTTTGTTCCGGCAATTTAGTGTTTATTCATAATTTTAAAGTAACAGAAACTCATGCTCAGGTCAGATTAAAAATAGGTCGTTTTAAAGAACTGATACCTGATTTCATTTTATGATCTGAAATTATTTGTAGTTGTTGATAACATCGCTATTGCAAATAGTTACATATAAGTTGGAAAAGTATGCAATAGAATTAATAGATTTTCTTACGCCCTTTATAAATTAACAAAAACAGCAACTAGAAATACTTCCCTTACAGCTTACTTCGCTTATGTTGAGTCTGTTCTGCGATACGGACTTATCATATGGGGAAATAGTACTGACATAAATAGGGCGTTCATAGTTCAAAAAAAATGTTTGAGGGCAATATGTTGTTCTGGTCCAAATGAACCGTGCAGACCACTCTTTAAAAAAAATGTTTGAGGGCAATATGTGGTTCTGGTCCAGATGAACCGTGCAGACCACTCTTTAAAAAAAATGTTTGAGGGCAATATGTGGTTCTGGTCCAGATGAACCGTGCAGACCACTCTTTAAAAAAAATGTTTGAGGGCAATATGTGGTTCTGGTCCAGATGAACCGTGCAGACCACTCTTTAAAAAAAATGTTTGAGGGCAATATGTGGTTCTGGTCCAGATGAACCGTGCAGACCACTCTTTAAAAAAAATGTTTGAGGGCAATATGTGGTTCTGGTCCAGATGAACCGTGCAGACCACTCTTTAAAAAAAATGTTTGAGGGCAATATGTGGTTCTGGTCCAGATGAACCGTGCAGACCACTCTTTAAAAAAAATGTTTGAGGGCAATATGTGGTTCTGGTCCAGATGAACCGTGCAGACCACTCTTTAAAAAAAATGTTTGAGGGCAATATGTGGTTCTGGTCCAGATGAACCGTGCAGACCACTCTTTAAAAAAAATGTTTGAGGGCAATATGTGGTTCTGGTCCAGATGAACCGTGCAGACCACTCTTTAAAAAAAATGTTTGAGGGCAATATGTGGTTCTGGTCCAGATGAACCGTGCAGACCACTCTTTAAAAAAAATGTTTGAGGGCAATATGTGGTTCTGGTCCAGATGAACCGTGCAGACCACTCTTTAAAAAGCTAAACAGGCTGCTAAGTTTGTTAAGAAAAATTTAAATTATTTTAAACAGGCTAAAGATTTTACCCACGATGTACAAGAAATTCCAATAGGTTGGTCACTGCTATAATTCCAAAAAGTACTCGTTTTATGAAAAATTGTTTTTGGATGAGTATGACAATATTTAATAAAATACCTCAATCCATAAAAGACTTGCCATTCAATAGATTTAAAAAGGCCTTATACAGATGGCTTATGGATCAGGCCTTTTATACGGTTAATGAATTTTTAAATAAAACTTGACATGTATAACTTTAATTTTTTAACTTTATGTACTTAATAATGTTTATTTGATTTTTGACTTTTAATTATAATTTGAATTTTATTGTATAATACAGGACATAATTGCATGCCATTATCTAATGAACGAATAGGCAGAATTTATACTATATTTATTGTAATTAACATAAACAGTGTACCTCATTCAAGCGCAAATAATATTTGCATGCTGTTGTTACCTAATGGTTGAATAGGCAGAACTTTTAATATTATAAGACCTCCAGTATACCCTAATCAAATGCAAATAAATGATATTCTATTCTGATATTCTAACCTTTTTACCGCCAACAACTTCTATAGAAGTTCGAGATTTTCGTGCCGTCCACGCCAGCACTTCTATAGAAGTTCTTCTTTGTACCTACTTTATTAAAATACATTTATACGTTGGCGTACAGCGGGACATCGCGTGCAGGTTAGTTGGGCGGTGAAAAGGTTAATAAAAGCTAAGTAATAAAAACAACAACTAATAGGATCTTTATTTAATAACCTGAGACTCTAGTGGCCGTTTTACAACTACAGAAGGTGGATGTTTCTTAAGGGTGGGCCGACCAAAAAATGCCAAAAATGCAGTTACGGTTAAGTAAATATAATTGAAAATACTATCGTATTAAATGAACAAAATATATATTTAGTATCATAGGGAACGTGTTTACAATTTGTCAGAACCATACATTCATAACACGCTATAGTTTTTTCTACAATATCATTTAAAGTTGGGCAAAGATCATGAAAACGAGTGGCGGCGTTTAGTAGATTTCTTATAGTTTATCTAAATTATTGTACCTCTGATTTTGTTTATTTTAGTTTTTAGTTTAGTTTATTTATTGTTAATTACAAATTGCTAGACTACATTTTTGATTCATCAAGTGGTTATTTAAATAATATTTTTTTATTAAGCACCTTAAATGCCCCATACAAAATTGGTATGGCCGCGCGGCATCAAATAAATATGGACGACGACATTTCAAATAAAACATATGACACTTGTCACTTACGGACGGCGCACCCTTAATAATTACTAGTATGTTACAGGATAACTTATTGTAAAAAAAATATATTTTAGCATTGTTCGCTGCATTTATATACGTGGTGTCACGTCGTGTGCAACCAGTGCTAAATAAAACTGGACCGTAAGGACGTCTATTAATTTGCTCCTTACCAAGTCAATCAATATTGAACCTTATCTACGTGATTTATTTATATACTTTGTATGCCTAGCCTTAGGGTCAGTAACGCATCCTCCAAGACTTCTCCCTATCCTTATCCTAACACCCTCTTTATTTCAGACTACTCATCGGTGGTAGCTCGGCCCATGGACCTGGGGTCAGTAACTCGTCGGCTCCAAGCGAACGAGTACACGCAACGCGAACAATTCGCGGCGGACGTTCGGCTCGTGTTCGCCAACTCGCGGCTCTACAACACGAACAAGCGGAGTCGGGTCAGTGCACATGTATTTGATTATTTAGGGAATCTTAACAGTGTTATTTATTATATAACTAGTATTAAACTGTAATATAATGACTGAGAGACATTTAAAAATGTCTAGTAAATTACAAAGTTAATCTTTACATAAAAAAATATGCAAGATAACATTTTCATAGAAAAAAGTAACTAAAATGTTTTTGTTTTGTTTATATAATTATTAACGCAAATTTTCTTGCGAACAAATTTCAAAAACACAAATGTTAAAAAAAATTCCACGAGCAGGATTTCAACCTTTCTGGCTGGTTAGAACCACGATAGCTCAATTGGGAGAGCACCTGACCCGGTATGTCAGAAGGGTGCAGGTTCAAATCCTGCTCGTGGATTTTTTTTTTTAACATTTGTGTTTTTGTAAAAACTAAGTAGTCTCAACAAGCTCGAGTAGATCTTTTATCTACTGTAAAATGGTATATGGGTTAAAATTAGACTGCTAGTAGCTTTCTTGGTCTGACGTATACTCTAGCCAAACTCGATAAAGAATAAATGCAAACAAACCAAATTAGGGTCATCACAAATCTGGGCAATAATGTTTTTGTGTTTTTCGTATTACTACATTGCATTTTACATAAAAGATATTGTAAGACTTATTATTATCACTACACATTTACTTAAATTAGTCGCTCAACATCGGTAAAAACATTATAATACGAACAACTTAAAAAAACGTCAACTATTTTCACTTTTTTTTTTCTTTAGTTGATGGCTTCGTGCGATTAGCACATTTAGCCAGTGTCAAAGTAATTTTTCTTACAAGTAATACATAAATAAACAATATTTTCTTTTTGTATAGATGATGATGAATGATAATAGAAATGAGAAGAGAGAAATGATATACCCCCCAACCCCTCGAGTATCTCAGTAAAGCTGTGGGGCTTTACAAAGTCCTCACGCGGACTTCTTAAGAGAATTTGAAAAATGACGTTGCAATGTTTTATTCATTTGCTAACACTCATGCACACTCACGAACACTTAACGGTTAATAATCCACCATTATTTCACACTAATATTCGACATAACACAAATTTTGGAAAATAAGACAAAACCGCAGACATGACGCTTCACTTTCCCGCCAAGAAGTCCCTATTTTCACTTGTTAACCCTATTCAACAAATGTCATTACTAAAATTGAGGTATTCTAAACAATTCCGTTGTTATAAACTAGCATTCCAAATGAAGATGACACTAGTATCCATATGAAGTCGATTATCTTAACTACCTCTGAAATCTGCAACGTAAACAGTGCATTTGCAATGCAAAACAAACATTCATGAACAAATTGAATTGACGTTAAAGAAAATTATATTGTAACAGCAGTTGATTAATTTATGCAATAAATAAATTATTGAATTAGGGATTAACACATAGGATTTTTATCCTGATATTCCCACGGGAATCACATTAAATACACTAAAAACGACAATTTAATTTTCCAATACAAAATGATTTCCACGAGCAGGGTTTGAACCTGCACCCTTCTGACATACCGGGTCAGGTGCTCTTCCAATTGAGCTATCGTGGTTCTAACCAGCCCGCCGAAATTATTCAACACTATTTACTTTGAAAGCCAAAGGCGCCCATTCAATGTTAACAACTACCGTCATTAACATCCGATCATAATATTTTTTCAACATTTGTGTTTTTGTAATTTGTTCGCAACAAAATTTGCGTTAAAAGTTATATAAACATTTACAAAATGATTTGTTCGTTTTGTTGTCATGGAAACCAAAGAGAATTTAATCACTTGATGGAAACTGTCAAAGCGGTACAAAGTCCGCCGGGTCCACTAGTATTTAATAAAAAAAATCTTTCCTATTGACCAACTGGAAAAGGTTGCCAATACACGCCTGTCGCCGTTTGCTTGGCAACGCTTTGTTGGTAAACACTCTTTATCGAATTTGACTATAGTATAGGTAACTTTACTGAAATATTACATGGCCTATAAGCTATTTCTTAAGACGCTTTGATAGCGCGATTCAGTCACAATTAGAACCGCGCCATCTAGTAATATATATTAGAACTAACACAAAATTTGTTTTAAACAACAACATTATTATTATTGCAAAAATTAAAATAATACGCATAATAAGATGCTTAGACACCAACAAATAAATCTAAAATAAACTTTACTGTTTTATGTTTTATTCCTTATATGTTAAAGAATGATATACAGGTTGCTTGGAAAACTTTTCGTAAGGCAAAGGTATACATATCTTGCTTTCGTAAACCAAAGCAAGCTACCCACTTGGAGGTGTAGCCCGTAATATATCTGATACTGTATTTAGTACGTAAGCTGGAGCTCGCTGCGAGCCGCTGAAATAATGAAATGAATTAAAATCTAAACTTTTTGTATGGAGTTAAAAACGAAATCATAATACAGTTTATAAATGTTTATATAATTTTTAACGCAAATTTTGTTGCGAACAAATTACAAAAACACAAATGTTGAAAAAATTTCCACGAGCAGGGTTTGAACCTGCACCCTTCTGACATACCGGGTCAGGTGCTCTTCCAATTGAGCTATCGTGGTTCTAACCAGCCCGCCGAAATTATTGTTAATGACGGTAGTTGTTAACATTGAATGGGCGCCTTTGGCTTTCAAAGTAAAAAGTAAATAGTGTTGAATAATTTCGGCGGGCTGGTTAGAACCACGATAGCTCAATTGGAAGAGCACCTGACCCGGTATGTCAGAAGGGTGCAGGTTCAAACCCTGCTCGTGGAAATTTTTTCAACATTTGTGTTTTTATAATACAGTTTGTTACATTATTACACATTGTATTTGGATTGTGTGTGAATCTTAAATAGTTACCTAAATGAAAATAATCTAAAATTTATGTATACGGCCGAACACTTAAATGCTTTGAATGTTAAGGTAAACTTTGTTTACAGTAAGTTAGTAACGTAAAACCAGGGACAGAAATAGCCCTTGCCGAGAAGAAGCCGCTAGTAACTCGGATTACTAATAGCTTCTTCGCGGCATATTGACGGTAAAATATAAGACATTAAAATGCAAATATTTAATTGAAAGTGAACTTTGTTTTGCTTGAACGTCAAATACTCAAATCTAAGCTATGGCTTTGGAAATAATCTGTTAGAAATTTTGTACCGAGAAGAAGCCACAAGTAAATCGTATCTACTTTTAGCTGGTTTTGAATGTTGACTTTTGAATTTGAAATGCATTTGAAGCCGCAACTTACTCGGCAAGGGCTATTTCTTTCTCCTGTACAGTACACTAGGGAGATTTAAATATATATTTTAAATTATAAAAAATGACGTAATGCCATAATAAGTGTAAGATCGTATAACATTAAATATTCAATCGATTCCGTGTGCGTGTGTGTTCCGCTTCGTGATATAATTGCATGCGCGTTGTTCACAATGCGTCTTGTCTGTCTGTCGCACGCATCTCGTCACAGGACACGAACCAGGTAACCTCGACTAGTGCACGCTAGCAGCTCCATATGACTAGTGCATGCTGCAACACTAGTGCACGGTAATAGCTCGACGAGTACCAGCTTGCTAAACTAGTGCACGCTAGCAGCTCCATATGACTAGTGCATGCTGCATGCTCGAGTAGTACACCATAGCAAGACTTGTGCACGGTAATAGCTCGACGAGTACCAGCTGGCTTAACTAGTGCACGCTAGCAGCTCCATATGACTAGTGCATGCTGCATGTTCGAGTAGTACACCATAGCAAGACTAGTGCACATTAAAGGCTTGACTAGTTTATGCTAGAAATACTAATGCACGGCAATAGTTAGATTTCTTACACTAGTGTATTTGTAATGTTGTGGCTAGCTCTACTAGTAAACTCTAGCTTGTTAATAGTTCGACTAGTGCGCGCTAGCAGTCTGGCTAACACTAGTTTATTTGACTAGTGCATGCTGAAAGCTCGACTATTACAATACAGCGAGATTAGTATACGCTAGTGGCTCGACTAGTACAAGCTAGTCAGACTGGTGCACTCTAGCAGCTCGTCTTCTCTCATTTGTGTAATATACTGCACTGCATGCTGCGAGCTCCACTAGTACACCCTATCTAGAATAGTGCACGTTAACAGTTACACTTATCTATTTAAATAACTGAACTAGTTTTACTAGTGCATGTGCTTCAAGTATGGCACGTCTAGCTCTTAGAATAGTGAATATTTTTTGTAAACAGTTCGTCTTGTGTCACTCTCTATATTATTATTTTTATTCTATACTAGTTTTGACTTGGCAAATCTGTTGAATAAACGCCAGTTGGCTTCCTGTACTCTTTGGCTTAAGTTCTCATTGTAAGCGCATGTGCTGTCGCGTAACGGCATGGAATTAGTGCGCTAGCTCGACTAGTGCACACTAGACTCGTTTGTTCACGCATGCTTCAATGTGATATTGTATTTGTTTACATTTGCATTCGAAACAATTTCTTCAGTAATAGATAATAATATATGTGTGTTGAAATAAACATTTTAGGCATACAGCAAATTTGTTTAACTTATATTTTTATAACAATACTTGTCTATCTAAAATGTTTTTATACATTAAATCCTTTTTTGGTCTCTTTTAGCAGCACCAAATAAGTTAACTTACAAATAGGCTAATAACGAACTGTTTAACCTACAAAACAAACATATCGTTAAATGGGCTTACTCTTGGCCTCATTCAAATCCTTAGAGGCCGACGATGGAACAAGCTTACCCAAAAACATCCTATTCACGCGGGCTTTCAAAACCTTGGGGTTAGCACTCGGGAACACAGACGTCGGTAGAGAATTCCACTCCTTGGCTGTACGCATTATAAATGTTGAAGCAAAACGCTTGGTGCGCAAAAGTATACTTTATATTTTGTCTTTTTATTTGTGATGGAAAGTGTCCTTTTATGATAGGGCATTTACCAATATTGTTGACGCTATAAGGGAGAAAAGAGCTGGACACTTGCTGAGTTTCTTGCCGTTTCTTATCAGTACAAGGTCTCCCGCCCAGAGTAGACTTACGAACCGATGGCATAACGACGTTCTTAAGAGGCATTCGTAGCCTAAACTGAATAAATGATTTTGAATTTTGAAACTTTTTTTAATTGAAAGTGGGATATCAACCGGGGGCCCGACCGCCTAACCGATTGCTTTGGATACGTGTATAGTTTATGACGTCATCTTGTCATTTCGTACCGCCTATGAAAGCAATATCGAATTACATATATAGCTCATACGCGTAGGTGGTACGAGATGACTAGGTGACGTGACGGTGAAATATTAAATCCCAGCCCCAACACCATCCTGATTTTTAAATGAGGGTTTACAAGCTACCAACTAATTATGAGTCGATCAACACCTCAGTTTCCCTGTTACCACAGACCTTGCAAAGGGTTCCAAACGTCAGGATAAACATTAAATAAGTAATGTGTAAAATAAACGCGAGTAGATCCGTAAAAGTTGTTTCATTTCAAGATGACGTCATAAACTATACACGTAGCCAAAGCAATCGATAAGGCGGTCGGGGGGCAGGTAAGGTCGGTGACCAGCCGTGCGTCTGGATTCCTGATGCTAAAATGGGGGAGGTGTAATGAGCTCGTGTAACTGTTGGTGACGGAGTTTCTTGCGCCCATTCTTCTCCACAGCTAAGAAATAGACGTTCTGAATGGGTAGTAGGTAAAAACATTTTTGGACGATTCAAAAGCACTTTTGTAAAGTTTGTTTGAATAAAAATATTTGACTTTAACTTTTTTATTTTTTTTTATTTCGATAAAAAAAAAAAAAAAAAGCTACGACGAAAAAGATACGAAGAAAAGACGATAGCGGCCGGAGTCTCCTTTTTTTTTTTTTTTACTTAGCACGGCAAATGACTCCATACCACCTGATGTTAAGTGGAAATGGAGTCCAGACGCGAAGACAACTGGTGCAGCGTGAAAACAACGCAGCATCAGTCAACCTCACTCAGCCGGCCCACAAGGTGCTTCTTCACGCCTCGTTTGAAGGACCCAATATCATAGGAAGGAGGAAAAACGTGTGCTGGTAGACTATTCCATCTTTTGGAGGTGCGACAAAGAAACGAGTCACCAAATTTCTTTGTGCGCGATGGGATATGTGTGACAGTAAAGCGATGACTCCGGAGAGCAGCACGTGTACTTCTATGGAGGAAGGGAGAAGGTGGGATAAGGTCAAAGAGTTCTTCAGAGCACTCGCCGTGGTACAAGCGATAGAAAACGCTGAGTGACGCTATATCTCTACGCAATTGTAGGGGTTCGAGAGTATTAGTGACCTCTGCATTGCCGATAATGCGTACAGCGCGACGCTGCAATCTGTCTAAGGCATCGAGAAGGTACTTTGCGGAACCGTCCCAGATGTGCGAGCAATACTCCACGCAAGACCGTACCTGAGTCTTGTACAAAAGACACAACTGGTCAGGCGTAAAGAATCGCCGCACTCTGTTCAGGACACCGAGTTTTCGTGAGGCAGTTTTGATCACGGCTTCGATGTAGTCCTTTTGATTCAGATCACAGCGAATCGTCATACCGAGCATGTTGATATTGCTCTGCAGGCTTAGAGATGTGCCCTGAAGAGTTGGAAGGGGAAGGAATGGTGACTTGGCCGTAAATGCACATACCTGTGTTTTCTTGGCATTGAACTCAACAAGATTATTGGAGCCCCAATTAGATATGAGGTCCAATACCCGATTGAGCTCAATGACAAGATTCACTCGTTTCTCTTCAGTTTCGACTCGCCCAGCCGCAGGGTGACCGTTATACCCACCGTGCACTGTACTATCATCTGCATAGCAATAAATATTTCCAAGTGGAAGCATATCATTGATATGCAGAAGAAACAACGTAGGTGACGCGAAGCGCATCCATCAGACAGAACACGAATTCTACGCTCGTGCAGGAAGCCAGCGACCCAGTTACAGAACTGTGCAGGCAGACCGTATGCCGGGAGCTTGGAGAGAAGAGCTTTGTGCCAGACCCGATCAAATGCCTTGGCTATGTCGAGGCTAACAGCCACCGACTCACCACGCTTGTCAATAGCCTCACCCCAGAGATGTGCGACGTACGCTAGAAGATCACCCGTTGACCGCTTCGGCCGAAACCCGTATTGGCGATCGTGAATGATGGAGTGTTCTTCTAGGTAGTGGACAAGTTGTTTATTTAAAATGCGCTCCATTACTTTGCACAAAACTGAAGTTACGGCTATGGGGCGGTAATTCGATGGATCTGACCGATCATCTTTTTTGGGGACCGGTTGCACATTAGCCTCTCTCCAAGATTCCGGCACACAACCTGAAGAGAGCGAGAGACGGTAAAGGCGCGTTAATACGGGGGACAACTCCGCTGCACACATTTTTAGTACTACTGGAGAGATGCCACAGGGCCATTAGCTTTCCGGACATCGATTGACTGCAGCTCCGCACGGACGTCACACTGCCTGATTTTAAAATCGGGCATTGTGTGGCCACAGTAAGAGATTGTAGGTGGCTGTGCATTGCAATCATCGACTCGGGAGTTAGCCGCAAAAAGTTTGGCCAGGAGATCGACCTTCTCCTGCGGCTTGTGAGCTAAAGTTCCGTCAGGACATCTCAATGGTGGCAGCTAGGGTTGGCAGAAGTTTGATTGCACGGCTTTGGCCAGACGCCAGTAGCTACGGCTGCCCGTAGGATGCGTCAGTAGTTCTTGGCCGACTCGTGCAACACGCTGGGCATCCGCTCTAATGTAAGCTCTTTTGCAGGACTTGGTAGCATAATTATAGGCTGCTTTCAGCGAGCGGGTTTCGGGATCCCCAACAGCTTTACCTCTGATCCAAGCGCGGTATGCCGCCTGCTTGTTATCAACAGCGTTGGCACACTCGCGGTTGAACCATCGGTTGCGCCTGCCTTTGCTGATGAGATAGGAGTGCGGAATATAGTATTCCATCCCTAAAACTATCTCATCAGCAACTGCAGTCGCACTAGCTGTCGCCTTTTAAGCAAAAGAGACCTGTTTCAGGGGACTACGCTCTTCCATTTCTTACATTATTTTGCTTATGATTAAAGTTAGGTAACTAATAGTTTATGATTAACTTATATGTACTTAAAATAGTTTGTTACAAACTTAAAAGAGATTTTTATAGTGAATTGTGTGTGTGAGTGTATGCGTGTGTGATGGTGTGTATGTGCGTGTGAGTTACTTACTGAGTGTGGGCGTGGGTGTGGTTGCAGATCTACTCGATGACGGTGCGGCTGTCGGCGTTGTTCGAGTCGCTGTGGGCGCGTGCGCCGCCCGAGCCGCGCCCGCGCCGCCGACGGAGGCCCAACGGTAAGGCGGGGCTCCGTATACACCTGGGGGGTGCCTACTGTGACACGCGCGCCGCCGACGGAGGCCCAACGGTAAGGCGGGGCTCCGTATACACCTGGGGGGTGCCTACTGTGACACGCGCGCCGCCGACGGAGGCCCAACGGTAAGGCGGGGCTCCGTATACACCTGGGGGGTGCCTACTGTGACACGCGCGCCGCCGACGGAGGCCCAACGGTAAGGCGGGGCTCCGTATACACCTGGGGGGTGCCTACTGTGACACGCGCGCCGCCGACGGAGGCCCAACGGTAAGGCGGGGCTCCGTATACACCTGGGGGGTGCCTACTGTGACACGCGCGCCGCCGACGGAGGCCCAACGGTAAGGCGGGGCTCCGTATACACCTGGGGGGTGCCTACTGTGACACGCGCGCCGCCGACGGAGGCCCAACGGTAAGGCGGGGCTCCGTATACACCTGGGGGGTGCCTACTGTGACACGCGCGCCGCCGACGGAGGCCCAACGGTAAGGCGGGGCTCCGTATACACCTGGGGGGTGCCTACTGTGACACGCGCGCCGCCGACGGAGGCCCAACGGTAAGGCGGGGCTCCGTATACACCTGGGGGGTGCCTACTGTGACACGCGCGCCGCCGACGGAGGCCCAACGGTAAGGCGGGGCTCCGTATACACCTGGGGGGTGCCTACTGTGACACGCGCGCCGCCGACGGAGGCCCAACGGTAAGGCGGGGCTCCGTATACACCTGGGGGGTGCCTACTGTGACACGCGCGCCGCCGACGGAGGCCCAACGGTAAGGCGGGGCTCCGTATACACCTGGGGGGTGCCTACTGTGACACGCGCGCCGCCGACGGAGGCCCAACGGTAAGGCGGGGCTCCGTATACACCTGGGGGGTGCCTACTGTGACACGCGCGCCGCCGACGGAGGCCCAACGGTAAGGCGGGGCTCCGTATACACCTGGGGGGTGCCTACTGTGACACGCGCGCCGCCGACGGAGGCCCAACGGTAAGGCGGGGCTCCGTATACACCTGGGGGGTGCCTACTGTGACACGCGCGCCGCCGACGGAGGCCCAACGGTAAGGCGGGGCTCCGTATACACCTGGGGGGTGCCTACTGTGACACGCGCGCCGCCGACGGAGGCCCAACGGTAAGGCGGGGCTCCGTATACACCTGGGGGGTGCCTACTGTGACACGCGCGCCGCCGACGGAGGCCCAACGGTAAGGCGGGGCTCCGTATACACCTGGGGGGTGCCTACTGTGACACGCGCGCCGCCGACGGAGGCCCAACGGTAAGGCGGGGCTCCGTATACACCTGGGGGGTGCCTACTGTGACACGCGCGCCGCCGACGGAGGCCCAACGGTAAGGCGGGGCTCCGTATACACCTGGGGGGTGCCTACTGTGACACGCGCGCCGCCGACGGAGGCCCAACGGTAAGGCGGGGCTCCGTATACACCTGGGGGGTGCCTACTGTGACACGCGCGCCGCCGACGGAGGCCCAACGGTAAGGCGGGGCTCCGTATACACCTGGGGGGTGCCTACTGTGACACGCGCGCCGCCGACGGAGGCCTAACGGTAAGGCGGGGCTCCGTATACACCTGGGGGGTGCCTACTGTGACACGCGCGCCGCCGACGGAGGCCCAACGGTAAGGCGGGGCTCCGTATACACCTGGGGGGTGCCTACTGTGACACGCGCGCCGCCGACGGAGGCCCAACGGTAAGGCGGGCCCATAGGCTGAGGCAGGGGTGGCCAAACTTTTTCACTCGCGTCACAATATTCATTTACCCATTTAAAGAGCGTGTGAAAAAATTCTACCTTTCCGATTAACCCTGTCCTGCTGCAAATTGCCATATCCGCTACTTTCCTACTATTATGTATGAGTACGTTTATTTTATATTTATTATGGTATTTTTATACATATTTATTATTATCATCATTATGATTATAGATTTATCATCATTATTATTATTATTATTATTTTGCTTCATTTATAAAATGCACACTATTCTAGTATGTTTTAGTAGTTACACCTCTGATCTTACAGTTTATTAGCTCTCTCCATCCGACTGGTTGTCTGGAAGAAATCGCTTAAAAGCGATAAGACCGCCAAATTGTCACTTTGTAAATTATTCATTTTTTTTGTTGATGATTATGTTTTATAGTGTTGCAATAAAAGTATTATCTATCTATCTATTTACTAACAAAATCTATGGCGGGCTAAACTATTGAATTTTTTTGCTGTATATTTTCATTTTCTTTTGTGAAATTAAAATATTGATAGGTATGCATTTTCTGAATCCACACGCACTTGAATTTTTGTTTGATGGTCGCGGGCCGGACTTCGATCATTCACGGGCCGGAGGTGGTCCGCGGGCCGTAGTTTGCCCACCCCTGGGCTGAGGGGTTCTGTACTGATGAGATTATGATACCTGGGTGCCTACTGTGACTTTTGTTTGCTATCCGTGTTATAAATCAAAGGCGCGCGGACGCGAGAGGCGAGTCTTCCTTGAGACATTGGCGTGGTCGGTCGTTGACAGTGCGCGACGCGACGGTTTTGTGCTCCCGTTTTTATTACGTTCTAATCACACGAGCAGGCGTTTTGATAGCCTGAATAGGGCTCCCTGCATACTGTGAAACTAGTGGTGAAGTTGAGTGCGAGTGTTCTCAAAATTAAAGAAGACCAGACCCAAAGCTGGGCTTTCTTCGGCGTGATTGTTATAGGGGAGCGCTCCCTTCACCGCCGCTGTTGAAGCTCCTATGGGAACAATTGGTGTGAGTGATTAATTATACTTCTTAGGTATAGGCAACGTGCCTTATCAGTGCCGCGAACCGCGGACATAACTACGTCCCACCGTGGTATGATTTGATTAGAACGAAGTCTTACTGTTCTACCCACGCCGGCTGCGCATTGAACAATCCGTATTCATTCGATCACGTTAACGAAATCGAGAATTTGTATGGCAAAATGTTAACTCCTTTCATATGCCGCCAGGAGGCGCTGCTTACATACTAATTATAAATAAATACGGATAGTAAATAAAACTCACAGTAGGCACCCAGAAAAATTGATTTAATTTGTGACTTCGCTGATTACTTAATTTTATGTTGTAGCTTTATCATAGGTTATTACAATAATAACTATTTTAAAGATTTACTAAATAAGGTTTACTTAAATAAATAAATAAATAAATATGGCACACGCACTTTTTTAATTTTTTTTTTGTTTAATCTTTTTATAAAGGACTTTGGTCTCTAATGTGACCATGCCAGTCCTGGTAAATCTTAGAAACCAAGGTAAAATATTTTTTGTATTTATTATTGTTTACTGTGCATCCAAGCACCACTCATTTATGTACACAGTTTTTCTCGCTAGCACTAATAAATTTGGTTACCTGGTACCGGTATTATATCGGTATATAATCCCTTCGATCAATTAGATCTCCGATGAGCACGTGAAAACCGATAGGTGGGTTTGGTGCCACGGAGCCACAGTGACATTTGTGGCGATGACACTAAATATCAAGTACTAATATTTTGCAAGCTTAATTTAATCTTTATGTTTAAGATTTAAGGTTCGCAGTAATTTGAAGTTGTTGATGCTATCCAATGTTTTATTCAGATTTTGTTATACGAAATTGAAATGTATGGGTATGAGCAAACAGGACCACTTTCGAGATGCATTTTTGTTTCGGATCAAATCAAATCATTTATTCGTAATTAATGCGGTACATTATAGTGATGCTAAGGGTGAGGTTAAGAATCGCACATTAGCTAACATGTTAGCATACAAATATTAAAGTAAATTAAAAATAAATAAAAATAAAATAGAATTAGAATTAATTTAGTATACATGTCACAAGATTGTTTAACAAGCATTAAATATGTTATTTATAAATTCATCAATAGTATAAAATCTTTTATTTAGTACATAATTGATTGAAGATATTACCGGTATACTGGTACAATACTACTTACCGATACACATCGGTTAACCTGTATTATTAATACCGGTACCAAATCGTTACCGGTACTTAGTTAAAGTCAAAAGTACCGGTTATTGAAAATACCGGTATTCCAAGCTCTGCACATAGCTAACTTGTGTCTGTATACGTCTCTTTTAGTTATGTTGACACTGATGCTACTGACACTAGAAAATCGACGGAATATAGCAGATATTGTGTATCTATTTAAAATTGCCTCGAACTCTATTGACAGTCCCAAGCCTCTGTCAACACTAAACTCGAGTGTCCCTACAAGAATTTTACGAAATTTTAAACCAATCTACTTCCAGTTTCAACTACAAATTTACAGGCAAAACTCTCATACTTTTCGCGTGCGGCAAGTGTTACAATAATCTGTGCGAGCATTGATTCACCTAAGAAAATAAAATAAAATGTTTTCAAGTTTGTGCCCAGTCCAATAATTTAGCATTAGCAGAAGACTGTTGGACATAGCATCAATGGTCACCTTAAGATAGGCGTTTGTGATAAAAATATATTTAAAAAAAGTTATTGAATCTTAAAACCAGCCATGTTTGTAGTGAAACTAAACGGGTCGGTGGAGTCTGCCGTCGCGGTCGCGTACGCGTCGCCGCCCTCCGACAGCTCCGACTCCGAGACGCTGGCCGCCACCTCCCGCAGGCACCACGCTGCGCATGCGCGCGACACCGACCGCGACCGCGACTCCTGGGACAGCGACGCGCCGCTGCACACGCACAGGAAGGGTGAGTGCATGTACGGCCGCCACCTCCCGCAGGCACCACGCCGACACCGACCGCGACACCGACTCCTGGGACAGCGACGCGCCGCTGCACACGCACAGGAAGGGTGAGTGCATGTACGGCCGCCACCTCCCGCAGGCACCACGCCGACACCGACCGCGACACCGACTCCTGGGACAGCGACGCGCCGCTGCACACGCACAGGAAGGGTGAGTGCATGTACGGCCGCCACCTCCCGCAGGCACCACGCCGACACCGACCGCGACACCGACTCCTGGGACAGCGACGCGCCGCTGCACACGCACAGGAAGGGTGAGTGCATGTACGGCCGCCACCTCCCGCAGGCACCACGCCGACACCGACCGCGACACCGACTCCTGGGACAGCGACGCGCCGCTGCACACGCACAGGAAGGGTGAGTGCATGTACGGCCGCCACCTCCCGCAGGCACCACGCCGACACCGACCGCGACACCGACTCCTGGGACAGCGACGCGCCGCTGCACACGCACAGGAAGGGTGAGTGCATGTACGGCCGCCACCTCCCGCAGGCACCACGCCGACACCGACCGCGACACCGACTCCTGGGACAGCGACGCGCCGCTGCACACGCACAGGAAGGGTGAGTGCATGTACGGCCGCCACCTCCCGCAGGCACCACGCCGACACCGACCGCGACACCGACTCCTGGGACAGCGACGCGCCGCTGCACACGCACAGGAAGGGTGAGTGCATGTACGGCCGCCACCTCCCGCAGGCACCACGCCGACACCGACCGCGACACCGACTCCTGGGACAGCGACGCGCCGCTGCACACGCACAGGAAGGGTGAGTGCATGTACGGCCGCCACCTCCCGCAGGCACCACGCCGACACCGACCGCGACACCGACTGACATATCGGGTCAGGTGCTCTAGCTATCGTGGTTCTAACTAGCCCGCCGAAATTATTCAACACTATTTACTTTTTACTTTGAAAGCCAAAGGCGCCCATTCAATGTTAACAACTACCGTCATTAACATCCGATCAACAAAGATCAGTTAAGAAGTAGGCAAGCTATTTATAAATGTTTATATAATTTTTAACGCAACAACATTTTTGTTGCGAACAAATTACAAAAACACAAATGTTGAAAAAATTTCCACGAGCAGGGTTTGAACCTGCACCCTTCTGACATACCGGGTCAGGTGCTCTTCCAATTATATATATTATGATCGGATGTTAATGACGGTAGTTGTTAACATTGAATGGGCGCCTTTGGCTTTCAAAGTAAAAAGTAAATAGTGTTGAATAATTTCGGCGGGCTGGTTAGAACCACGATAGCTCAATTGGAAGAGCACCTGACCCGGTATGTCAGAAGGGTGCAGGTTCAAACCCTGCTCGTGGAAATTTTTTCAACATTTGTGTTTTTGTAATTAGTTCGCAACAAAATTTGCGTTAAAAATTATATAAACATTTATGAGTTTATATTTCAAGCTTTTCGATTAAAGTCATCGAGAGTCGTTCTTCATCGAACGACGATATAATGTTATTGTCCATGTTTATTGTTATGTTTCACTTGTATGAATGATGTTTTGTGATACTGTATAAATGTGTTTTTATTCTATTCTATTTGTATGATGTCGATCTATCTAGCTAGTTGGAGTCTCATATAAGTTCTACAGTGCTTACGTGTATGTGTCTCTTGCAGGCAAAGGCGTCGGAAAGAAAAGCAAGAGCAGTACGGTGAGCGCCGAACCCGCGCCCTCCAGCACCGCCGCCACCAGCAGCGCCACGCACGGTCGGTACCACCACCACCAACATGACTACACGTCGCCACTAGGGTTGCCAACTATTTTTCAGGAAATTAAAATAAATCTATTACTAACTAGTATAAAAAAGGATTTGAAGAAAAAATATAGTATTTTTCAAATTTATTTATTTAAGCGTTGCGTTTCGTTTCACTTCACCTGAGTCTGAGTATCATTCAGTAGTTCAGCCATTAAGTCAACAGAAATATTCCGTTCAAACGCACGCATTATTCGGAAATAAAGTATTTTCCATATTTTATTTTTATTAAAAAGAATAAATATGGGGATGGAAAATAACGTAGGATACGTTGTTTTAAAGTATGGTTGGCAACCCTAGTCACCACTAACTTCCAGTGCCCACGCACTACCATTTACTATCACCACCAACATCAGGAACCAAGTTTTTCAATATTATGAATTTAGATGGCTAAATCTGATACTACATAATATAAGACACAGCCAAAATTAATTAAAAACTCCTCAGGCCGATTTTGATGGAAATATACATTTTTGATAATTCAGTGACAGGAACCAAACTACAAGTTGAGTTAACAGATAAATTTAAACGGGAATTAACTCAAGTTAATTATTTAGTAAAAAGGTTTCGTACCTTCTTTATACTTATTACATTGCGTTTATCCCCGTTTAAATTTAAAAATTTAAAAGTGTATACACTAAAAGTGAAGTGCTAATTGCTGCTCTTAAGCTGAGCTGAAAAAATTAAATGCCTATCCGACCCAGCCATGAATCGAACCTGGGTCTTCCGCAATCCAGGCGGCTGCACTGACCATTATGCTACCGGAAAGGCTGACGTAAGCACTGTGACTGCTTTGTAGCGGCGGCTTTTTACACAGTTTCACTTATGTTTTTTTAAATCTTTCGTTATCGTTAACGTTCATAACGTTCACCGTTCGTGCGGATAGCAAATTTAGTCAATGTCAACATTTTTCTATTATATAAAAATCAATTGCTGTTCGTTCGAGTGGCTAAAACTCGAGAATGGCTGGACCGATTTGGCTAATTTTGATTTTGAAATATTTGTGGAAATTCAGGGAAGGTTTAAACGGTGAGAAACATAAATATATAAAATACTAAAATCGACAATTAAATTTTCCAATACAAAATGATTTGTTTGTTTTGTTGTCATGGAAACTGTCAAAGCAGTACGAAGTCCGTCGGGTCAGATATTTAATAATAGTTACAAGATAAAATTTTAATAGAAATAATCAAGCAGTCTCGGGACTCGAGTGTGAATCGAACCCACGACCTTTGCATAGCCGGTCCAATGCTCTGACCGCTGAGCTACCGAGGTCCCAGAGGACTCGTTGAATTTTTCTAGTAGTTTGTGATTTACGCTGCAAGTCAGCAGTATATTACGTCACTGCGAAGTTACTACCCTCACGAAAGAAATAGTAAAGTAAGTATTTTTAATGCAAAATTCAAAATAATAAAAAAGTAATAATAGATGATAATAGATATAAATAGATGTATATAATATCTGTATTTATATCTAAGAGTATGTATATTCATAGTAGATACCTAAGCAATTTGCATTGTAAATTAATTTTATAAATTAGTTTTATTCAAATAAGTGTGTTCTTTTTATACGTGGATAACTATAATTGGCTTACGAACATGTAACATTATCTTTACACAATGCTGTTGTTATCCCTAATAAAGAAAAATAAAAATAAATAATCCACCATTATTACACAATAATATTTGAGACAAAACAGTAATTTTAGGATATAAAACAAAACCGCAGACATGAATCAGAATCTTTATTGTATGTCACAAAAGTTACGCAGTACAAGTACTTAGGTCTTAAAAGAATGTTATGTCATATAGGTGATGCCCTGCAATGGCATAGCAATTAAGTAAATACATTTTTGGTCCAGAGGGCCCTAGATGTCACAATACAAAAATCAATTATTCAATTTGATTCAAAAATTTTAACAAATTAACATAAAATAAATTCTTAATGTCAATCACATAAATATTAATTTTAAGAAATATTTCCATAATAAATTACATACTCAGTTGTTATTTATATTCGAAAAATTCCTTTAAGGTATAAAAACATTTCTCAGTCAAGAACTTTTTTAACTGCATAGTGAATTGCGAAAATTTTTCCAAGTTTTTAATCTGGTTTGGGATATGATTGTAAATTTTGATTGACATAAAGTAAGGACTGGATGAGACTAATGTTAACTTGGTGAAGGGTCATTTCAGCTTATTTTAATATCTATCGTTTCTTTTTGTTTTGGCAATGGGTGAAAAAAGTTCTTGATGTTTTTTTATAAATTTACATGACTAATATGTAAAGTAAAGTAAAGTAAAGTAAAGCCTTTATTGTTGATCTTAATTTAAATAACAAAAAGTTTTTGAAGTGTGCCTGACTTTAATATGTAGATGGATATAAATGTAACATGACTTCACTTTCCCGCCAAGAAGTCAACACTCGTGTTTATGAATGTTATCGTTTGCAGTGTCGTTCGGCGCCAGCGGGTCCGGTACGGGGCGAGGCTGGGCCAGCCCGGACCCCAGCAGTGGGGCCACCAGCCCCCCGCACTCCCCCCACCGCCGCGACGATGATGATGATGACGACGATGATACGCGCGACCACGACCCCCAACGGGTAAGTTTGTAGGCTCTTAAACTACGCTTCCACATAACAATAGGTAGAGACATTTGTCAACTAGAATGTTATAAAAAAAACGTGCGGTCCTTACAGTAGTCGCATATGATGTGTAACATTTGATATCTCACCTCAGTAATAAGCACAGTGACGTATTTTTTTTACAAATCTTAAAGAGAATGCAGTAAATACTCATTAGAAGACATTTGACATATCAAAATGACCTTTAATAGTCAAATGACACAATATGTCACATTTAATAATAATATGTCATGTTCATTATCGATTTTAAATTTGCGAAATGGCACGCGCTTGTGCGCTTCCCCGACTTCCTGTTACACTGTTACACATACTTCCGTCCCATTTCACGAAATCACTCCCACAAAGTTTCTCAATACCAACATTGTAAACCGTGTCTCTATAGCAAATAAATATTCAATTTAATTTAATTTCAAATTGCTTATAGACGCGCGGCATTCGGCGCCGGCGCGGCGGCAGTTCGGACTCCGGCAGCGGCGACTGGCGGACACCACACCACAAGCGCCCGCGCAGGCACAAGTTCAAACGGTAAGGTACCATTACAGGGGAACTGTAGCAAGGGCTCGCCTGGCTTCACAGCTGTCTCACAGTACAATTTCAATGAACTTCTATTTTATGTTTTGGCGACGAGAACTGGTTTCAAACACTGTGGTGGCACAACGACACATTTTATAATATTTAAACTATCATTTAGTGCAATATTATTCCGATGAGCCTAACCACCACCTTTGTATACATAAATGTATGTACATATGTCGGGAAAAAAGGCATTCTTCATTTGGATTCATAGCCGAATTTACGAAATAAATACGCCAAAAAATTACTAAAATTTAAAATCATTTATTAAGTTTAGGTTACAAATAGCACTTATGAATGTTACTATGGCATCTTTAAAACAACTTTTTAATATTTCTTGTAATCAACAATCACTATATTGCAATGAAAAGGACGATGTTCACGTCGATACGATACGATAGATAAAGTGCAGACCATGAAGCTGTATATAACTGGAGAGGCCTGTTAGTTGAAGCAAGCAAGAATAATATAACTATCTCACTCTTCTGGTGAGACCTCTCTTAACCCTTCAGGACTTTGAAGTGAAGTAAAGATAAAAGAGAAAGAAAGTAAACGAATATTATTTGCACCAGTTGCTGACTTTTAAATTTGCCGCGCAAAATAGTAGTAAAGTAAATAATAGTCGCACATGCATTTTTCGCTATCGTAATATTTTCATATTTGATAAAGGTAGTTGATTGGCGCTGTACTATACTGCTTCAACAACAGACCTCTCCAGTTATATCTACAGTTTCATGGGACGCCCACAAGACTCGGTTATCATGTTAGTTTGACATTTGTAAAATATATTGCCAGCAACAAAGTAAAGGCGAAGGCATCTCGCCCATACAGCCACGTTGACATTAATATATTTCTTATTACCCCAATGGTAAAAAAACCTAAAAATCTACAAAAATACACAGCACCTGTAATTATTATTAAGATGGTTCTTTTTATTAATAAAAATAAAATAAAAAAATTGAATGGTCGGGGCCAGGACCCGCGAGCGGTTCTCGGCGGGTTCCTCGTCCGCGTCGTCGTCGTCCGCCGCCAGCGCGCCGCGCCGGTACTCCTCCGACCGCTCCTACCGCCCGCGGTACTCCTCCGACGACGACGCACCGCTGCATCTGTACAGGTACCCCCACCACGCAGGTGTACCACACTATACGCTGCATCTGTACAGGTACCCCCACCACGCAGGTGTACCACACTATACGCTGCATCTGTACAGGTACCCCCACCACGCAGGTGTACCACACTATACGCTGCATCTGTACAGGTACCCCCACCACGCAGGTGTACCACACTATACGCTGCATCTGTACAGGTACCCCCACCACGCAGGTGTACCACACTATACGCTGCATCTGTACAGGTACCCCCACCACGCAGGTGTACCACACTATACGCTGCATCTGTACAGGTACCCCCACCACGCAGGTGTACCACACTATACGCTGCATCTGTACAGGTACCCCCACCACGCAGGTGTACCACACTATACGCTGCATCTGTACAGGTACCCCCACCACGCAGGTGTACCACACTATACGCTGCATCTGTACAGGTACCCCCACCACGCAGGTGTACCACACTATACGCTGCATCTGTACAGGTACCCCCACCACGCAGGTGTACCACACTATACGCTGCATCTGTACAGGTACCCCCACCACGCAGGTGTACCACACTATACGCTGCATCTGTACAGGTACCCCCACCACGCAGGTGTACCACACTATACGCTGCATCTGTACAGGTACCCCCACCACGCAGGTGTACCACACTATACGCTGCATCTGTACAGGTACCCCCACCACGCAGGTGTACCACACTATACGCTGCATCTGTACAGGTACCCCCACCACGCAGGTGTACCACACTATACGCTGCATCTGTACAGGTACCCCCACCACGCAGGTGTACCACACTATACGCTGCATCTGTACAGGTACCCCCACCACGCAGGTGTACCACACTATACGCTGCATCTGTACAGGTACCCCCACCACGCAGGTGTACCACACTATACGCTGCATCTGTACAGGTACCCCCACCACGCAGGTGTACCACACTATACGCTGCATCTGTACAGGTACCCCCACCACGCAGGTGTACCACACTATACGCTGCATCTGTACAGGTACCCCCACCACGCAGGTGTACCACACTATACGCTGCATCTGTACAGGTACCCCCACGCCACGCACAGGTCATGTTCTAACCACTCGCTGCATCTCTATAGGTCACAGAATCTATACATACATGTACCATACTTTACACTTTATCATATACACAAGCCTGTACCATTAAAAGTAATGTATTTCATTCCATTCTTCACACTCGGCCATGAGCCATACTATACTGTAACCGCCTCTGTGGTCTAGTGGTTAAGACCACCGGTTTAGACCCAGAGGTCCCGGGTTCGATTCCCAGCGGGGGGGTACACGTTTGTGTACTCGGTCTGGTTGGTGGTAGGGCTTGTTTGTCCGCCTGGCTAGCTACCACCATCTTATCTAAATATGTCGCCATAACATCAATGTTTGTAGCATTGTTGTGTTCCGGCAGCTAGAGATAGATAGATAGCCAGTGCCTCACTAGTTGAGGTTCCCGGGTGAAGTGCGCTTCCATCATTGACCTTATCATCACTTAACATCAGGTGAGATCAAGGTACTGTGCTTACCCGTATATATATATTAAAAAGAAAACTATAATATATTCAATTTTTTACCAGCCTTCAGCTGCATGTGAAACATGTACCACACTCTACACTCAGTCATAATTGTACATTCAGCCATGTGTCACACGCTATTATAGGTCACACGCCATAAACACATTCATCTGCTACACTCTACCAGAGTGAACGAGAGTGCGGCAACAGTGCCGTGACCTTGAATCGACGTACCGAGCTGTACCTACCGGCTAGGGTTGAGTCACACATAGTTAATTTATTATTGTGTGAATTTGGGTGTCTTTTATATTGTAAACTTACCTTGTTATATCTGTCGGCAAAGTAAAAAGAACAAACTGGGATTATGGTTGTGTGTGTTGAGACATCCTCATACACAACAGGTTTTTTCCCAGACATTTTTTTTTTTTTTTTTTTTTTAATGGGCACCCACCTATATGCAACAAAACTCGCAATCGCGACACCCAAACCAAGAAAAATACGTGTATACTGATCGGCAGCGCTCAGTGACATACTTGTTATTTTCCGCAACATACGCTGCCCGATCCGCGTTTGCGGGGACAGCCCGCGTCATCGCGTACTCCTTTCCCGTGCTTTTTTCTGTGTGCTAATGTAGGTGAACTACGAGCTTGTGTGCGTGCGTATCGGGGCTCTTGTATGAAGTTGCCGCACTCTCGTTCACTCTGACTCTGCACTCAGTGATGTGCCACAGTCTAAACCCAGTCATACACCACACTATACATTTAGCTATGTGCAACACTCATATAATGTCGATCAGGGGCCCGACCGCCTAACCGATCGCTTTGACTTCGTGTGTGGTTTATGACGTCATCTTGTCGTTTCGTTGCCGCCTATGAAAGCAATGTCGAAAGCTTATAGCCTTTAGCTTTTGATATTGCTTTCATAGGCGGTGCGCGGTGGCAAGATGACGTCATAAACTATACGCGTAGTCAAAGCGATCCGTTAGGCGGTCGGGGGGCTGCTTTTTGTGCCTCGAAACATACGACACTATACTCAACATTTATCTGTTACTAGCGTCTCTTGCTCAACCCATGAACAAACCCCCATACCTCGCCATGATTTACCAGGTTTTACCGAATCGATAACTTGCTTGCAGACAACGGCAGGGCGGCACCAACGGCGAGAGCACGAGCGCGGGACCCTCGCCGAGGAGGAAGCTCAACGGACACGCCGCGGTGAGACAACGTCTCATTTGTATTCTTTAATCTATTACTCATAAACAGTGATCTTACCTAAATATGTCGATATGTCAGTCAGTCAGTTTCCCTTTTTACCCGACTGCGTCAGAAAGAGGGTTATGTTTTTCGAGTGTATGTATGTATGTAAGTATGTCTGTTTCTTTGGCACGCCCTACAGCCCAAACGGCATGGTGGATTTTAGCATATGAGGTGTCGTTAGATTTGTTTTGACTGTGGGAGAGGCTAAAAAAAAACATTGTCCGGGTTAACTAATTCCGGATATTAGCAGATTTTATTCCTATGTTTAAAAAAACTCAAAGAACTTGTCAGTCAAGGAGTTTCGTTTTTACGTCAATTGGTGTATGCGCTATGACTTTGCTATTTAAAAGAGTAAGGCGTTTTAATATAATTATTTTTTGAAGGTTTTGAAATGCCTGGTTATTTACTTTACAATACTAAAAAGTTTGAAATAAACCAAATTATTAAAATAAAACAAAAAACCCGACTGCTAAAACAACTGCTGCTAAAAACGAGAAAAAACTGCAGCCGCAGACGGGGATAGTCATCAACCAAGCGGCCCGTGGCTGGCTCAATTAAATCCGCATTCTCTATGGCTGGTGATTGTCCCCGTCTGCGACAAATTCAAATTCAAATTCAAAAATAATTTATTCAGTTTAGGCTACAAGTAGCTCTTATGAATGTCGCTATGCCATCGGTTCGTAAGTCTACTCTGGGCGGGAGATCTTGTACTGAGAAGAACCGGCAACAAACTCAGCAAGTGTCCAACTCTTTTCTCCCTTACAGCGTCAAAAAAAAATATTTGAAAATGCCGACCTATCATAGCAGGACACTTTCCATAACATAAAAACACAAAAAATATAGAAGACAACCACAACATGTAAAAAAACAAAAAAATAGACAAATCTAAATTATCAAATTTACCATCCGGACAACTATCAATATTCAATGTCTTTAGAAATATTTCACGTTGCATTCAACATTGCTCAAATTAATTCTGGGATGTAGAGCTTGTTTATTTTCTTTTCAGTTTTTAAATTTTGTTGCGAACAAATTACAAAAACACAAATGTTGAAAAAAATGAATGGGCGCCTTTGGCTTTCAAAGTAAAAAGTAAATAGTGTTGAATAATTTCGGCGGGCTGGTTAGAACCACGATAGCTCAATTGGAAGAGCACCTGACCCGGTATGTCAGAAGGGTGCAGGTTCAAACCCTGCTCGTGGAAATTTTTTCAACATTTGTGTTTTTGGGTTCTTTGTTTTATTTTTAATATATTTGGATTTTACAACCGGCCAATCATTACATGTAATAGGCTAGTTCTCTTAACAATTTACTACTGACGAATGAACCTGCACAGCCAATCGGTTGCAATAACCGTTGGATAGATGGCACTACTGCCGCTAAAAAGCAGTCAAAATCAAAGCAGTGAAAAAATTCAGTGCTTACTTCAGCCTTCCCGGTAGCATATTGGTCAGTGCAGCCGCCTAGGATTGCGAAAGACCCAGGTTCGATTCCTGGCTGGGTCAGGTAGGCATTTAATTTTTTCACTATATTTTATAAATATTTAGTTCACACAAATACCTTTACTTGGCTAAGCGTTATTCGAACCCTTCGATTAAACAAAGTCAATTTTTTTTATTTAAATAAACCTAAAAATAATGCTTTTGAATCGTCCATATTATTTTTTACCTACTTTGGGTGTGGAATGGGTATTCAGGACGTATATTTTTTAGCTGTGGAGAAGAATGGGCGCCGGACGCAAGAAACTCCACAGCTTTAATAGAAGTAACGACATTTATATAAAAAAAGTATGTCGTTACAAAAACATACAATATTTAATTTGATACATTTAAATTGAAAACTTTTAAGAGCTCATAATTACAAATTGGATTGGATTGGATTCGAATCCCGCTTGTAGAAATGTTTTTTGTTATATATGTGTGTTGTTTGGTGCAGGGTGTGTCCCTACGCGCCCGCGGCAGCCCGCGGCGATACAACGAGCAGTCGGACTCCGACTCGTGCGCCGCCATCAGCAAGCGGTCGCAGCATCGGCGCGCGAGGGACGTGCATCTAGCGAGGAGGCGGCACCACGCGCAGGTACACCGCACGAACACGACGAGTGTCCGACCGAAACCAAACCGAAACAACGATACAACGATCATGTTTTGAGGGAAAAATAAAGAAAACGTTATTATAATTTTTAGCTCAGTTTTATTTTTTTTATCTTTAAATCACATAGCTATGCAGTCCTCGACATTCACTTATTGATAATCAATATAATAAATAACCCCTCATTTAAGAAAAAAATATTAATTGCTCCTTAAAATTACTTAAAATAGGTGAGATGTTAAAAAATGTTTTTTGCAGTTTTTTTCTTTGCAGTTATTTTTTATGTTAGTCCGGTTTTTACGAGTATATAATTGTTTTTTATATAGTTGTTTTAGCAGTTGGGTTTTTTTTCATTGCTTAGGATACAATCCGTGCAGCCTTAATAAAATATCATAATTATTTAAAAACATTCACGAGCTCCACACATTTAACGACACAATTGAGAAGTAAAATAATAATCCTATAGATTGTATTGTAATTTAATATTGTATTTTCTTTACTGCAAAAAGTTTATACAAAGTATGTCAAAGAGGTTAAAACTAATGGTAACATTTTATTGATATTATTATATCGTTGAAATGTTACATCGACTAAATACGTTGTTGGTCATATGTAACAGTCGCTGCAAAGAGCATTGGTAAACCGGATTTGTACATGCATATATATTTTTTAAATAGACAGGACATCGTCTGTCGGGTCAGCGAGTAAATTATATCTATATTAATATTATAAAGCTGAAGAGTTTGTTTGTTTGAACGCGCTAATCTCAGGAACTACTGGTTCGAATTGAAAAATTATTTTTGTGTTGGATAGTCCATTTATCGGAAAGCTTTAGGCTATATAACGTCACGCTGCGACCAATAGGAGCGAAGCATCAGTGAAAAATGTTGCAAAAACGAGAACAAAAGCCTAAAAATTAAAAATGCTGCCGAAAGTCACTATTCCACGCGGACGAAGTCGCGAGCACAGCTAGTTTAATAATAAACTCCTCCGCCCCCAGAACACGGCGGTGAACGAAGACCACAATTACTTCAATGGGCACGTGGCCCCCGCCGCGCCCGCCCCCGCCCCCGCCACCGCCCCCGCGCATGCGCATGCGCACGCACTCAATGGAGACGGTAAGTCGATCACTTTTATTGTATTATTGTGTGTTGTTTCATATTCTTTTATTATTTTTATTTTGCATTCACAATATAGGTATTTACAAGATAAAATGTTTGACTACTAGTACTACTACTACTCAGGAAGCTCGAGTGGGAATCGAATCCACGACCTTTGATTTTCCGGTGCAATGCTCTGACTGCTGAGCTACGGGCGTGCGGATCTCAGTATATAGAAAAATGCAAAAAAATAAATTAATACGCTTATTATGTTGCCAGCATTCTTGGGACCGTTCCTATGAGCCCACTGCTAGAGGACACTTTTTTTTTTTCTTTATTTATAACTATATGTCGGAGACATGGCGCTAGCATCGCTTAGAAACGACAAGTATAGTCTATACTTGAGTGTGGTCTGCGCAGCCTATGCTCTATGGTACGCGGAACGTCAACGTCAGTCGGCGCAACAACGGACTGGACACATTTGAACGGTAGCGGCCGGAGAGTACGCAAGCGCAGAACTCATTTCGTTTCTAAAATCCATTTGCATCGGGCAACTATTTCTAAATAATTTAATTGTGATGTTAAAATAACATTAAAAGTGACAGTAAGGAATACGATTGCGTCTTCATTTTGAAGATCCACAATTAACTGTGTTACAACGAATCCGAGTTTGCTCGACTGTTCTATCTACAAACAACCTCGCCGCCGACATATATGTTTTTTAATTTTTTGTCTTGAATTAAGTGATGTTTATTTTGTTTTTTTTCTTTATTAATAGTATAGATATATTGTAATGTATATAATAATAATAATAATAATAATATTCAGTAGTTTAGGGGATAAAAATCAAAGTTTGCATTAAGCTGAGAAAAAAAAATTAAAATATAATAAGTAAAATAATAAATTAATAAATAATAAATTTATTTCGATAAAAAGTTTTGCATTACTTACAGTAGTTAGTGGCCGGAGTCTCCTTTTAAGCAAATATAAATTCTATAAAATAATACTGCAGGCCTTAACTAATCATGCTCATTGTATTTGAATGTTGTTTGTCCTGCGCAGGTTCTAGCAGCAGTGCGAGCGTTCCCGCCGTGTCCATATCGTCGCGCGGCCGCGTGCGCAAACTCACCGCCAAAGCGAGGGGACTGCTCAGGGAGTGAAGCCTTTACCAGCCTCTACTTTAAGAGGGTAACATATGGAAACAATACTGCGTTTGTCGCAGCCTCCTCTCACGATAGCGAGCCGGGTGCAGGTACCCAGCCAGCTAAACTACCAGCTATTTGCTAAGTTGTTATAGACGATATCATCGTTGGAAGGCGTAGATATAGCCACAGTTGCGTACATTGCTTCTATGAGGATTTTCATAATGTCTCTCGGTAATCATCGCATTTCCGATTGCAGTCGAATCAAAATTTCCATGTCCATTAATTATTAGATTTAACATGTATAATTTTTTTTCTTTAGTTGATGGCTTCGTGCGATTAGCACATTTAGCCAGTGTCAAAATTATTTTTCTTACAAGTAATACATAAATAAACAATATTTCCTTCCTGTAATAGATGATGATAATAGAAATGAGAAGTGAGAAATGATATACCCTCCAACCCCTCGAGCATCTCAGTAAAGATGTAGGGCTTTACTAAGTCCTCACGCGGACTTCTTGAGATAATTTGAAAAGTGACGTTGCACTGTTTTACTCATGCACACTCACGAACACTTAACGGTTAATAATTCACCATTATTTCACATTAATATTCGACATAACACAAATTTTAGAAAATAAAACAAAACCGCAGACATGACTCTTCATTTTCCCGCCAAGAAGTCTAAAACTGTTTTAGTCGAGAGCGAAATTAATAATTGTGGCTAATGTCAAAAATTTGTTGCTGAAATTTTTAAGAGTTAAAGGAAAAAAGTATTGGTTTATGTCGAAGACTGGTGCCACGAGTGCCACTACCCTGTATGGATGTAATGAAAACCCTGAAGGGTGGGTTAGAAACGTGTATGCGATGTGAAACGACCAAATAATATAATAAAATCCTATGTCGAATGGAAACAAACAAATTGTCAAATGAAATGTTGGGAATCCGGTGAACGGCGATGTGTCGTGTCGAATACTCGCAAACACTTGTACGGTTTTATGTTTAAACTATTTTTTTTTTAATTTTCGCATTTTTATGATTGCATATATCCCTCAAGGTTTTTATCACATACAAACCGACTAATGTTGTACAATTAATTGTTTTACGTCATAATTTCCCTGTAAGCCAAAAAAAGACCTTAAAAAATTACAATATTTTCTGTAAAATCCAAAATTATTGAAATCCGATTCCGTAGCTTCAGAGCTAGTTTTCCACAAGCTCTGAAATCAGTATTACTTCAATGTTATTGCAGTTGTGAAAAAAAAGTATCGTTAAGTAACGTTCTAAAAAAGTTAAATTGGTAACGGTAATGCAGGTAACGTTTTCTAGATAGTAAGTATCGTTACCTAATACGCGTAGAGTCGTTAGTTAATTTTTCGGTAAAATTGTCACTTGGGTAACGATACCATTTTTAACGTTACCATGTTGCTTTTAACGTTATCATTATACTTTATAACGGTACTGTTACCAGATTTCAAAGCCCTGCTTACAAAGCTCATTGTAAGTCATCAAGATTTATTACACTTTTGACTGTTATAAGCAGCTTTGTACAAAACTTAGGCGTTAGATCAATATGTCTTATTTACTCACTAGATCGATTTCCATGAAATGGTAAAGCAAAGTCCACCTTAATGTGTAATACTTAAGTGTTCATGTTTAAATTTGATTAATAGTGACTCGAAACGAGACTGAACCACTTATTTAGGGAGTTGTTAAATAAATACTAAGGCCGTTTGCGAATGCAACTCGAATTGTAAGCTTTAGTTCTAGGATATAGAGTTGATTTTTCAATGCCACCGCTGTCCGTTTTTCCTTGTATTTGTCCATTCAATACTGGTTTACTATAAATAATATTTTATTAGTTTTACTAAAAAGACAGTTTGTTAGTCCATGGGCGCCCAAGACGAGTTCCGGAGAGATTCAAAAAATTGCACCATTCAATTTGTGATTTTTTTGAAATTTTTTTTTTTGAATTTTCGCTTGTAAGTATGACATACAATAATTGACTCGCAAGCTCTTGCAACTTATACACATTCTTTAAACCCAAAATAAAAGATTTGTGTCGTTATTATTCATCTGTTTTCAATCTTAGTAATTAGGTAATAAAGTTTATTTTCAATTTTGCCACTGCCCAACGTAGAGTAAACTGTGAATCAACAATGAACAAACAGATTGCGTGATAGATATGGTGTCAAAACGGTATATACAAGAGTATGTATACCGTTTTGATACCATATATGCAAGAGCAAGTTATAGGGATATCCGATATTCCACTTTATTTCAAAGAAGTATGACTCAGATTTGAATAAACTCCCGACCCGCGTCTAGTTTGTATGTAATCAGCAGTCATCGGTATATGTAGGGCTAATTTACTTAAAGTTGGAGTATGTACGACATAGAGCGGTTAGAACCGCTATTTAATTGTTTTTTAAAAATATCTTTTGATCAATTATATGAAAAACTAATTATTATTTTGCTGAAGTTTAATACAAGTCACCAGTATTCACTAAAAAGCAATCTTAACTTGTGACATTAATCCTACTAATATTTTAAATGCGAAAGTTTGTGTGTATGTATGTTTGTATATTTGTTACTTCTTCACGCTGCAACGGATGGATGGATTTGGATGAAATTCGGCATACAGATACTTTTTATCCAGACATTCCCACGGGAACGGGAACCACGCGGGTGAAACCGCGAGCGGCTGCTAGTTATTTATATTCCAATTCTACAATTAGAAAAGTAAAAGAGTTGAAATAATCTATGTATATAAAATCAATTGCTGTTCGTTCGAGTGGCTAAAACTCGAGAATGGCTGGACCGATTTGGCTCATTTTGATTTTGAAATATTTTTGGAAGTTCAGGGAAGGTTTAAACGGTGAGAAACATAAATAATAAGTAACGGAAAATACTAAAAACGACAATTTAATTTTCCAGTACAGAATGATTTGTTTGTTTTGTTGTCATGGAAACTTCTATATTCTTATATTATCTTCTATATTTTTTTGTGTTTATTTGTAATGGAAAGTGTGATAGGGCATTTTTCAATTTTTATTTTTTTTGACGCTGTAAGGGAGAAAAGAGCTGGACACTTGCTGAGTTTGTTGCCGGTTCTTCTCAGTACAAGATCTCCCGCCCAGAGTAGACTTACGAACCGATGGCATAGCGACATTCATAAGAGCTACTTGTAGCCTAAACTGAATAAATTATTTTTGAATTTGAATTTGACTGTCACAGCGGTGCGAAATCCGCCGGGTCAGCTAGTCACAAATAAGATTACTAAATTTGGGTGATTTTAACTATGTCATACTTTCTCGTCAATTTTAGGTAAACTAGCCCTACCTGTTGTGTTGTTATCAATATCAATACACGGACCACCGGAATAAAGCACAAATAGTTAATTTAACTCTTTAATAGTGTGATAATAATTAAGTCGATTAAACGAACACCTGTATTAAAAGACAATTAAAGCTTACATCAAAATCGCAAAATAATTTATGTTAAGGAAAATTATTTTTAAATTTACATTTAAATTTAAATGGGGGGCGGTAGCATATACCAACACATATGTTGGTATGGTAAAGGGTCCTTTTTAAAGTCGTCGTCATCGACATAACTGATCGCAATAGCGGTCACTCTTGGTAACAGCTTTTTAGTATCCCATCAAACTTCAAAGTTTATTTTTTTAGACCAATGAGCCAATTATCGAAGGAAATGGAGTGCATTATGAGAGACAAGAAGAAAAACCAATTTTGGTAATAATACTACTATCAAAGAATTAAAAAGCAGTGAGAAAATTCAGCGCTTACGTCAGCCTTCCCGGTATCATAGCGGTCAGTGCAGCCGCCCGGATTGCGGAAGACCCAGGTTAGATTCCTGGCTGGGTCGGGTAGGCGTTTAATTTTTTCACTGTGTTTTATAAATTTTATAAATATTGAATATTACATCTTTTATATTGTCCCAAAATTAGCACGTCACACTGACACCGGAGGTGGGCGGGCCTCAGATGCGTCAAACGAGCGTAACTTGTTCATAGAATAGTTTCATGAATTTAGCGATAAGTTATGATAGTTTTTGTATCAGAGTTTTTTTTAGAGAGCTTTATTTAACTTTTGAGGTTACAACATTATTTAGTAGAAAAGTCATGTGCAAAAACGACAAATTGATAGTTTCTCTTAACTTTATTATCACACTAAAACAATGGCTTTTGACTTGAGCAGCAACCGTGAAAAAAAATTTACTTCAAACTATTCTATGGACAAGTTAGGCTTGTTCGACGCATCTGAGGCTTACCTACCTCCGGTTTTTTTTTTTTTTATTTGTTAAAAGGAGGCAAACGAGCAGAGGGGTCACCTGATGGAAAGTAATCACCGCCGCCCATGGACACCCGCAAAACCAAAGTTATCGCAGATGCGTTGCCAACCTTGGAAAGGAGTTGGATCTTGAGGAGAAAGTAGGAATTGGGAGGGGGGAGGGGTGAGAGATGGGCCTCCGGTACTTTCACTCACCGCACAAACACAACAGCAACGAGTGCCGTTGTTTCACGCCGATATTCTGTGAGAGGGTGGTGTTACGCCGGGCGAGCCGGCCCATTTCGTGCTGCAACGCAGCGTGGCTCTACCACTCAGACAGTGTCACTCATTTAGCACCACCCAGAGGTCACGTGTAGGGTCTCAAGGGTAAACCTGCGGACGCGAGTAACTTTAACCCCCACTTTCCGGTGTCAGTGTGACGTGCTAATTTTGGGACACCCTGTATATAAACCTTCTGTGCGTGTGTTTATTGAACTCCTTCTAAACGGCTGGACCGATTTGGATGAAATTTTTTGTGTGTGTTCAAGTGGATTCGAGAATGGTTTAGATTTACAATTGGGCCCGGTAGGTGGCGCTGCTATAGGGGTCCATCATGGGATACGGGTGTTCTTAAGCGGGCGAAGTCGCGAGTGGGCCGCTAGTATTCTATATTAAGTAGAAAACATTAAATTCAAGCATTAAAAGTCGACCGCGCAGCGTTGGCGAGACGAACTCGATGCCTTGTGGGAGGCTGGTGGGAAACTGCCAAGGATAGAGATGCGTGGAAGGGTTTGAGGGGGGGGGGGGGGCTTGACAAAATAAGCTAATAAAAAATCTAAACTTAGTAGAAACCGATTTTAAAAAAGCGTTTATTTAACTGAACTGTGTGGTTAAATGGCGTTGTTCAATCACGGGGTAGCCGACCGTGCAATTAAACGGCTTTTTTAACTAGTTAACTGGCATTGGTTAAAAAAAAACTTTGAAGTTTTAATGGCATATCAAAATGCATAAAGGTTGTTGAGTAGCTTTAGGCACGTTATCACAGGAATTGTACCACAGTTTCGGGACGTCAATTGCAAGTTTGTATCGATTAAATGTTTTTTTGTAATCGGGTGTGTGTTCTCGGCACGTACGAATTGAGCTGTATTATGCAGTTGTATGTAAATGTTTATTTATAAGGTTCTGTAAATAGACAACTTGATCAGGCAATCAGTGTTGTGACTTTGTGATTGGTATCTTAACTTATCTTATCTTATCTAAGTGGGTTACCTGTCCCAGTAGCACTATGACCCGTCGTGATCTAATAGTGCGAGATGATTGTGATTGGTAACTTTTTATTTTATTATTTAAATTATTGTTTTTATTGCGTTCACTATGCGCTGTTGTGTTTTTCGAATATGACATTAACATATAATAGTATTACTTAAAACTTAAAGACCCTTGATTATTAAATTATAATTTTGTAAATTTATAACGAATGCAGCAATAATGTCAATTCCCTGTATTGTATTATACTTAAGTTATGAGAATGTTCGCAGTAAGTACTTAGTGAATTCAATGGTTGTTTTGTTATGGCGCGCGCTATTTTGCACCGTACCACACTAGTAATAAAGTTCAAGTTGTATAGAGCCTTTTTGTCCCAATTTTGAGACTATTTTTCATTACTCGTAATTAATTAATGAGTTTTCGAGTCACTTAAGTTTTTGAGTCTCTTAAGTTTTCAGATATTCAACTTTTAAGACTTAATTTTTAAAGTCTTAAATCCATAAGCTTTAAATTAAGAGACTGGACTAGAGTCCTATCAAAAGGACTCGGCACTGTGAGTCTCTTTGATGTAATCTAAGTTGTAAGTAGGGTTTATTTCTAGTAGGTAGGGTGTGTTCGATACTTTAAGTCCAGTTTTCGACAAAGTTTGCAGAATGCAGGTGTGTTCTGTATTCAATGTTTGATAAAGACTAAAATCAGATGCTGACTCTTATTTTTAATGGTATGTGTCTATACCCAGCGGGATCCCATGTCTGGAAGACTTATGAGTGATGCAGAGAATTAGATCTGGATATGTTCTACTGAATTATGCTGAAAACAGAATTTGTTCCGTATAAAAAACGGAAATATAAACTTTTCTAACCGACCTCCAGCCAACGGGGTATTTACCAAAGTCACGTATGATGAACTATAAATTGGTATTAACTTTTAGATCTGTAATTGTTCTGTTCACCAAAACAAAAAACATTCTTCTAACGTCCTTACTTCAGCCACAATCAAGCTGCAAAGAAACCTCCAGTCAGCGGACTTTTTCTTTTAAGGACATTATTTTTGTAACTTTTACACTAAATTAATAAAATTTAAACTATTTACGATTATAATTTTACTTAAATTACCTATTCGTATGTACATCTTGTGTTAAAATTAAAAGTACCTATAGAATTTGAAAGCTATTATGTGGGTAGAATACAAAATAATCTCACCAGTCTGCATTACCTTACTTATTATCTTACTGCACGTACTCTGAAATAACGAATTGCACGTACAATGAATTGAATTGAATCTTGAATATTAATATATAAATCCGTTCAGTAGTTTTTGCGTGAAGGAGTAACATACATATACATACATACTAATATCCATCCTCACAAACAGATTTAAGAGTTAATACCAATTTATAGTTCATCAGACGTAACTTTGGTAAATACCCCGCTGGCTGGAGATCGGTTAGAAAAGTTTATATTTCCGTTTTTTATATGGAACAAATTCTATTTTCAGCATAATTCAGTAGAACATATCTAGATATTTTTAAATCAGTCCAGTAGTTTTTGAGTTTAGATTGAGGTTTTTGATTGGGTAATACATGGACTTGTTTTTACTAACCCTATCAATACGGTAAGCATTTCGTCACTTACTGCATCGAAAGGCTAACCAAATTGATACAGTTAATTAGGGTAAGCACTAACCGCATCCAAAACCCTGTTGAGGCTAACCCTATAAAAAGGGTTTTAACGCGCACAAGCAATTCAAGCTTCTATCTCGTTTTCGCGCATTTTGGTGAATTTTACTAACATACCGGTATTTGAGTTCGGATCGCGGCATTGATTCGACGGCGCGGCGGCGGCGTCGATAGGACACGTAAACGGTAATGCAATAATAAGTCTAATGCATTGCACGTAGAAGCTTGAATTGCTTGTGCGCCTTAAAACCCTTTTTATAGAGTTAGCTTCAACAGGGTTTTTGGATGCGGTTAGTGCTTACCCTAATTAACTGTATCAATTTGGTTAGCCTTTCGATGCAGTGTGTGACGAAATGCTTACCGTATTGATAGGGTTTCCCTAACAATCGGCTTAATAAATAAATACAAAAATACAAAGCTTTACTCTTTATAATATTAGTATGACTAGCAAAAGACTCAGTCTTAAGTCCTTTTTGATAAGACTAAACTTAAACGACTTGAGCCCTTTAATAATTTATAAGACTTGAGTTATAATTATTTAAATCTTTTTTTTTATCAAGACAATTTAAATATAGTCATATAAAGAATAACCACAACTCATGTAAACAATTTGGATTACCCGATAAATTCTGTTTGTCATATATATGCCAAAGCATAATTTTCAACCTCTCATTGTGACATCATGTTCTGATAGCTGACAATTCTCATAGTACTCAGTAATCAGTACGTTGCCTAGTGGACGTATAAGGTCAATTTTGTCAGTCATCAGGGCGATTTGAAGAATAGTGGTAAATAACATGGAAATAACCTGGGAAAGACACAGCGATTGTAGTTATGGACACTGCATGGAGTGTTGTCCAGTCCCATCTGGTATGATGACTAATAATATCACCTACCCAAGTCATTGGTACTAATACTCTGTTCGGGATCTCGTCGCATGCATTCAATTGAGGATTGGACCTTGATGGTATTTGTAGGGCCTTCCAGTTAACATCTACGATGAATGACCTTGACCATCTCAGTGTCGTAGCTGAATCCTTTATTAAGGGACAGAACCCTCGTGAAGGCTTACTGTACCAATCCACTGCCAAACCTGGTAATGTGCATACCTCAATTGGGATTTCGAAAGCTCGATGTGACTTGCTGAATAGAGATTTGCTCTTAACTAGTACAAACACGATAAGACTGCTTTCACCCATATGATGCACTGTCTTAGTGTTCTGTGCAAATAATCCGAGACGATTTAGTAATACCCTTTGCTGATTTTGAAATAATCGCTTCGTGAGGATGACAGTTAAAATCATGAAAGTTATAGCCACTACAGTTTGCACGTGGAAATCTGTGTCAAGCAGACTGCTTATTAACTCATTGCTGACCTCCTCTAACTGCGATAAAGTTAGTGTACTATTGGTCGTTGTGATATTAGTTGTTGGCATTTCCGTAGTGGATGATACATTGGTTGATGTCATGACTGAGATTGGATGAGCAAACCCTTTCAAAGGTACATGTGAGGCTGCGACCACAGCAGTCGCCGGGCAACAGATTTTTCTACACTTCACAAGAATGCTTAACAAGACAACTACAATCACTGTCAAGACAATAATAGAACCTATCAGCTTGATATCTGACCATAATTCCCCGAATGAAAATCCGGGTTTAGCATCCCTGATAATTTTCTCATCAAGTGCCTTGATCTTACTAGTAAGGATCTCGATATCTGAATCAAAGGTTCTTTTGTCATTGTTGCCTTTGTCCCACAGATCCTTAAGTTTGACAATTTCATCATGTATGATAGGTCTCGATGTATTAAAGGTCTGTGCTGGTGTGAGTGTCGGGGAGTGATTATCACTGCTAAAATCGAATGAGATAGTGTCAAAAGTCGGGGCCGGTAGATCATCAAATATATAAGATGCTCCTACTACAGATTCCTCCTTGATAGCATCCTGAATCTGCAAGTGTGGAGTCAGCAATAAGTCTCCCACTGTCGCCCGACAATTGGCTGGCAAAGTTACTCTAGTCTGACTCTTGAGTGTGTTCAACTGGTTCTCTTCTTTCGAACCATTCTTGCACTTGACCATCGCATTCAAAGACTTCTGAGCATGCGTAATTAACCAGCTGTTGACTGAGAGGGGTGTAATCTGGATATCAGTGATGGGTTGCCCTGGTACTATCTTTAAGTAACAAAGCTCCTTTAATTGGGCACCTCCGGTTATCGCATGGGCTCCGCAATCTGTATCAAAATTTTTGCTCCAGAGATGCGGTAAACTGCACACATTGAACGGTGAGAGTAAACACTTTTGGTATTGCACTTCCTCCAGTGAAAACCACCGGTTGGAGTGTTTATCGATAATATAGACAGGGTGGTCAATTTTTGCTCTCATCCACTTGTTATCAATATGTATAGGGTGTGTGATAACTCTGTATGAAGCATACTTGATTGGTTTGCGGATGATGGGTAACGTAAGTAACACAGTTATCTGCTGAGTCTTCACGCCTATTTTAACTGGGAGGTGTGAAATCATGTCATCATACAGCAAAGTCGGTGGTAATGCCAACCCTTCTGGTAGTTGAGTGCTAATTTTGGTCATTGCTTCCACCAATTGATTAGATCTTATGAGTGCTAGTGGCAGGTTACCACTAACCATACACTCACTGACATGGATGTAAAACTCTGATGTCAATAATAAAGCTTCTTCCAACGAGCTAATCCGTGCTTCACAGTCTACGAGCTCTAACAGAGTCGAAAGTATCGCTTGTGTGAACATTTGCTCTGTGGACATATGATGTAGCGACTCCTTGATTAAGTTGTTGTTATGGTTCAACGTCTCTACTGACTCACTCATCAGCTTTTGGGTAGTATGTATAGAATCTGACAATGCACTTAAACCACTTTGCGTTATGAGCATTAATGATTGTACATTTTGGTTTGTGTTACTAACGAAAGTATTGGTCGCGTCGTACTTATCGGACACTGATTTTATTAGTTTCTCAACATCGCGAATTTGTTCGTCGGTAGCCACTCCTGCCACCCAATGGTAAATTTCGCCAAGGAAATCAAGACCTCTTCGTTTGCGAGTTTTCTGACTGTTCGAGTTCACACCCCTTGCAGGTCTAAATTTATTGTTTCTCATAGAATTCTTTGCATTAATGACAATATTGTCCGTCGCTCGAGGATAACTGTCTGCTGAACTGATTTCCCCATGGTATATATTCCCATCCTGATCCTTGAGAGCCACATGCAAGTCAGGTAAGTTATCACCTCTTTGTGGTTGCGCCCTCACGGCGACCTTATAAGGTTGTGGTTGTCGTTCATAGTTGGCAAGACTAGCCAAATAATCCCGATGCCTGTTTATTCTTAGTAACTCTTGGGTCCGCATAGAGTCTACGAAGACAGAATCGACTAGATCACCTCTGTTCCCAGTGGGAGAATACCTAGTATCATTCACTTTTACTCCTGATTGGACGAAGACTTGACCTATACTCGCCCCGTAGAAACTACTCTTGTGCAACTGACCCTTTCCGACAATATCTTGACTAGACTCAGCATTCTCATAATCACCATCTGGATTATCATGAGCTTGCCTCTTTTCTCTAGTGGGTGAAGTTGCATTATGACACAAAGACACAGACGACCAGCCCCAGAGAGTCTCTGCGTTCTCCATTCGATCTTTTAATGAGAGAAGACAGCGATTTACTCTGTTAAGGGTCACCGAGGTCAGACCTTTAATCTTCGCCATAGCAGAGACCTGAGTTGTTGTTAGATTATCCGATGACAACATCAACGGAGTCCCCAAAGTTTGTCCCAAAGTAATCACAAAATCTTTAATTTTGTTCAATGTAGTCAACATCTCCTCCGAATTATGGCATGGCGATTTCAGTAGAAAGACATGTTTCCATTCCGACAACTGCAAATACACATCTTCCACTGGAGTGGTTGCCATGGCCAAGTTAGGGTAGAAATTTATTTCTGATGTAATTACCGGAGTAATTATGAATATCAACGTTATCAGCATCATCTTTGTTGTTCTGTTGATGAATGTTTAATATAATTTGTTTTTGTCATTAAGACTAGAATGGTTATCTTAATCAGTCGGAGCGCGCGTCCGCCGGCCGTGTACCTGCGTTGTGGCGTCGTTTAGTTTTTAATTAGTTAATTTTAGCGCAAATTGTACTTGACGTGATGAATAATATTACTTTCTTAACGTATACAGGGTGTGGCCGGATTGTTGATACTGTAAAACACTGAACTCTGTCTCAAAATCATAATTTGTTTTTATATTTTCTTACAGAATTGACTCATTATTTTTTTATGACACAGACTGATAAATTATATTCTATATTTTGACACTGGCGTTATGAAAGTCTGGCTGTTTACCTTGAAATCGAAGGTATGCACAAATATTGAGTATGTATATAAGTATGTGACTACCTGTTATATTTAGCTTAACTTGCCGATATCACAGCAAGAGAGTTAGATATAATTATGTAATAGAACCATTTAATTTCAATTGTTCTTTGCATATCCAATTCCATAATTATACCGAAAATAATCTAGCACTTGAAACAGACAAGTCTCATTGCGCTGGTACATCCTGAGGCAAGTTTTATTTTTTCAGGTGACTTTTCTTTATAACACCTTGTATATTAAGTGAATATGTTTCTAATAATGTAAGTACCATTGTGTTAATAGTGTACTCTCTTAGTATTATTTTACAATCATTGACTACGAACGAATACAATAGGGATTTCTTTAAATTATATTTTTCATACATTGTTAAGTAGGTTTAGTTTTGTATGGAACTGCTGTTGTTTTCCTTATAAAATGTGACTAATATTGAAGGGTTGGTTCAGTCCTTTTGGACTCGAATATAGATGTAAAGAGATTGACCAAGCGTTATATTCAGCGAAGTAAATATAATACAGAGAGAGATGAAGCGATCGTGCGGCCAGTACTTGTCTCTTTCTAGAATAGTGACGTCACAGATTTACTAGAGTGAAATACATAGAGCACAGGCGCTTTGCCTCTTTCCAAAGAGTGGTCTGTTTTGTAAGGTTTAGTCCTTCTCTCTATGTGTAGCAATAAATACTTTTCTCTTATCGTCACGTATGACAAGTCTGCAATAAAATCAGTAAAATTTATTCTACTTAATTGTTAATATTATTCCAATGATCAATATTATAATTTAATATAAAAACCGCAATAAAATGTGTTAATTCGTGATAGTTCAAGGAAATGATATGTCGATGTAAATGAAACTTACCTGCCATCTTTGTAAATGTTTAATTCGATTTTGATATGTGTGACATTGTAAATTGGACCTTAAGCGTGAGTGTTAAGTGTTATCGAGCGTTGTGCTAACTGTAAATATAGTCGTAGTGAGTACGCGTGTTGAGGTGTTCATACCAAACGATGAATAAAGTGATTATTTTGTAGCTGATGCATTTTTATTTGTTGAAAGTTTAGTATCCCGCTAAGCCGGAGCGAACTGGTGCAAACCGGTTTAAGCTATATGTATGATGATAGTACATAAGGCACTAGGGCTGTGTCAAAGTCGTCAGCCTTATCTCGGTCACTATAAACTATAAACCGCTTTGCTGTAGCGAGTCTGTTAGATTGTGGACAATAATGAAATGGATCGCAACATAACGTTCCATAGGCGAGGCTACGGCTGGTCGTGTCGCAAAGGGTGCGCGCACTAAAAATGGTAAAAAAAACCTGCCTATACACGCCTTTGGGACCCGGGGGAAGTGGGAGTTGAACGGTGGGGTACTACTCCGGATGACCTTGACCTTTGACTTTGACAACCGGTGGCATTTGAATGACTTTTAAAGGACCTTAACATTTAACCTTGACCACAGGTGACCTTTGGATGAACGTCGCACGTACAAAAAAGTTGTTTCTGGCGCTTCGCCGACCGCTGCCGCGGCACGTTCGCTACGCTCGCTCGGCTCGCGCGTTTTTGGTCACCATATTAACCTAACCTAACCTTATGAACTCTTTAGTGTTTGGCTATGCCCCCCCGCCATGAGAAAAGTTCTGTCACTACAAGCCATGTCGTTAGCGTTCGGTATCTAAATATGTAACTAACTGTCGAGTATAATTTTTGCATTAAAATTCGTGCCGCAGTATACTAAAGTCAGCCTTGGAATGATTTCAGAGCAAAGTGTTTTTGACAATAGTTGGTCCCCTTGAACCAGCCCACCCAACGGTATGATAAAAATAGGATGTTATGTAGGATCGAAATTTTCGACGAAAATTTTTCTAAGTCCTGCGCACTCTTTCGTACACTCAACCCTACGGTTCCATGTCGCATACGGACAGAGGTGACGGATGAGTTGCCTATAAATAGTTGAGAGCTCGTTTGCTAGATAAGATAAATGTTTATATAATTTTTAACGCAAATTTTGTTGCGAACAAATTACAAAAACATGTAAAAATTTCCACGAGCACGGTTTGAACCTGCACCCTTCTGACATACCGGGTCAGGTGCTCTTCCAATTGAGCTATCGTGGTTCTAACCAGCCCGCCGAAATTATTCAACACTATTTACTTTTTACTTTGAAAGCCAAAGGCGCCCATTCAATGTTAACAACTACCGTCATTAACATCCGATCATAATATTTTTACAAATACTAAAGATCAGTTAAGAAGTAGGCAAGCTATTTATAAATGTTTATATAATTTTTAACGCAAATTTTGTTGCAAACAAATTACAAAAACACAAATGTTGAAAAAATTTCCACGAGCAGGGTTTGAACCTGCACCCTTCTGACATACCGGGTCAGGTGCTCTTCCAATTGAGCTATCGTGGTTCTAACCAGCCCGCCGAAATTATTCAACACTATTTACTTTTTACTTTGAAAGCCAAAGGCGCCCATTCAATGTTAACAACTACCGTCATTAACATCCGATCATAATATTTTTACAAATACCTGACCCGGTATGTCAGAAGGGTGCAGGTTCAAACCCTGCTCGTGGAAATTTTCTCAACATTTGTGTTTTAGATAAGATAAGTCATGATAAGCCGAAGGTGTGAGTGCACTTCACCCGTTAGCCTCCACTGCTGGGGAACTGGGGGTTCTATCTCTTAACTGCCTTATCGCTAATGCTAATACAATCAAACTACTAATATTTTGTTATGCTGTTGGTAGCTAGCCACAAGTAGACTGAAACAATCAGTAGGTATCAGTGATACCTACTAATATCACGTATCACTAACCTAATCGTGTACAATGTACTTAACCTGGATCGTCTGGTGCAAGAAACCGTCTAGAGAAGTATCTGGCAGTATTGATTAATTTTTAACAATATTCTCTAAAACATAACTACATAAAAATTAGCACTGAGGCTGACCCTTTCTTAAAGAAAAGTTAGCAATGCTTTTGCGTAGCTTTAGCACCTTGTATCTGTAGATTGTTCATCGACCCAAGCTGGCAGGTGATGATGATGATGATAATGATGATGATGATACGGAAGCGGTCAATTGCGCAGGATATATTAAAGTGCACAAACAGACGCGCAACAGCAGGCGCACTCTCTCGTCCGTACCCTTCTTGGTCCAGTGGAACGGAGACCGCTACAACTGGAGAAGAGCTGGATGCAGTCTCTGGCCGACAGTATGTAAACACTCAAAGTACATACTAACACTACCTAATCGTGATTCGGACCGCGTTTGATCTGTCAATGTCATAACGCTGTCAAATTGTCAATGTCAAATAGCCACACGTCATAATTTCGTAAGTGCAGGTGCAGGCTGCTTGGCTCGTAGTAGTGAAAAATATAAATTCTTGAAGAAACTTAATTTAATTGATAACTTTAGAAAATAATAACTATCCTAGTGTACTAGCTTAGTAGCTACAACAACATCAAACATACAGTTGTTAGACCAATTTATTTAGAGCTCATCATAACGGAAGGAAGAAGAGATAAAGCCTGGTATTTATTGTGTTTATCGACGTTGTATCGCTCGCAATGGATCCTGCCCACGAGCAGAAACAAGAGGCGACCATGCCAAACCCCGTGACAATAGGTAAGTAAAGCAATTATAATTTTACCAGCCTTATTTTTCGGTCAAAGTGAAGTAGGTATGCTCCTATTAATTTCTGCTGTATTTCACAACTACTGCTTGGCTTTCATCACACATAATACTAAATGACGGTATGGAAAATGAAAGCCCACTTATACAGAATCCTCAGTACCTAACAGACGAAGTGGTGGTCTTATTTCTGACTTATGAAACAACAATGCATTTAATGTTGTTGTATTGGCAATATGCTTATAAAAGGTGGTGGTAGCTAGTCAGGCGGACTTAAACTAATCCCTACTAACAACCAAACTGAGTACTTACTGCTCAGTTTGGTTGGTAACTGCTTACCTGCCTGTAATGTGTCTTTAATTCCTGGAGCAGTAATCAAAACACTAGAAAATATTGTTTTGCCAAGTTAGGGATGTCATTCGTCTTTATCTATTGAGTAATTTTTGTTGTTAGACTCTGACCCTTGTCACAGACAGTTTTTCTGACCTGTTAACATACCCCTGAAGTTTTTCCCTAGAAAAGCCAAGTTTCCAATAAATTACCAATTATAACTGTATAAAAATCAAATTAAAATATTTGTTTTATTTTACATCATTATAGCACAATTTTTAATACAGGGTATGAAAAGAAGCTTAACGAAAACGAAAAATACAGATACAGGTTCCTATCATTACTATTACTTTCTTGTATGGAGCTATACCTGGGAACCTGATAATTAAAGAGTTATTGAGGAACAAAGTTCAAAACTTTTTTTTACGGTTTTTGCAGAATCTGTTTAAAAAAGTTACTAGTAAATTTTGTTCTAAAGGAACATTACTCTTTTTCTTCCATTTTCAATTAAAAAGAGACGTTTTAAGTTACAAACCGCAATGAATGTCGAAGGCACACAATGATGCGGCGGCTCGCGGCCGGCCGCCCCGTATCGTACGCCACACGCACACTAAGTTGCACATGTTCCATTGGTGTCATAAATAACTCCTATTATTAATACCCAAAAATAAAAGTCGATTCCCGGCATTTATTTTTATAGAAATAGAAATAATGTTAATGTTTAATGTCACTTAATGTTTCTTAGTTTGATGTACACTATGCGTATATTACGGCTTCGGTAAGGGTTTTTTCGTACCCTGTATAATAAAAATAAAGTGCATTTAAAAAGATACATTGTTTTAATGTCAAAAAAATGTAATTGAATTAATATGTAGTGTTAGTTCCGCTAACTCACTCGTTTATCCAGCTTGGATGCTTGGATTAATTATCTTGTTTTAAGTTTTAATTTCAAAATAAATTTTGATTTTAATGCATGCTTTGATTGCCCATACTTCTAGAAGCAGTTCTTCTTCTCTATCGAAGCGCTCTTGGCAGAGCGGTCGTGGTCAAGTCCAGTGGTTGAGGCGAACACAGCTCTCCGCACAACCTCCCGCTGTCTCTCCCTGTTGGAAGATTGTCTGGCACAGTCAGATACGCGATTCCCTATTGCGGATTTCACTTGATCAGTCCAGCGCATAGGTGACCTGCCACGTGATCTGGTTCCCTCCACTTTTCCTTGTACTACTATGTCGTTATCCCGCCGAGAGACATTGGCAAATACTGCAGTATGCGCAACTGTACTACGGCCGAGAAGCAGTTAGCTAGGAGCAATGTTGTTGCTTGTGTTGGTAACCCAATAAATAAATAAATAATAAAAGGTTTCCACTCAGCGCATACTGCAACATTTGATACTTAGTGGCGCCCTATAGTCCAAAGAAGAGCACAGGCAGAAGCTGCTAGAAATGTTAAGTGTTGTTGCTAGAACTAGTTGTAGTATAAAAAATGGTTTCGGACTTAACTATCATGATTCAGAAAATTCATTATAGTAGCAATGCAACACACACACACACACACCCTCTCAGACACCCTCACACACACACCCTCACAAAGAAGTGCCATAAGATTTATGTTATTTTTATTACTATACCTACTTTTTATTATTATACCTTATTATACCTAGTGCATGTGCATGGAGGCGGAGCCACTGATCCTCAAATTACATATCAATTCAAAGCTTGAGTATCAGGGGACTCATTAAATATCTTGTATGAAATATAATCTATTAACATTGATTTAGAATACCATTAATGTTAAGTTCTTTTTGTATATTTGTACGTCTTTTTATTTTTGAAATAAACATTTTTATTATTATTATTACAGTATTGTTAAAATATCTCTCGCCTATGACGGTTAAGTCCGGCAATAGCACAGTCGGTCGGAGTCAGGGCACGAGCTAGAGAAATCGGCGGACAATGCGCGCGCTATCAAGTACCACCGCTTTTTACATTCTCGCTCGAAGCGAACCGCCGCCGACTCCCAGCCTTTTCAGATGTTTACCCAACGTGGCTGGGATTAGCCCGTTCGCTGATATGACAGTCGGGATGATTTTGGTGGACGCCACCTCCCACATTTCGGTCACCTCGTGTAATAGGTCCAAGTAGGTACTTACTTTGTTTCTCAGTCTCAGCCTTCACGAGGTTCTCGTCATGAGGGATAGTGATGTCCACCAAAAACACCTTCGATTGCGCCCAGTCCATCAGCACTATATCGAGCTTATTGGCAAGAACAGTCCTGTCAGTTATAATGGGCGGGACCCTGTGGGGCCGGATACTGTCATTCTCTTGGTGGAGGATCTTGGCTGCTTGACCGATTATTATTATTATTTTATTATGTTTTCTTGACGTCTCATAGAGTTGAACAGTTGTTTTGCAATTCCAGTCCTGCAGCTCCTGGCGTCGTACGGCTGGCACATCGTCGCTGCAGCAGCGGCACTGCTGTACGCGGCGCACCGGCTCCGACCGCGCTACGAGCGGTGGAAGCAGGCCAGGGAGGACGCTGAGTACCACAAAGGTAATGATTATCGACAGGGCCCAACTGTTGTGATCAGAAGTAAACAAACAGGGGACAATATTTGCAGATGATTTCATAGAAATAGGTGTTAAGGCGACGCATCGCTAAACAATTAATCTAATACGGAGCGTTTGCGCCCCGTACATACCATAAGAAAAACTGCTTTTTTTCTTTCCAATTAAAACTACAAATAAGTTTAAAAAAATGAACTAGCATATTGAATTATGTGTTAAGACTAATCTACTTAGAAAATTTAGATGCTTAAATCGGTGTGGTTTGCCTGTAAAATGAAAATCTATGTTTTAAAAGCACTTTTTATGATATTAATTATTACGGATTATCGAATTAAAAATATTTTTTTTTTAAATTTGTTGTATATACTTAGATTATTGTGAGCGTGTGTGGTGTGTGGTTTGCAGACCCCGATATGGCGTTAGCACGCGCGGAGGCTATCGAGCGCGCGCGCCAGAAGCAGCAGCAACTACTGCTGGCGGCTTCACAACGGGCGCTGGAAGAGCAGAGAGAGGTACGAACTGACGAGTGACGAACTCCTGACGACGGCCAGTAACAATAAAATGTATGGGATTGACATAAGATTGACCCCGTGATTTAGCGCGGCTTATGTCAATCCCATACATTTTATTATTTTCGTACTTCGCTGTCGTTTTCTTAATGTTACTTTGGCTAAGTCTACTGTACAGAATGACAGCCTCCGTAGCCGAGTGGCTTGCACTCCGGACTTTGGGCGGCGCTAACTCTGAGGTCCCGGGTTCGATTCCCGGTCGGGTCAATGTCGAAAAAGAAGTTTTCAATGTTGTGTTGAATGGTTGTGGTACCGTCGTTGTTTCTGATTTCCATAAAACGAGTACTTTAGCTACTTGCCTTGAGATCAGAACAATGTATGTATGTGATGTTGATTAATATTAAAAAAATAAAAAATAAATACTATATACTGTATATAAAAATACGTAGTCATCATCGTCATCAGCCTACACTAGCCCACTGCTGGACATAGGCCTTTCCAAGTGCACGCCACCGAGCACGATCCGCGGCTACTCTCATACAGCATAGCATGATCCTACTAATATTATAAACGCGAAAGTTTGTAAGTATGGATGGATGTTTGTTACTCTTTCACTTAAAAACTACTGAATGGATTTGGATGAAATTCGGCATACATATAGTTTACAACCTGGATTAACACATAGGATACTTTTATCCCGATATTCCCACGGGAACGGGAACCACGCGGGTGACACCGCGAGCGGCCGCTAGTCATACATACATATACATTGAAACTCGTTCAGTTTTAAAATACAATAGCACAAAAAAATATCTTCGATCTCAATTAAGGTTGTGGGCATGCCCACTGTGCCCACAACGGTGGGCGGATCCGCGCTTGGCCCCGGCGGACTTCGTACCGCCTTGACAATTTATATGACAACATAACAAACAAATCGATAAATGGTGTACACGTGAAAGCATATCAAATAAACAAACAAACAAACTCACTTTTTTTAATAATAAGTGTACAAATTGGTACAAATTCCCAAAAACCAGGAGTAAAATATTATAATGTAATGAAATAAATATTTGACTCCCTGAACGAAGATATTTATTAAATGTTTACTGCTATATGTGTGTCCATGGGCGGCGGTGATTGCTTCCCATCAGGTAACCTGCCTGCTCGTTTGCCTCCTTCTAATATATAAAAAAATATATGTAATCGTGTAAACGACGCGATAGCGCGATTCACAAATAGTAGTACAGCGCCATCTATCGGTGGCGACGCACACTAAACTAATTGACATTGTCGTTTGATTAGACAAGAAGTATCCTGTGATTATGCTTAGATTATACTCTAGAATATGTGTACAAAAATTCATGATGATCGGTTTGAATAGTTAACGTGTGAAAGCGGGTACCTAACAAAAAACATCTGTCAAGATAGGTAGGTAGGTAGGTAGGTAAGTCATTATAAATAAATAAGAATAAATAATAAAATAAACGTTTATTTGTGTTGGAACAATGATACAAGCCAATACGAACACATATGGAACCAGTTGGACAAAACGCTTGTTGTGAAATAAAAAAAAAACACCAGATGTTTTGTGTTTTTAGTATTGTTCACTATCAATGCCATCTACAAGGTTAGACAGATATGGCAAGATATAACCCAGCCGTAGCGTTATAAGCTAACTAGCTGATCCCGCTAACGTTGTTCTGCCATATGACGTATACTATTCGCGGGGGTAGGAGGGTGAACGTTAAGTAAATCTGACGTCAAACAAAAATGAACCGTACAAACTTTGCCACCCTTTTTCACCACCTTAGAGATTGTTTTTTTTTTAATTCTGAATTACGTCTCTCTTCATTTCTAACCAAATAGCTTAATACCAATTTTTGTCGATTTAGCTTCAAAACTGGCGGAGTTTCATACAAACTTACGCCTCCTTTTTTACCCCCTTCAAGGGCGAATTTTCAACAATCCTTTCTCAGTGCTCTCCTACACTATATAAAACCGGCAAAGTGCGTGTCGGGCCACGCGCAGTGTAGGAATCCGTAGCCCATCTTAATAATGCGGATACTGCCGGACTCACACACCTGACAACGTTATTTGAGTAGTTCCCAATGAGGAATTTGTACGGCGCCAAGTACATTTTATAAGTTGGTCGACTGTTACTCGTAAACTTGTAAAGCCTACGTAGCTGTGATAGATTCCTTTTAACTTCGTCATAGTATAAATACCGTGAATTTTTTCACGTATCCAAAAACAACCATTTGGCTGGCAGGGGGGGGGGGACACTTGACTTTAAAAATTTTGCACTTTCAAGCTTAATAGTTCACAAACGGATGCCTCAATTAAAAAACTGTTGCCACAAACCCGCAATATTTTTGAAATTGCTATCCAACGACACCCCACACTATGAGGTAGACAAGAAATTTATAAAACATTAAATCAATAAAACCTCAGAACAATAACTAAAGCTATAGAAACCGGACTAAAATAGCAAAGGTGTCACCAGATTTGTGACGTCATATTTGAGGTAATGTAGTGAGTGACTTTATAAAGGACTCAAGATTTGTTTTGATCACCGATTATCTGATGACCGTTTGACATAACAATACAAAAAATAAAAACTAAGTGTCAACCATTTGTCGCACTCCAACCTCCTTTTCTAGCCATAAGATAAGGAACTAAACATAGTTGCACCATTTTTATTTTAGCCATCCTTCTATAGCTTTAGTTATTGTTCTGAGGAATAAAACAAACATTACACACACTACCATGTATTTGACACACACGCATATATACTCTTTTCAAAAATATCAAAAATGGAAGAGGTGCGACCGAAATCTGTCAATGCAAATCCAAACTCACATTCTATCTTTTTAAATTTTTCATTGCTTAAGATACAATCCGTGCAGCCTTAATAAAATTGCGGTCGAATTTCGACCACTGGGCGACCACTAGAAATAATAAATAATGGTTGTTTTAGCGTGAGGAACGCAAACGGCAGGAGGCGGTCGAACGAATAAAGCAGCTGGAGTCAGCGCGCGGCGGCAACCGGCTCGGCGCTGAGGAGGGTGAGCATTCACTCACACGGCATTCACAAAGTTATTAGGATGAAACAAAAAACATATACTAACACCCATATTATGCATACATGGTAAACGATAGGAGTGAACCAGACAATAATAGGACATCAGAGAAGAGTTAAAAAAAAATGAACGTGCCTTACAGTACTCGCATATGATGTGTAACATTTGACATCTCACCTCAGTATTATGCAATTTTAACATTATATTCTAAAAAAAATTGGTCAGGTATTATTTGAAATTATTTTTCATAACAAAGAATAATTATTTTTAATGATGATTGTATTTTATTTAATTGAGTAATGTAATACCGCGCGCTCATTCGTCAAATCAAATGGCGCGCGCTTCCCCGATTGGTTGGTACCATCCGACTTCCAACTCTACCATTGCGCGCTCATTCGCCAAATCAAATAGCGCGCGCTTGCGCGCTTCCCCGACTTCCTGTTACACACTTCCGTCCCATTTTACGAAATCAGTCCCACAAATTGCAAGAAAAAGAGACGAAAGATGTTATACATCAAACAGAAGTAATAATATCATCATCATCATCATCAGCTCATTTTATGTTCCCACTGCTGAGGCACGAGCCTTCCCTATGGATGGATAGGGAGAACGGGCCATAAACCACCACGCGGGCCCAGTGCGGTGCGGTGGTTGTTAACGACTGCTAATGCAGCCGGGACCAACGGCTTTACGTGCCTTCCGAAGCACGGAGGAGCGAGAGATGATTAATTTTTGGTCACCCATCCGATGACCGGCCTTAGCGAAAGTTGCTTAACCTCAGCACTCGCAGACCGGGCGCGTTAACCACTGCGCCATCGAACTCCTCAGTAATGGTATAATCAGTAATAATATGCCCTGTCTTATTATAAACTCTAGCGCACTTTCGTGCATGTTGAGAATGACACAGAAGCGCTGATATGTAACAAACAGGGCTTTACTAGAATAAGTAAAGACAGCATCTGTAGATGACTAGCCTGTAAAAAATGTTATAGTTTATTTAATGTATATATAATATATTATTTAAGTATGTGTGTGAAGGGTATTATATGTACTTTTTTATTTGCGCACTTCCTCTATCTCTTTGTTGGATTCTGGTATGCCGGAACGTGATTTCGCGGCGCCAAACAATTGAATTTTATTGTGTCTAGTATTTACGGCAGCCAACCGATTAACCAAAGGCGGCCGTAAACCACCGCACGGGCCCAGGGCGTAAAGTGGTTAACGACTGCTAATATAATAATATTTTTATACCGCCTCTGTGGTCTAGTAGTTAAGACCACCGGTTTAAGACCCAGAGGTCCCGGGTTCGATTCCCAGCGGGGGGTACCTGTTTGTGTACTCGGTTTAGTTGGTGGTAGGGCTTGTTTGTCCGCCTGGCTAGCTACCACCGTCTTATCTAAATGTGTCGCCATAACATCAATGTTTGTAGCATTGTTGTGTTCCGCTAGAGCTAGAGATAAGATAGCCAGTGCCTCACTAGTTGAGGATCCCGGGTGAAGTGCGCTTCCACCAATTGGCCTTATCATCACTTAACATCAGGTGAGATCAAGGCACTGTGCTTACTCGTAAAATATATAAAAAATATATATATTTCCGAGGCAAGGAACATAAATATTTGCTTATTTTTGTCAGACTACCTGCCGCTGAGCGGGGGAGCGTCCACTTCTTCGTATCGGCCTCCCAAGCGATCAGCCTGCTCTGGTGGCGGCTGTGGCCGGTAAGCAGCAAGGCAGGGGACTTAGCGGGACTATGGGGGACTCGAGGGGACTCGCCGCGGTCTTTGGGAGCCTCGAGGGGACTCGACGGCTTCTTTGGGGGACTTGAGGGGATTCAAAGGGACTATTTGGATTTGTATAACGATTTGATTGGGTAAATTGGAATAGTCAATTAATTTTTAATTAATTTTATTAATGTTGTAATTTTTTAAAGTAATATTGTTGTAGTATTTGTAAAGCTGGCAGTTAACGTAGTAAATTGTATAACTATTCGGCTGTTCTTCAAAACTCTTTGTTTTACAACGAATTGACTTATTTTGATGAAGTGATTTGGAATGGATATGTTGAAATGCAATGTACTATGGAATTAATTGCTCCATTTTCATAAGGTAAATTTTACCTTTTTAAAATATCAATAGCAATAATAATGGCGACTTACTTACTACTAACTAAATATGCTGAAATGCCTTAAATTGTTATAATGCCATGATTTTAACTTTATTTCCTTTTTATAAGATCTTAAACAAAAAATATATTATTAAATATTAATTATACACTTTGTAAGTTATTTTCACGATAGGAAACTGGCCACATATGACCAAGTTTGTAAGAGCAGTGTTGCTGAATATTGTGTAAAAATAAAAATATTAATTACAAACGCATTTTGTTTTACTATAAGTAGCGTTGTACGATTCCCGTTGTTCTGGGTTCAATTCCCTGCCCCCCAATTCTCTATTTATTTTGATCTGAAACGAATATGAAACGCTATAGTTCCAACGTTTCCGTATTCTGCTAACTACGAAATCAACTCTATAGAGTTAAAATAAAATAAAATAAACACGCCAAATATTATAGCGTTTTTTCTGTTACTGCCTTACAAACAAACAAAGAATAAAATCCGAATAGATAATCCGTGTTTTGTTTTTGTCATGTAAACGTCATTTCAAATTGGAGTAAATGAGACGAAACACGGAATAACTATTTGGACCATATTCTTTGTTTATTTGTGTAGCTCAGTGTTTATTTTTTTATTTTATATATTAAATAGCAGAATTGTGGGGCAGGTCATGATACGGTGACGTTATGTAGCCCGGGTTTGTGATCGCCAACCCGTATTTTGCAACCCGATCCGATCCGAACACCTCTGAGAATCTAGTAGGGAAACGCTTGCGCGATGACATTCACTCTAGACAAGCTCTTATGGTGTTTTGATCTGCTTGAAGAACCCATAAGTTACTCGCCGCCCCTAAAAACGGCCGGTGACTGAATAGGCAAATAATCAAAACTGAAAAAAATTAAGAAAAAAGCATTTGTACTGAAGTACCTAGATTTTAGAAATAGAAGAGTGTATTAATTTAATGAATAAAGTAATTAACTGCCGCACTCATAAACGTCAATTATCGTTAATCTTTTATCTTCCAGTGACTCTATATGGAGCCATAGAACAATTGAATTTCTATTGTGTCTGGTTTTATGGTTAACTCTCGTTAATTTGGAGATTAATGTGGTTACTTAGCACTTAAAGTTGTCTATTGTAAAATAGTCTAACAGTGACGTTATAAGCACATTTGATTGAACAATTGTAGGTCCTAAGTAATCATCATACTAATATTAGAAAGAGGAAAGCTTTCTATTTTTGTATGTTTGCAACGAATAAGCTCAAAAACTACTGGAACGATTTAAAAAATTCTTTCGCCATTAGAATGCTACATTAACGCTGAGAAACATAGGCTATATTAAATAAGAAATGTCCACCCGTGCGAAGCCGGGACGGGCCGCTAGTTAATGATAATTAACGTCTATGAGTGCGGCAGTGAGAGATTGGATTCAAAGAGAAAAGTCTACCGTGTTTCTTGCCAGCTCTCCTCGGTCAAAAGCTCTCCCGAAATCCGACCTGGTGTAGTTTAGTTAAACTAAATTTTAGTTTATTAATATTTAAATGTTTAATACTTAGCTTTGACGTAAATAAGTGCTTGTGAAGGCTGATAGTGAATAAATGATTTCACAAAGATTATTACAATACTTAATTATATTATAGTTTAGTCAATCCGTAAGCAAGCATATAAAGCGTCCCTTCCTCGTCACTCCCTATGAATTAAAGGATGATAGCTATTGCTAAATAGCTATCACTATCATCGCATTACTCTTAATCAAACTCAATACATGCGAATGTGATCTAAAAGCAAAAATAATTCTAAAGGGATAGGTAGGTACCTATTTAAAAATGTACCTACATATTATGTACACATACAAGAGTCGATGCATACAAATATGTCACGGTGAGTGACTGCACCATCGTCATCTCAGCCAAAAGACGTCCACTACCTTGTCCTGCTGTCCGCTGTCCTTCGTCCAGACAAAGGCCTCCCAAGGATCTTCACAACGACCGGATGTGCTGCTCGCATCCAGCGGCTTCCCGCGACCTTCACCAGATCGGTGTTCCACTTTATTGAGGGCTGCTTACACTGTCTTCCGATGCGCAATCGCCACTCAAGTGGCAGCATAGAATTATTTACTATATTTAATTAACTAAAAACGCCTTACTGAAATTAAACAGCAATTTCTACAAAATATCAATTTACAGTGATAACTTCATAGTAATTATAGAAGCACATTTGTCGAACTGAGATACTTCGAGTTACTAATTTAGCTTGAAGGATAAGCTAGCTGAAATTGACAGTAGGCTGATATAGCTGGACGGACCAACGACGACTATAAAGGACCAATAACGCTGGGTAGACGCTTCCTGGAATGGTGACTGCGACTCGACAAGCGTAGTGTAGGACTCCCTCCGGCGCGGTGGAGCGGCGATATACGTTATTATAATTGATTGAAGCAGTTGGATTAGAAGAGGCATATGTCCAGCAGTGGATTATTAAACGTAAGCTGATTATGATGATTGTGAATTATTATTGAAGAATTAAGAACTTTATTAACTTTTTATGCTTTATGGCTGATGACAATCTTGTAAGCTTTGGAAAAGAAAACTGCACTTTGGGTTGGAAAAGTGGGAGCGGCCGAAGAGAAGTTTCGTTGGTAAAGAAATTAGGGTATTGGCAGCAGTATTCGAAAGGAAACAATGACCGACACTTTTTCCTATAATCATTAAAAATAAGATAATTAATGGAATCAGGCGTTTTTTTAGGATAAGGACGGTGAATGCGTACTACATCCAAGCTGGATAAACGAACGATTTAGCAGAATTAACACTACATATTATTTCAATACCGGAAAGCGCAGTGTGGGCAGGCCTCCAACAAGGTGGAATGACGATCTGGTGAAGGTCGCGGGAAGCCTCTGGATCCTTGGGGGAGGCCTTTGTCCAGCAGTGGACGTCTTTTGGCTGAGATGATAATGATGATGATTATTTCAATTACATTTTTTTATTAAAAAAAGGGTCAGCATCAACTTTTAGTCATTAGTAACAATTGAATATAGACCACCTGTTTTCTAGTTTATGTACATCCCGTAAAAATTAAATGACTACCAATAGTACCAATGTTGTTTTTTGGCGGCAAAAAATGTGTCGAACTGGGCTTAAAGTGCTGAAAACTGAGGCCCGACCGCCGACACCGATCGCTTTGACTTCGTGTGTGGTTTATGACGTCATCTTGTCGTTTCGTGCCGCCTATGAAAGCAATATCGAAAGCTATAGCCTTTAGCTTTTGATATTGCTTTCATAGGCGGTGCGAGGTGGCAAGATGACGTCATAAACTATACGCGTAGTCAAAGCGATCGGTTGGGCGGTCGAGGGGCAGGTGCCAGTAGCTTATGGAGGTTGTATACTATTTTCTGTGTGTAGCGCGTAGCCTACAACCATCGAGTTACTTTTCCGAATCACACATTTGCTCAACTGTGAATTAAAACCATAGTGCCTAGTATGAGTTTGTTTACTAACCGTATTAATTCGATTACGTTTACGAAAACGAAAATTAGTATGGCATTGAAGCAGCGCCTCCTGGGGGCATACGAGAAGAGTTTACCTTATCTTATCTTATCTTATCTTAGTGGGGCCTGCCGAGGTTTCCACCTCCCAGTAACACTTCGACCCATTGGGATCTTTTGTGCAACCCCATCCTTTCACTCTAGGAAATCTATGTTTACAGAGGAGGACCTCTGTAAAGATAGATGCCATAAGTCTGGCAACGTCCTTAAGAGCGAAGAGCCTGAAGTCCTCCGAGACGAGAAGAGTACAATTTTGCCACACAAATTCACGTCCCCGCCCGATCCTCTAAATGCCACTACACATTTACAGAATACACTAAACATGCACACTAGTTTAGGCCCAAGACACCGTACTCGTAGAACAAGGGTACGACGAACCGGTTCACACGCGCTCTATACCAGGTACAGACATACCTGGGCGCTTCTCTCCTCCACCACGGCCCGGTCAACCCGAGCCGAGGTCCGAGCCTTAGGTGCCCTCGAGTTGTTCCGCTCCCCGATCCGAATCCTTCGGGAAATCTAGTAGGGACACGCACTTTTAAGTATGTGATGCCGTTCCCTTTAAAAAACCTCCGAAGGTGATTCGTTTCACGCGGCTTGAGGTACCCTTTACGTACCTCGCCGCCCCCAAAAAAGCCCGGTGACGCTGAAAATGCCGTTTGAGCCAATCAGCAATCTATCACAAAAAAAATAAAAATTCTCGTTTTCGTTAATGTGATCGAATAGCGGATGCAACTCGCAGTAGGCACCCAGGACCTTTCGTTATCGGGTCGGGCGGTCTGCCGCACCGCCACAAAAGCGTTGCAACCAATAAATGTCTTGAATAGCTCATCTACCATGAAGTATTTCTAGGAAATCGTCAACAATTACTTTGGAAAGTCTTAATTCGCCGCAGTGCCCGACTCAATCAGCAATCGGTATCACAATCGAGAAAGTGTTCTGTGGTAGCGCGTGCTTTGCGTCATGCTTTGCTGTTCTTGCCATTGCCACACCGGGAAGGGAACCTGCCACGGGGGAAACGCTGACGGTAACTGTAACGGTAACTGGGGTAATTAGACAAGGTATTATATTGTGTTTAAGTTAATGGAGACTTTAAATTAAGCCTGAAGAAACTTGTGGAGCTTCTTGCAAAACCTAACCGCAGAAAGGTAAAGAAGACCGGCGAGAGTCGCCCTAATATTTTACGAAGTAGTACACTTTCGGAAACATGAAAATTAAATTTGATAAAATTCCCACAATTTACTTTTACGAACGTCTGATTTATTAAAGAAGGGGATGAAAAGATAAATTATTTTCAAATCGCAAATAATTGACTAAATAAAACGCTTTCTATAGTGTAATAACTAAACGATTAAAACACTTTATACTCGTAAATACATTTAACGCAGTAGTCATGTAAACCAAGGCCATTTTTATTTACTTAGATACATCAAAGAACACATTTACTTAGGTACATATCATAATATTAAAAACTAATTAATATTTTGACAGAACACGGTAGGTCCGCATTTTAAATGAAGTATAAAGCATGAGCTGCTGATGAATTAACTGTATAAACATAGATTCTTTTGCTTTTCTTATTTAGAGACAGACATTGACCAATGAGTGACGTGACTGTCAGTCACGTCACGTCATTTGACTTGACACATTTTCAGTTTCTTTCTGTGATAAGTTGTTCGTTGTGTTGAAAGTGTTTTTTTTCATTGGATTTTCGCGTGTTTTATGGACTTTAGATTCTTGCCTTATTGCCCCCTGGATTTTGATTTGCAAATTATGTACCGTATGTTAACCCTCTGAGTCTCCGAGTAGGTAGATACCTACTATGTCTCTGATAGAATAATGGTTACTTTCGTTATTTGTCTTTGTTATTTATTATCTACCTATTCATCTATTTTATCATTTAATAATTATTTGCGTTGTTTTTAAATAAAAAGTTATAAAATAAATGATTTTTACCCTAACTTCTATATTTTTTGGTTATTTAACATAATATCTCTGTTGTCCCAACTTTAAAAACATAGAAACAATTAACTTTTTTGTTATTCTAGCATAGTTCTTAAAGTACCATTTGATTTCATCCATGAACGGGACATATAAATCGAGGTCTGAAAATACATAGAAGTTCGCCAGCCTCCTTTGCGAAACATACTGTCTTGTCTTGTTTTATTATCCCGATCCGATCCGAACCCTTCGGAGACTCTGGGAGGGCACGGGAACGCGCACGTTTAAGTGTGCGATGCCGTACCCCTCTAGAAATCCTCCGAAGGTGTTTCGTTTCAACACGGCTTGAGGTACCCTTTACGTACCTCGCCGCCCCTAAAACAAGCCCGGTGAAGCTGGAAATGCCCCTCGGCAACAAGCAGTCTCTCTCCAAAAAAAAAAAAAATGTTTTATTATAAACTAGCGGCCCGTCCCTGCTTCGCACGGGTGATGGACATTTTTTTTAATATAGCCTCATGTTACTCAGCGCTAATGTAGCATTCTAATGGTGGAAGAATTTTTTAAATCGGTCCTATAGTTTTTGAGATTATTCGTTGCAAACATACATACATACCTACATACAAAGATACAAAGGTTTTCTCTATATATTATAGACTATAGCGACTCGGCCTGGCTGCGCTCGTGTTGTTTTAATAATAATAAATCATTTATTTCAGGCAACACATGTACAAGATGGTAAAAACACAAAGGGGCCCATATAATAAATACCTTACAGACAATATAAAACAATTTTTGTTAGTAGATATATAACTTATAAATATGTTAGTATATTAAGCCCTAGCTTGTGCTGTTCCGGTGGCATTTGTGGCATTGACGGGTAATCTTCCGCGGAAACGCCAGTACACCACTCCCTTCGGCCAGAAGTCTTCCCTCATCAAGGTGTCGACCAGCTTGGTTGTCGGGACTCGTGCCACAAATGCATTAAAGCTGACATTGTGTCGCGACTCCAGCAGCTCCACCCTCACAAGGAAATTTTGTGTACGACAACGCTCTATCTACGTATTAGAAAAAGCCGCATCAAAATCCGTGCAGTGGTTGCAGAGATTAGCCCGTCCTAATAGACAAACATACACGTTCGGGATTTTATTGTTTACGATCATCATCATCTTCAGCTCATTTTATGTCCCCACTGCTGCATTTTATCTTCCCTCTGGATAGATACCTATACACCATAGGGAGAATACGCCGTAAACCACCACGCGGGCCCAGTGCGGATTGGTGGTTGCTAACAACTGTTAACGCAGCCGGGACCAACTGCTTTAAGTGCCTACTGTAGCACGGAGGAGCGAGAGATGATACATTTTGGTCACCTATCAAATTTGCGAAAGTTGCTTAACCTCAGCACTCGCAGACCGGGCGCGTTAACCACTACGCCATCGAGCTCCTCAAATTTTTTTTTCCATTTGCATCGGCAATCAGTCGCAAGACTATAAGCTGATGTGTTGAGTGACCGTGCTTCGAAAGGCTCGTGTTGCCGTCGGTCCCGGCTGCATTAGCAGTCGTTAACAACCACCGCACCGCACTGGGCCCGCGTGGTGGTTTATGGCCTGTTCTCCCTATCCATCCATAGGGAAGGGTTCGTGCCCCAGCAGTGGGGACATCATAATGAGCTGATGATGGTGATGATGATGATGTACCACACAGCGGTTCAGTTAATGAGAGCTCTCTCTCTCACACACACACCCTCACACACCCTGACACACCCTTACACTCAGGCACGTTCGCATTCATTGTATAAATGTTACTATTTTATGTCTTCTTGTGCCCTTAGGCAGGGATGAGACCTGGTGTCCTACGCACAGGGTTCACCTAGTTAGGGCACCAGTCTCCTATATTATTTGACACTAAAATATAAATAGTTGTAAGATTACTGTGTAATAGGAGAAAATAAATATTTTTATTTATTAGCTTCAGTGAAGTGCTGACTTTCCACAGTCATATTTTTATGCCAGAAGACTTAAAAGCGGGGGAAGGATAGATAACGTACTATTTGCATCTCTTTTGCTTGTATGCAGATCGACGGAGAGCGCTGTTTCTCAGCGCCTAAAACGGACTACTACTAATTGAAAATAAATGAATTTTGTATAATTCATAATTTTTAATTCATAATTTTATTGTCTCACGTCAGGTGTACAGATATTAAATTATAGGTACATTATAGGCATGACATGAACCCTGTTAGGGCACTACAATATTTAAAATTTATATTAAATTACTTAATATTACATTTATTTTATATTATATTTATTTTAAATGACTTAAGTTATTCCAAAATCACATTAAATAAAACATTAAATTATTACATTTCATTACTCATAATAATACGATTAGAATTAACAATACAACTATTCCTAAAACATGCATTTTAGACAAACTGACCTAAACGAAAATTAACTACTTATTATACCTACAACATATACAAACAAACCAAGACCGTGAGGTTGAAATTTATAAGCAGTAGTTTTCACGAGTTAGATCCGTTACAGTGTTTCATTCCGATGTGTAGTGCTCGCGTAAACCTTAGAAAACAATTTATAAGTAGGTAGATGATGTGCAGGTTATAAGGTATTATTTAGATGCTAATAGATCGATCATTCATAAAATCCTCAACAGTATAGTAACATTTCTTTATTAGTATTTCTTTAATTTTATTTTCAAAGATGGAATCTGATTCTATTGATTTTATAGCAGTTGGAATTTTGTTATAAATTTTTATAAACCTGAAATCAGGGCTTGCTTTAAAAATAGACAATTTAGGGTGGGGTAGCCATAATCTATTTTTGTGCCTTGTATTTAAGTTATGCGTATCTTGGGCTTTTTTAAATAAGTGTAGGTATTTTCTAATAAATTTAGCTACTTCAAAAATGTATATTGAGGGCAATGTTAACATCGAATTTTTACTGAAGTATGGTTTACAGCTCTGCCTTGGCCCGATGTTGCTAAGGATTCGTATGCATTTTTTCTGCATTATGAGCAGATCGCCTGCATCTGTACTATGGCCCCATAGTACCACGCCATAGCAGAGCCATGAGTATACATACGCATAATATGCCGATAGTGCCGTTTTAAAATCTGTATTCCTTTTTAATATACCCAGTGCGTAAATAAATTGCCAAATTTTAGATTAAATTTTTTGAATGTGTTCCTTCCAGTTTAAATTTGAGTCAATTGTAATTCCTAATAATGTATATTCTTTAACAAGGGAATTTTTTTCTTTTTCTATTTCTATGTTTAAGTTAAGGGGCTGTTTTTGATACGGTTTAAATTGCATAATGTTAGTTTTTTTAATATTTATTTGAAGGTTATGGGAATGTAGCCATGACAAAATTGAATGTAATGTATTTGTTAAATGGGTTTGACAGTTCAGACTATCTGAAGTTTTAATGAGTATGGAGATATCGTCTGCGAATAAAATGCATTTATTATCCAATACTTTTGGAAGGTCGTTAATATATATTAAAAACAAGACACATCCTAAGACACTCCCTTGTGGAATGGAACTATTTATTGTTTTTAATTTCGAGCTTTTAATTATACTGCTGCGGGATACACTAATTGCGAATACGTGGCAAATATATGTTACAACTCCCCCAAAATGTAGGTTTCCAACAGTAATTAAAATAACAGTTTTGCTGCTCCCGTCAGAATGATATTTCAATATCTCGAAATCTGCCTGGAGCCAGTGTACCCTGACCTCTCGAAGCTCATTATAATCGCATATTCGCATTGAATTCCGCAGCGGCTAGATACGTGCGCGGCTCATTTGACGCTGGTCATCTATTGTTACGGTGAAGTTAATGTTTTGCTGTATATATTTTTTAATTTTGTTGTTTGTTCGCAGTGAGTGGATCAGAAAATTGATTTAAATAGTAAATAGTCTGCGATGCTTGGTAATCTTCAAGTTGGGTGGGCGAAGCAATGGCGAATCTACGATAATCAACATTGATTCCTGCCTATTGTGTGATTTAACGAAGCGGCTGAATGCGAGAAATCATGGTTCAATAATAATAATTATAATATAATAATTAGGTTTTTATAATGTTTTATAATGTTTTATTGTTTTTATATTAAAATATTGTAAAAATCTAGTTTTAAGAAAGAAAATAAATAAAGAGTATACTTAATAATAATACTAACAAACCTAGGCTAAGAAAAAAGATAAATAAAGAGATAATAATAATAATAATAAAAAATATTTTTTCTAATACATCTATTTATAACCAAGTTCTAAACTATTTTCAGTATTTCACTGCCTACAGTTGGGACGTCGGTACCAATTATAATTACCTATGAAATTAGGGGTAAAATGAAACAACTTTTACTCGCGTTTATTTTACGCATTATCTACTTATTTATGTTTATCCTGACGTTTCGGACTGTTTGCAGGGTCCGTGGTCACAGGTAAAAAACATCCTAATTTCAATAGAGAAAATGGTTAGAATCTATCACCAGCTTGGGAACCCATCATACAAAATATTAAATACAAGCCCCAACACCATACTACAGTATTACTGTGACCATACTGCCAGACTAAAAGATACTGTAAGCTCTTACTGCGTAAAACGGAACGCAACCGAATTAAATGGGGGTATACAAGCTACCAGAGACGACCAACACCTCAGTCTCCCTGTGACCACGGACCCTGCAAAGGGTTCGAAACGTCAGGATAAACATTAAATGAGTAATGTGTAAAATAAACGCGAGTAGATCCGTAAAAGTTGTTTAATTTCAATGTGTAGTGTTCGCGTAAACTTTAGAAAACAATATGAAATTAGGTTTGTTAAATTTAATGTACAAAAGCTAGAGACCCGTCGAAAATATTTAGAATTCATGTAAGTACCTGTATAAAATCATTAGTTCTATTTTAGACACTCCCTAATTACTTTCCCAATTTACTTTTAATATTAAGTATAGCGCACGTAAGTCAGATAGGTCAAATCTTTTTGCCCTATAGACTTATTAAAATAATATCTCCTTTTACAAGATAGCTCATCACATCTTTACTTGTAAACTCACATCTTTCATTAAAACACTTAAAGATATCCTATACCCCAAACCCGTCAGTCTGGACTCAACCTCTGTGTTGACTCCAGACTATCAGCTCCAACCAAATAGTTTCAGGTCGAATCATTGTCCCAACCAACCATGTTGAATGTGCGCACTTGCACAACCTATGGTTATTTGCAGATGTGCAGATTTATCATGTAAAACCTACAATTTGTACTAATTAACTTTAAATTATGTTAACGTCCAGCTCTTTTTGTATTTAGTTTTTAGGTGTACACATATTTTTGAATTACGATCTAGATTACAACCACTATTTTAGTTGTATAACTTTGCCTTGTGTACGTAAATAAATTAATAAAAAATAAATAAAATTTCACGCTGTCTCATCGCTTACAACTTTATAAAGCGCAAGTCAGGCCTCATATGGAATACTGTTCCTATCTTTGGGCTGGAGCGCCCCATTACCAACTCCTCCCATTTGACCGCATTCAACGCAGAGCTGCTCGAGTTGTCGGCGACGTGGTAACCTCTGGTCGGCTCGTTCCACTGGCCCTTCGGAGAGACGTGGCGTCTCTCTGTATATTTTATCGCCTTTATCATGGGGTGTGCTCTGAGGAATTGTTCGGTTTGATCCCTGCCGCTGATTTTCTTCACCGCACTACACGCAATCGACTGTCTTGATCACACCATCTTGATGGATGGCGGTCTATTACTGTACCTACGTTTCTCATGTAATTTTTTACCACGAACTACAGTGTTGTGGAACCAGCTTTCAGCGGCGGTATTTCCGGGCCATTACGACTTAGGGATCTTCAAGAAACGAGCCTTTTCCTTCCTTATAGGCCGGCAACGCATCTGCGATTCCTCTGGTTTTGCGGATGTCCATGGGCGGCGGTGATTGCTTCCCATCAGGTGTTTTTCAGTGAATGTGGACTTAATCTATGTTTAATACAAATCAAAAATAAATAAATAAAACAGTTGCTTATGATACGCTGATTTACAATCTAATATAAAGAAAAAAATCAAATAAATTTAATATATAAGGTAAATATACAAAAAAATACTTAACAACGATCGATAGCCCGTCTCGCATATAATACACAGGTGTCGTAAGACAATTTTTGTAGCACATATACAAGCCATAATCAATCACCATACCATAAGTAGCTCTTACATAGCATAATAGCCTCCTTGGTGTGTTAGCAGGACTAGAATTAACGAGTTAATAGCTTTTTATTTAGTAAAAAAGAAATGGCGTACCGTGAAAGTAGACGCTTAAAGAGTTTGGAAGTGAAATGTAATCTGTTCCACGCCAATGCGCATACGATAATGAAACTTTGGCCGTTCCTTAATACTTGAATATCTGCAGCGAATCGTTTCGAATGCTGCGGTTTGTATAATAGTATACTTACATCACACCGGGTTCGTTGCTAGAAATTCGATTAAAATTTTTATCTAACTAGTCGCAAAAACTTGAAATACTTTTATTTTTTCAACTAAGAAATCTAAGTGGCTGTAATTCGGAAGTTTCTGAACGGATTAAATGCAGCACCCTATTGCGTGCTACGCTGTGAAATTCCTGACTGGAAAATAGGTAAAGCAAAAGAAAATTCACTTGTTCAAACATGTTTTTTGGAGGATATTTGCTGATTATGCCTCATCGGCATTTTATATTTGGGGGCGCGAGAAACTTAAAGGGTTCCTCGAGCTGTGTGAAACGAAGCACCTTCAACATTTTTCGAAAGGGGATCGGCTTATTCGAAACCGGAGGACTTCAGGCTCTTCGATCTCAAAGACGTTGCCAAACTTATAGCATCTATCTTTACAGAGGAAGAAGAGTGAAGGGATGCAAAAAAGATCCCGATGGGTCGGAGTGCTACGAGGGAAACCTCGGCAGACCCCACTAAGATAAGATAAGATAAGTTACTGTTGTATAATACGTAAAAATACTTACCGTCCAACGTTAAAAGTGTAATTTAGCAAAATTGTAACTCTTATCGTATGCCGCTAGGAAGCGCTGCTTCAATGCCATACTAATTTTTGTTTTTAACTAATATTATAAAGAGCTTTGTATTTTTGTGTTTTTCCGCCCCGACAATCGCGAAGCACAGCGTATCGATCATGTAACTTATCACGTGCCCTACAGGAGTAGGGCAGCTATTATAGTATTATTTCTGTTGTTTAATAAATAAAAATAAATAAATTTGTAATTAACAACTTCGCAGTCCAAAAATTAAAACAATAGATAAATCAATTGTTATGTATCACATGTGACTCATAGGACGGGGAAGTTGTTAAATCAACAGTAGGTGCATCGCCCGTTACTTCAATCAACCTTAGGTTAAGTAATTGTAGTTGAATAAACCGTAGGTGAATTCTTCTTTATGGATTTCGTTTCACAGATTTGCACAGATTTTTTAGCTAATGCTAAAAATAATAACCTAACTAACTACATTAAGAAAAAATAAAGAAAAAAAAATTTAAGATAACTAAAGACAAAATAAAACCTATAAATAAAAAATGTCCTCCAGCTGCAGCTGTGGGCTTATGTGAACGGTCCCAAGAAAGCTGGCAACATACCTCTTTGGATTGAAAATTGCGCGGACGGAGGAGTATGAAATTTCGCACACTTATAGTTTATATAGAGAAGGAGGTACAGAATGTCATTTTTTTTTAAATTATGCATAAAAATACATTAAATCAATAAAACAAACATTGCACACACTACCATGTATTTGACACACACGCATATGTATTTGACACACACGTATCTATTAATACTCTTTTCAAAAGTTTTAAAAATGGAAGAGAGCGTTTGAAATCTGTCAATGCCAATCCAAACTCACAATCTATCTTTTTTAATTTTTCATTGCATAGGATACAATACGTGCAGCCTTAATAAAATTACCTACGGTCGAATTTCGACCACTGGGCGACCACTAGTAATAATAATTATTTATCCAAAAAATTCCTTTAACGAATAAAAACATTGCTCTATCAAATAGGTACTCCTTTATTTTTTTTATTAAACTCTGTTTCTTTTAGTTAAACCTGGATTACTTTTGGTATTCTATTATATATCTTGTTCATCGAACGCTGGTGCCACAAACTACCCTGTTCAAACGACCTTTGAACATTTAGCCAGCGGCGGTTTACGCTGGCCCACTTAAGACAAACTGCAAGAAAATGCACCACTGCAGTTTACACAGTCGACGCGGACGGCTCACTAGTTAGTAGTTGTCATTCTGTGTGTAGAATAAAATTAGTATTTAAGAAGCTGCATTTTGTAAATAAACTCTCTTTGTACTCGGACGACATCGTTGTTTAATTGCTGCTACCACCAGGTACCAACCTGGGCCCAAGACACCTTTAGCGGTTTTTGAGTGGTAGAGCCACGCCGCGTTGCAGCACGAAATGGGCCGGCTCGCCCGGCGTAATACCATCACCCGCTCACAGAATATCGGCGTGAAACAACGGCACTCGTTGCTGTTGTGTTTCGTCCGGTGAGTGAAAGTACCGGAGGCCCATCTCTCACCCCTCCCCCCTCCCAATTCCTACTCCCTCCTCAAGATCCAAATCCTTCCTCAAGGTCGGCAACGCATCCGCGATAACTTTGGTTTTGCGGTTGTCCATGGGCGGCGGTGATTACTTTCCATCAGGTGACCCCTCTGCTTGTTTGCCTCCTTTTAACATAAAAATATAAAAAAAGCCATCAGTTCCGTGAGCCTGCTTGACTGGCAGTGAGAAAATCCTACTCCGAACCCTGTTTCCTCACCACCTTCCGTCTGTTGCCTTAGGTCTCGTGGTGCAGATATTTCGTACTTACTAATATACTAGCGGCCGCTCGCGGTTTCACCCGCGTAGTTCCCGTTCCCGTGGGAATGTCGGGATAAAAACTATCCTGTGTTGATCCAGGTTATAAACTATCTGTATGCCGAATTTCATCCAAATCCATTCAATAGTTTTTACGTGAAAGAGTAACAAACATCCATCTATACTTACAAACTTTCGCGTTTATAATCAGTAGGATTTATTTATTACACTTATGCTGTAGGGCTTTAGGGACATAGGGACCTAGGGACTCAGATATTGTAGGACGGGAAACCGTGCCGTATAGGGAAGTTTCTCAGCCTCCTATAGCTTAAAATTATTCATGTGTAGCCTGCCGGTGCTTTAACAAGAGACCACACTGAACACACAGTATTAAGACTATTTCTTGACACCGACAGTTACATTAGTTGGCACTTGGCAGCTGCACATACGCTATAAGTAAAGAACTTATTTTTTAAAATTCTATGTAGCGTCTATTCTTAATTTTTATATTTGTACGTCTATATTAATATTTTTTAAATACTAGGGCGACCAAATCGTACGGACAATCCTCGGAAAACGATGGACAATGTTTTCTTTCTAACCCTACGGTATAACTACTAATTAGTACTATTACAAATTTGTAATTAGTTATGTTGTATTTCTTAAAAGCAATACTATTAACCTCCAAACTATAAAAGTAAATGTGTAAATGCTAATTTATTGTAGTTTGAAGTACCTCTTATAAGAAATCTTTCATATATTCTAATACACATTAACTTAATAAATATAACAGTACAAATAAAGCTATATGAATCTAATATCACAAGAAAAAATAATAATTCACATTTAGTTCTGAAAGTTACAGTTAACTTATTAATGTGTAGGGCAGGTATGAGCAAAATAGCGCAAAACTATATTAGCAAAACTTTCTTCTCAACGAAAATAAACAAGTAAATAGATTTTAGACTCTTTTATGTAAATAAGCGGTTGTAATAAGAAATTAAACATAAACGTCTCATTAATAATTCGTAAGTTTTTTACATGGACGTATGTTTTTTAGTAAAACATTCCCTTTAATGTTTGGGTGTCGTGTCTGTCTTGTCTTGTTTTAGTATATCAAATAAGTTTATTGTGAAAGGAGTTTTGAATGCGAACCAATATTGGCAGTGGTAAATGAAAATCAATTTAAAGTTTTGCAGTCACGTCAGACCTCTTTGTCTTAGGTTATGGACTTCCGAACTCATCCAATTAGATTGTCGAGTAGCTCGGCGCGTGTACGACAGATATTGTATTAAACTAAGTAGTTTTTAGAACAACAAGCTGTAACAAATATGGACAGCACAAAGGAGGTCTTACAAATTCTCGGTGAGTATGACCTAATGTTAAACGCCCCGCGACACTGGCTCAGCGGACCGAAGCCCTACGCATAACGAGGGGGCTGAACTGGCTTACTACTCGTCGCACAAAACCAGCTGGCGAACATCATGGGTCCTTTACTAACGCCGAGCATTAGAAAGGGGTGGCGATAGCTCGCAGTAGAAGCGCGGTGCGAAAAAGCCTGGCGTTCCGGGCGTGACGTCACGGGGCGCGGGGCGGCGGCGCGGCGGGGGTGCGGGGACGGCGACGCAGCAGCCGGCACTCGGCAGTGTCCGGCCGAACGCCACACCGCGTGCACGGTTGCACAATGAACGCGCGGTGAACAAAACAATCGCGATGCTGTTCGAGAGTCCCAACGCGAAACTGTTCCCAGCTTTCAACATCCCGCCGCCCGTCAGGCTCAGGTGAGCGAGCCGACCTTACAATCGGCACCTCTACATAACCGCCCGTCCTAAGTGTAGTGCCAGTGATTCGTACACGTTTTTCGAAGCCGTAAAAAAGCCTATAAAGTGATATTACAACGGTTCAGTAGCCGCAAGCGACAGTGCCCGCAACGCTCCAGCGACGAAGGAATGGAACATCAATACAAGATCGCTGCTCCATTTTTTGTTCCGAGTGATATTAATCGTCCGCAGTCGCGTCGCAGCGAGCTCCGATCCGCGCTCGGCTCGGTGCTTGCGTCGCGACCGACCAAAACCCTTTTACTGTGTGCCTGCACTCGCCAAAGACGGCCATAACCTTTGCGATTGCGAGCAACAATCGATACACCCATTTCAGAGTAGCGAGTCGATTCCAGTCGGCGCTCGTTTGCTTTCTGCAATAAAATCCGTCGCGGCTCCCATAAATCGATCTGTGCTAACAAGGGAGTCCTCCGTAGTATTTAAACTGGGATCGTCGGACGGGACTGTACGTCTGAGTCGCGGCTATGTCGTGTCGCTCCGATCGAACTCGCTCGGTGTAAACATGAAGCTTCCTGTTGCTCGAATGGACATAGATATTCTTGTTTTATATCGCTCCTAGGAGACGGTGAGGCAGACGATTAATTCCCACCTCTATGATGTTGGTAATAAGGTGTAAGGGTAATGTGGACGATGAACGTAATGGAGCCGTGTACATTGTAATAGAGGATCGAGCGTCGCATAACTCGACTCTTGTGCGTATTTAAGACCAAACATTGTATTTCCAAGGAAATATAACGATTCTGTTTAGAAGGAACTAACAATAAGCTGTATCGAATTCGCTTTTGAAACAATGATAAATGTGAATGAGATACGATTACCAGATCCGCAGATTTGGAATCATATTTTTGGATTGAACTATGTTCTTATTAGATTTATTAAATCAAACAGGACAGGCAACTGTAGCTATTTAAAACCACGTTGACATACATAAAGCAATACATCCTTAAGAATATAAATGTTTTCAATTACAAAGTTTAATGAAATAAACTGAGCAAGTACAATAACACCTCCCACCATCCTAATACACTACAAGACTCTCAATAAAAAAATAAAATGAACACTTATAACTATTTAAGACAACCAATTTGTAAGTTATAAATTACAAATCTAAAGAAAGAATAGTTCTATAAAGAAGCAACACCGATACGTACTATCTATATCTATATGAAAATGTGTGCGTGTTTGTGCTTCCTTCATGTCGAAACGTAGCAACGGATTGATGTGATCGTTTAACTCAATGATAATTAGAAATAAAAGAGGGTTAAACTAATGGATGGATGGATAAGGATAATTATCCTGAAAAAATATATTTTCCTACAAAGAAAAACTAGGCAGTCATAACATGACAGCTAAAAAACAAATTACTTAATTGTATTTGTTATAAACAAACTATGACAGACAAAATTTCAGTTTCAATCCAACCAGCATCTCCTGAAGTGAGAAAGCTTGAGTCCATAATTGAAATGTGTAGGCTGATGATAAAATAAAACCAAAAATATACCAAAAATATCGACTCCAGTCTAGAAGAAATTTAGATTAGCGAAGCGGCTGACAGTAACGAATACAGATAACGAACAAATTCGTTAAAACCATTTAATCCCGTACAGTTTATATTCCAAAGAATTATCATCAGCATCATTTATCAAGCACACTACATTTGTTTTACAAATGCACAGCCGTCAAAAATTCATGTTTGGTAAACATGATATTTTCAATGTCAATGTATGCCCAATACCAGTCTTAGTCATGTGTGGGACATACAATTTTTTATTGTGAAACCTAAATAGATTCGAGTTGACTGTCGTGAAGCATCTGGCAATATAAATTATGACGACTCATGGACGATTACAATGAGTGGACGAGCTTCCTAAAACAACTGCGTCTTGATTTATTGCGAGTCTTTAAACAAACCTATAAATAATGAGAGCACTTTGAACTGTAGTACAATTATAGATGTAGGTTAAACTTGCTATCAGTCGACGTAAGCAATGGACTGGACTTATCGTCTATCGTCAGTTATAATATGCTAAATGGGACCACAGGAAGTTTAGTGTACTGATCTCCAAACTCCAGTATGAAGATGGCACAAAATTGTGGTGTGGGGACCACTGGGTAGTCTTCCTATTGTAGATAGTTATGAATATGGGTTGGTTACTGGTAATTTTTGAACGACTGCAATTTTAAGGCAACAGGTAACGGCTTAACGTGATTTCCTAGGAACAGATATATCAGTCAATGAAATGGTTTAACTATTTTTAGATCCAGAGCTCAATGACACAGTCACCACTCACCAGCACTTACACGTTGCGAGCTTAGCAGGTTCACCAACTTTCCTATAAACGGGCCACCAGATGGGAGATCAAAATAAAAACATCTCGAAGTCTTTAGTGCTACAGATTGCACGTTAAGTAGTTGGTCTCGGTTGTCGAAGGAGCTATCGTTAAGACAAACCAACCCGCATAAGGCCAAAACAAAAGGTCTGATCACTCTATGTGGAATAGTCTATGCCTAACAGTGGGATATATTGGCTGACAACGATGATGACGAATCTAAAATGGAGTCTACCTGTGTCCTGCGGCGTTTCGCTTACATGGACATCCTAGTGTTTAAAGAGGAATGGAAGGATATATCGTTCTCGCTTGCTAGCTTTTTCATTTTTATTGCATTGAATTTCTTACATTATTTTAGGAGCTGAGCTTTTTCGTCTGTACACACCACACAGTACTTCTTTTAAACCTTACATTTGAATATGTTTAAAAGTGGGTTTGAAGTGATTAGCCAATACACATCAATTGTAGCGATGTCTTGATTTCAATGATGGAGGCATTTGCCCAGCTGTGGGACAGTATTCAGGCTATAATTACTTACTTTAATCTCTCTGTCGTAATATATGACTACTGGGCAAAAGCCGCCATTATTGAAATACAGTCGTTACCACAATTGATGAGAATTGGCTTAATAAAAATGGCATCGGCATGACTCTGTGGTCTAGAGGTTAACACCACCGGTTTAGACCCAGAGGTCCCGGGTTCGATTTCCAGCGCTACATGTACCTCCGTACATGTTTGTGTACTCGGTTTGGTTGGCGGTAGGACTTGCTTGTCCGCCTACGGGCTCATGCTAGCTACCAGCATCATATCTAAATATGTCGTCATAACATCAATGTTTGTGTCATTGTTGTGTTCCGGCAGCTAGAGATAAGATAGCCTGTGCCTCACTAGTTGAGGATCCCGGGCGAAGTGCGCTTCTATCATCAGGTGAGATCAAGGCTCTGTGCTTACCCGTAAATATAAAAAAAAGCAAAAAAACCAGTTTAGTTTAAGTATATTAACTTTATCTGTTTCGATCATTGATGATTACTTTTGAATCCTCCTTTTGTTGACGACCTCCTTGGTCGAGGGGTTTGTACACCGGTTTTCATGGAGTCGCCATCTCTGAGGTCCCGGGTTCGATCCCCGGTCGGGTCAATTTAGAAATTATTGTTTTTCTAAATTGTCTCGGGTCTGGGTGTTTTCTTTGTATAATAAGTATGTATTTAAGTATTTTAAGTATGTTTATCCGTTGTCTAGTTAACCATTTAACGAGTTTCATAACGAAGCTTCTCTTGGGCTAGATAATTGGTGTGAATGTAGGAAAGTTTATTTGTTTATTGTTTTTAATCACAATTATTTTGTTTCAAATACTTGGTGCTTAATCCGCAGCTAGTTAGATCTATAGTTTCCCCCTTTGGCTTGATGAGGTCGGTAAAGCTTGTTTTAAGTTCGCCTAGATAGCCACCACCTTCGCCATAACAACAGTGTTTACAGACTGCTACTTTCCTTAATGTTTGAGGATTTAGAGGGAAGTCCGCTTTCAATTTTAGCCTTATCGTCACTTATGATGAAATCGAGATTGCGGGCAAGTGCTTCCACTTTGATGCATAAATAGAATAACTTGTAGTAATCCCTACAAGTACTTCCTAAAAACAAAACACATGAACAAGAGTCTGGTTCGTCATAAATTTATCTTTCTTGTACGGTTTTAATGACTTAATGCATTCTATTAATAGGACCAATAAAAAAGGGAGAATTCTAAGTGGATAGGTATTGTAAAAATATCAAAAACTTAAAACTTAATTGATTACTTCCGCTTTATAAATTTTATTACGTTTGCTACAAATCATAAGAAAAGATAATTGTGTGGTTGACTGGTTTCTCTATTGACTACCAGTAGAAACTGTAATTTTTTTCCTTTAGTTGATGGCTTCGTGCGATTAGCACATTTAGCCAGTGTCTAAGTAATTTTTCTTATAAGTAATACATAAATAAACAATATTTCCTTCCTGTATGATGATGAATACCCCTAACTCATCGAGTATCTCAGTAAAGATGTGGAGCTTTAATAAGTCCTCGGGCGGACTTCTTGAGAGTATTTGAAAAGTGACGTTGCACTGTTTTGTTTCATTTGCCAACACAGCACACCCACGAACAACATCCCTATTGATATAATTATAACACGATGAGCTTATTCTGTTTTCGATACGAAATCAATGAACAGAGACCGAATGGAAATATGTCAAACTTTTCCGTGTGTCGGAATACACGTGAAGCTGTTGATCTCATTGTTGTCGTTACATGACAGTCGTTAGAACCCACCAATTGGAAACATAGCATACGGGGAGATTGGGACTTTACCGCCAAAAGACATTTCAATTAAAAAGTTAAATAAAGCACTTCCGGTTGTTTCAATTCAAAGGAGCCGAAACAAAGAGGCCGCAATGCCTTCACCGCTTACACGTGCCCGTAGTTGAGAGGCTGCTCTTAAAAATATTACCATTTTTATGTCAGAAAAAGTAAAAAAAAACTAGCCTAATTTTTTTTTAAATGCTAGGACCTTATTTCTCTGATATAATAAGATGTTTTGTCAAAATATGCGACCTTATATATTTTTTTTTATCTCAAATCCACGCAGACGAAGTAGCAGGTAAAGTGCTACGTTCCGCACGCTCGTAAGTCGATGATGATAAATGTCTTGTTTAATAATAACATAATGTTTATTTAACGCAGGTCAGCTATGCCGGTAGTTTACAATTAAAAGAAAAACAGTTTAAAGCCACTAATTTCAAACAAACAACCGATGTTGACCGTTTCATTGATGGAGTGGACACCTTTATAATCCTTTGATTATTTAAAAAAGGAGACAGCAACAGATTTTTACGTTAGCCACAATTGAATATGGCAACCATTTTTTTATTTTGGAGAGATTATGCTGATTGCCTCAGACGCCATTTTCAGCTTCACCGGGGCTCTTTTGGGGGCGGCGAGAAACTGAAAGCACGTTCCTTAAGCTTTGTGAAACGAATCACCTTCGGAGGTTTTCTAGAGGGAGCGGCATCACGCACTAGTAAGCGTACCGGCGTGTTCTGTAGGCCGATTCTACTAAATAACTGCAACTACACTGCAGCGTCGCGTGTGTCAAAATGAGCAAATTTTGACGTTTCGGTATGCAGCGCTGCTGCCGTAGTGTTGCAGGGACGGAGAAGTAACGCAAATAGGTATTCCACTAACAAAACTGCACTACACCTGCACGTTTACTGCAAAATAATCGTATTCCATTAAAATATTTTGACATTTGTGTAGTAATGACAGCAGTATTGGTGCAGTTTTTGTGCAGGTTTATTGAAGTAGATCGTGAGCAACTTTTGCACAGCGTATTATAAGCATTTTACGTATTTAGCGTATTGTAACATTAGTTCTTTTAGTTTTATTGCAGGATTCGTGCAGCTGTAGTGTAGTAGTCGCGCAGTTGTAGTGTAGTTGTGGTGCAGAGAATTTTAATAGAATACGTCTATTTCCACGGCACTACTCCTACACGCGGCAAATGACAGGCGTAAACGTGCAGTTGCAGTTTTCTAATAGAATTGACCTCCTGGTCTGGCGTTATGGCCTGACGTAGATGGTCCCTTGTGCTTGCACAAGGATGTCTGACACCTAACTTTATAACCGTAAGGTTGGTGGGGGGTGTCAGTATAAACTTTAAGTAGGTAGTATGTAGCAGGGTGTCCCCGTGCCCTACTAGATTCTCCGAGGGGGTCGGATCGGATCGGATGCTGGCCACTGGTTTACTAGCTGTAATTCAGTAAACTTTAATTAACATTCTGAATCAAAGCTCAGCTCTTTGACTATGAGCTCTTTGGTATTATTGCAATTGTGGAAAAGAGACGCGAGTATATTCGCCGCTACACGCGTCTCGTTTTCACAACTGCTTCAAGAGCTCGTGGTTACCCATTCTTTGTTAAAATAACAATTAAACTCCGTTTACATAAAACTGCAATACGCTTGAACTGCTACATGAAAACTATGAAAATATTCATAACTAATTCTCTTAAAAAATTGCGATTACTGTACAAAAACAATCCAAGAAACTTCAAGCGCGCAATATCCATAGGCAAGTAAATAAAAAACGATTAGCGGAGGCAAAGGGATATTGCGCCGGGTTCCGCTGCAGCGGTATTATGCAATACTGTGTGACGCATTATGGGCACGCCGTAACACTAAACAAATAGGTACAGAAGGCCGGCTCCATTTAAACTAACCTGTATGGATAAAAAATCGTAGTCACCGCTGTACTGTCTCGAACATTCCATCGCGCACTAAGAAATTTGGTGACTCGTTTCTTTGTCGAACTTCCAAAAAATGGAATAGTCTACCGGCACACGTTTTCCCTCCTTCCTATGACATGGGGCCCTTCAAACGAGGCGTGAAGAGGCACCTTGTGGGCCGGCAGGGTGAGGGTGCCCTAGTAACAATTTCCGTTGGGGTGTCGTCGCCAACGGTAGGGAAAAGGTAGGGAGATGGTAGTGTTATTGCCGACAAAGTCCCATCATAGGGCCAACCGCGTAATGTTTACGTTATATATCCCACAAAGTCCCATCATAGGGCCAACGGCGTAACGTTTACGTTATATTTACCACAAACTACTAACAGTGGGCCTACTACCTGTGTCGTTGGTCGACCAACAAGAAAATTGCTTCGCGGGTTTAACGTTGGCCTAACTGCACCACCATCTACAATTATGGCGTAATGTTTACGTTAAATTTCCCACAAAGTCCCATCATAGGGCCAACCGCGTAATGTTTACGTTATATATCCCACAAAGTCCCATCATAGGGCCAACGGCGTAACGGTTACTCGTAGTTGGGCTTACATTGGTCCTACGGTTGGCCCACCTACAAATAGGTATGACAGACCTCACCGTTGGCCAACAATTACGTACTCAAAGGCCCAACAAAACGCCAACTCAAATTGTTACTAGGGTGACTGATGCTGCGTTGCTTTCATGCTGCACCAGTTGTCTTCGCGTCTGGATTCCGTCTCCACTTAACATCTGGTGGAGTGGAGTCATCTGCCGAGCTAGGTATAAAAAAAATAATCTGAATAAGTAATAGCGAATATTCAGGCGTTACTTTGCGGAAACCCTTGGCACACAAATTCCGCTAAATCTGATTTAGCGGAACCAACACTACATATTATTTCAATAACATTTTTGTGTAAATTGTCTGAAATAATTTTAATTAAATAAGCGAAACAGTCGCACGAACACAGACGCATTAGTAGGTTTATACGGTGATCTCGGCTATACTTGGGAGAACGCCAGTTAAAGTCCTTAAAATGTCACTACACACTCACATAATGATAACTCATCATCAGCTCATTTTATGTCCCCACTGCGGAGCACGAGCCTTCCCTATGGATGGATAGGGAGAACGGGCCATAAATCAATTGAAGTTGTTTGCTTTTCTTGAAATTCCTAAATATTACATTATCTTCAAATCACAACATATTGAATGCGTTAACCCAAGCGCTATGACCGAGCGGAGGTAGTTAACATCGATATAGGCCGGAGCAGCCCTTCTGCTCCTATTTATTCTGTGGCCGGACTGTTGCAAAGAATATCATATCGAGGTTATAGCCAGGCTTTCGGGTTGCCGCTCCGCGATATTAATGCCCAGCTTTCAGACGAATGTTCGCAATTTGCAACCGTAACTTGAATACTTTGAATAGTTGTCAAGCTGTGACAAATGTCAGTTGGCTTGTTTTTTTTTTTTTCTTTTATGGCTTTGAGCGGTTGGCACATTTAGCCAATGTCAAAATTACGAAGATATTTTTTGTTAAGTTCTCTGATAGATTATTATAACGTGTCTCGTTAATCACTCGACATTGGCGGAATTATGTGTGTTGGAAAGACACTCCAGAAGCCATAACACAAGAAATAATAATAATAGATTTTAATCAAATGAGTGATGGTAGAAATGTTTCCTACCTAATATTGTAAATGCGAAAGTTTGTAAGTATGAATGGATGTTTGTAACTCTTTTACGTAAAAATTACTGAATGGATTTGGATGAAATTCGGCATACAGATAGTTTATAACCTGGATTAAAACATAGGATAGTTTTTATCCCGATATTCCCACGGGAACGGGAACCACGCGGGTGAAACTGCGAGCGGCCGCTGGTAAATGATATTTCTCCAAATCCCTTCTAGTGTTTAGTATAAGTAAAGATTAGGGACTTCATTGAGGTCGGAACACAACAGTGCTACAAACATTTTTTTTTTAAATACTACTTGCTGCAACATGATCGGAGATCTTTTTATTGCAATCCTCTTTCATTCCAGTTCTGTCTTTTATGCTTCTCGTACTTCTATTCCACATACTACTAATTCATCCATCGCCTTTCATTGAAAGAAAAGGCGATGCTTTCAGGAAAGGCTACAAACATTGAAGTTATGGCGACATACATAAAATGCTGGTAGCTAGCTAGACGGTCTCGGTAAACAGCCTATAACCGTCCCATTGCTGGGCAAAGGTCTTAATTAACTGGTGAACATGATGATGATTACAATCATATTGGTAAAGACACTTCTGCACTGAGAATAAGTTAATATAGACTACGTCTATTTCACATTATTCCAATACTAAGTTTGCATCGCGCAGACTTTGAAGTCACGGATAGAAGGCAAAGGCACTACATTTATTTAAAACGACGGTACAGCCGCGCAGATTAAAAAGAGTAGCCGCTGACCTCAAATTGGAGCTTCAAAGACTTTAATTAGGGAATCGACTCTGCTTATTAAAATTGAGTGCGCGCTTATTCCGAAGGTTGGGGGAAAAACAAAACGTTAAGAGTTACCTTTGTGAATCTCGCAGTTAATTTACGTATAACGTTTTGGTCACGACAATTCCACGTGCGCCAATTTGTGGGTTTTAGGACAACTGGGATAAAAGGCTTGATGGTGCCTATCGAAGCACCGAGGGTTTCGAGATATTTTCAATTAAGCCACATCAAATCATCATCATCAGCTCATTTTATGTCCCCACTGCTGGGGCACGAGCCTTCCCTGTGGGTGGATAGGGAGAACCGGCCGTAAACCAATACGCGGGCCCAGTGCGGATTGGTGGTTGTTAACTGTGCGAGACAGAAGAAAACTAATTATTTGTTTTGGGATAAATTATTTTATTTTATTGGCGGCATGAAATGCACGCCCTGTTTTAATAGTAATTTTATTGCGACTCTTTTTAATTTTAATATTACATACAAAGTTGGTAGGAAAAACCCTCAGAACAATAACTAAAGCTATAGAAGGAAGGTTAAATTAAAAATCGTGCAACTATGTTTAGTTCCTTATCTTATGGCTAGAAAAGGAGGTTGGAGTGCGACAAATGGTTGACACTTAGTTTTTATTTTTTGTATTGTTATGTCAAACGGTCATCAGATAATCGGTGACCAAAAAAAATCTTTGAGTCCTTTATAAAGTCACTCACTACACTACATCAAATATGACGTCACAAATCCGGTGACACCTTCGAAATAACGAAAGAAAAGGGACATTCGATCTCTTTCCAATACATCACTTAGGTTCATTAGTTAAAATAGTACGAACTGATGAATGAGTGTTGCTATTTTAGTCCGGCTTCTATAGCTTTAGTTATTATTCTGAGGAAAAACCGCAGACAATAAACATACAAACTCCAAGGAGTTTAAATATAAAAAAAATAAATTTGTGTTGGTATGCAACAGTTACTGAATGCTAATGCAGCTGGGGCCAACGGCTGTACGTCTTCCGGAGCTCGAGATGATAAAATTTTGGTCACCCATCCGATGACCGGCCTTTGCGACAGTTGCTTAACCAAGCGTTTACCATTGCGCCATCAAAGAACAACATAACAATGAAAAATAGTTGCAAACAATACTAACGGAGAAGGTTAATTCCAATCGTTAATACGCAGCGTGGGTTGAGTTGAGATGGAGCGCCCCGCTGCGCAAACTAAATTGCATGTAAGAAAGCATTAGACCGTTAAACATGGTGCCGAGATTTATTTGGTCATGTCGGTAAAGACGCCTGGACATCAACCTAACGCCTCTGTGCTCTTGTGGTTAAATAAGACCACCAGTAGACCCAGAGGTCCCCGGTTCAATTCCCAGCGGGGGGTACATGTTTGTGTACTCGGTTTGGTTGGTCTACACATTTACAGAATACTCTACACATTTACAGAAAACACTAAACATGCACACTAGTTTAGGCCCAAGACACCATACTCGTAGGCCAAGGGTACGAAGAACCGGTTCACACGCGCTCTATACGCGCGCTTCTCTCCTCCACCACGGCCCGGTCAACCCGAGCCGAGGTCCGTGCCTTTAGAGGCGCCCTCGGGTTGTTCCGCTCCCCGATCCGATCTGAACCCTTCGAAGGATCTAGTAGGGCACGGGGACACGCACTTTTAAGTGTGCGAAGTCGTTCCCTCTAGAAATCCTCCGAAGGTGATTCGTTTCACACGGCTTGAGGTACCCTTTACGTACCTCGCCGCCCCCAAAAAGCCCGGTGACGCTGAGAATGCCGTTTAAGGCAATCAGCAATCTCAAAAAAAAAGAAAAAAAGGTTTGGTTGATGGTAGGGCTTGTTTGTCCGCCTGGCTAGCTACCACCATCTTATCTAAATATGTCACCATAACATCAATGTTTGTAGTATTGTTGTGTTCCGGCAGCTAGATATAAAGATAGCCAGTGCCTCACTAGTTGAGGATCCCGGGTGCAGTGCGCTTCCATCATTGGCCTCATCATCACTTCACATCAGGTGAGATCAAGGCATTGTACTTACCCGTAGAAGATAGCTCGTAGCCCGTCAGAGATAAGATAGCCAGGGCCTCAGTGTCAACCTTATTGTCACTTACGTTAAAGAATAAATGAAAGTCATAAATATTTTATTTATAATGTACCTCAAATCAAATTTGTTAGAATGTGCCATTTCCAAATGTGACATCAACAAACCAATTTCTAAGTTCAAAGGCAATACGTTGCCAGTCGTCTGTCGGGCCTGTATCCATCCTACATTTATTCAACAACATTTTTATTCAAGTCTCAGACCTATCCCACGAAGCCATTATAGCTGGCGGCGTAGAAAATGGCTTAGAAAATTGGATTTTGAAAGGTAACGTTTGCTAGGTGTGTGAAGATGTGTGCATACATACTTTATGAGTTGTTGGCGAGGCTTGATGTGGGTAATGCGGCCCTCTTCGCGTTAGTCGGCCATTCTTTGTTACTGACAAATGCCATGACATATTTGGATGCTTCTGATAATATAAATATGGGTAGGTATTTAAAAAATGGCGTAGTTAAGATAAGTTTTATTGGACAAATCAAAATTAGGAAAATCTATACATAATATTATAAAGCTGAAGAGTTTGTTTGTTTGTTTGAACACGCTAATCTCAGGAACTACTGGTTTGAATTGAAAAATTATTTTTGTGTTGAATAGTCCATTTATTGAGCAAGGCTTTAGGCTAAACGCTAACTGCAGAAACGGGAGAATATCTTTATTGAGAGGTAATTAACGCGGGTAAAACCGCGGGCCACAGCTAGTGTATTAATAAATATCAAACACACTGCCATCTTATCTCAGTATGTCGCCATAACAATAATGTTTAATGTAGCATTGGGCCCGTACCTCTAATGGTTGAGGATTCCGGCCTTCGGCCTTATCATTATTTAACAACAGGTGCGATGAACGCCAAGTGCTTACGAACCTTACGATTTTCACTCGCGGTTAAACGTAAAAAAATTACAAAATTCAAAATCATTCAGTTTAGGCTACAAGTAGCTCTTTGGGGTTCTTGGCGGGAAAGTGAAGCGTCATGTCTGCGGTTTTGTTTTAATTTCCAAAATTTGTGTTATATGTCGAATATTAATGTGAAATAATGGTGGATTATTAACCGTTAAGTGTTCGTGAGTGTGCCTAAGTGTTGGCAAATGAAACAAAACAGTGCAACGTCACTTTTCAAATTCTCTCAAGAAGCTCGCGTGAAGACTTAGTAAAGCCCCACATCTTTACTGAGATACTCGAGGGGTTGGGGGGTATATCATTTCTCACTTCCCATTTCTAATATCATTCATCATCATCATTTAAGGAAATATTGTTTATTTATGTATTACTTGTTAGAAAAATTACTTTGACACTGGCTAAATGTGCTAATCGCACGAAGCCATCAACTAAAAGAAAAAAAAAGTAGCTCTTTTGAATGTCACTATGCCATCGGTTCGTAAGTTTACTCTGGGCGGGAGATCTTGTACTGAGAAGAACCGGCAAAAACCTCAGTAAGTGTCCAGCTCTTTTCTAACCTACAGCGTCAAAAGTATTGGAAAATGCCCTTTCATAGTAGGACACTTTCCATTACAAATAAACACAAAAAATAAAGAAGACAACCACAACATGTAAAAAAAAACAACAAAAGTTAAGTTAGCTAGTAGATTAGTGTTACATTTCAATATACTAGTGGTCGCCCAGTGGTCGAAATTCGACCGTAATTTTATTAAGGCTGCACGGATTGTATTTTAAGTAATGAAAAATTAAAAAAGATAGAATGTGAGTTTGGATTGGCAATGACAGATTTCGGCCGCTCCTCTTCCATTTTTGACATTTTTGAAAAGAGTATTTAAGCTTGTGTGTCAAATACATGGTAATGTATGGTGTGTAATGTTTGTTTTATTGATTTAATGTATTTTTATGCACAATTCAAAAAATATTAACATTTGGATAACTTTCTCTATATAAACTATAAGTGTGCGAAAGAACAATGGCAAAAAATTGTCTGACTTTTTAAAAGCGCCCATTGATGTTATTTACACCAAACGAATTTATTGTTTTTCGCACGTTTTTACAAACATCTAGATATTCCCTTGAAAGCCGGCGTTAAATCGAGTTTTTTAAAAGAATATCAAAGATGTGTTTTTTCTTAATCCATCAGCCATGTTGAAAATCGGGATGTGAATACAATTATTTTTTATCGACTTTAATATTCAATTGAACGTTATTGATCAATCGAAAATAGATTTCCACCCTCGAAACAGTAAGTAAGTTTCTTGTTCCCACCATATTAATGGTGATTGGTGTCTATAGAAGCCGCTTTAATGCCATTCAAACATCTACCGTATTTGTATTGAGTTAAAATAACCAATTACATTACTGTGATGTATCGATACTATACCTAAGTATCGAATCAAGTTGTAGTGATGTCCTGTCCTATCTACCTATCACTTTGACAGATAACAAACGGACAGATTGCTCCGCACTCTTTCTCAGTTGGTTGTTTTGTGTTTTTTCGGTTTTGTTAATATTATTCTTTACCACTATGTGACACTTAATATAAACCCTTTTAATTTTTGCAACAAGTCCACAATTGCATGCCATGGCATCTTAAAATGTAGACAGCACCTAGACTTTCCGTATATACAAGTTTCTTTATGACTAAGGGCGACTTGCAGTAAAATTATAAAAATCTCGATTTTATTAAACCTAGATTTAGCCGTAAACTCGACTTAACTTAAATCTCATCAAAGTTGCCTTGCACATACTAAATTTGCGTTCGATTTAACTAAATCTAGATTTATTCCATCGTTCAGTCACTGTTCGTTCTTCACGTTCCGTTTTCACAAAAACAATATGTCAAAACAAAATTGCGTACAAAGAAACGTCGCTTAAAAAACTAGTTCTGAATCTTTGGTCGTTCGTTTGTCTTGTCAATGACAGTAATGACAATTGTTTCAAACTTTCACATTAAATAACTGATAGAGTAAGAAATTGAATTGTATAATATTATTTGTTGGTAGTTTTATTTAACGGTAACGGTAACAAGAATAGAATGAAGAAATCCATCAGGGCACCGAACTTCACAACCTCGGAAATCATGCATCTTCTCAAGCTTGTGGAGAAATATAAAATCATTGAAAATAAGAGAACTGACGGTGCTACAACAAAAGATAAGCAAGAGGCCTGGAAAAAATTACAACATAAATACGAGTATAAGTTAAGTTTTGAAATAAAAAACATATTGAAATACCTATACTATTTGTTTTATTATGCGTTTTTATTTTACCTATCATAGTCTTGCAAAGTAATCATTAATAATCAAAGTTCTTTGAATGCTGCCGGCTATACTCATAGGCAAAGTAATGGTGTTTGTTGACATGTCATGGAGGATAAAAGGTACTTCTTCATCCTCAGGTGGTGGTGGTGGTCAGGAGTCTTTTTGTAGAATTGCAATATTATGTAGAATTGCAGTAGCAATAATAATTCCTGGAAATTTAACAAAGAAATGAATATAGTAAATGAGTATAGTATAATACAGTTAGCGTATTATAATAATAGTAAAATACATCTGTAAGCTGTAAGCCGGTTTGTTTTATTTTTCCACAGATTGTTCTTGGACATGGATATTATTATTATTTTAGTAATGGCAAAATACCTCTCGCCTATGGGGGGCGGTTAAGTCCGGCAATAGCACAGTTGGTGTCGGCGTCAGGGCACGAGGGAGAGAAATCGAAAAATTAATAAACATTAACGTCATCTGCCAATAAAATCGAGATTTAACAACCTTAAACCGAGCTAGATGCCGGTTTATGACGTTTGTTTAATTCGAGATTAAAGATAAATTGATGATGTGCAAGACGTTAAATCAGGATTAAGCTAAAATCGAGTTTTAATTCTACTAAATCTAGATTTAAAGAATTCCTGCAAGCCGCCCTTAGACTTTAGACTAAGTTACTTTTGACACTGAACTGAAACTGACGAATTCGTATCAGTGTGTCTTGTTGAATGTCATAATAAAGAAAAAAAAACTAACCTAGCCTAACCAAAAATCAAACCACAATATCTTTTTTTTCCGGCTATCTCAGATGAAAATAACTTTACATACAGAATCTACAAGTAACGCTGAATCTTAAGACATATTTTTTGTTTATGTGCGCTCATATTTTGTATCAGACAATTTTTAGTATGGATATTTGCCATTGTTCTTTCATACTCCTTCGTCCGCGCAATTTTCGTAAAAAGGGGTAAAAAGTTTTTGGTTCACGTATTACTTAATATATGATAGTGTTCAATTCCCAGGTCGAGTAAGGTATGTACGAATTTAGGCGACGCACCGCTAAACAATAAATCTAATACGGAGCGTATGCGCCCTGTACCATAAGTACATATACTGTTTGTTTGTACCTTCAAATTAAAACTACAAATTATTTTAAAAAAATGAACTAGCATATTGAAGTGTGTGTTAAAACTAATCTACTATGAAAATTTAGAAGCTTAAATCGGTCTGGTTAGCCTGAAAAATGCAAATCTATGTTTTAAAAGAGGTTACTTTGATATTTTTTTCTCTGTTATAAAAGTTGACAAATCGTGTTTCTACAACTAGCAAAATGAAGTCAATTAAATGAAAAAACATGTCATCAAATATCACTTTCATATGTTTTGTAATTGATGGGAAAAATCAAGATCCCGCCACGTAAATTTCCAATGCGTTGCCTTAAACCGGGGTTCGTTATCACTAACCCGCATTTGACAATGGCTGATGATTACCCATAACTTGTAAGACTTGATTTTAATGAAGAAAGCATTTGCGTAGCTGTGGCACAGTATATAGGCTAATTACGCGAGTTGACTTTAGTTAACAATACCTAAACATTTAATCTAATTTCCAGTCTAAAAGGGCTTTTAGCTCCAAACCGCGTCAGACTTACAGCACGTATTGATCACCCATCGGATAATAGGGGAATGTGGGTCGCGTGATAGATCGCTTTTGATGCTATAAATATATCGACCATGCTCTTAGAGTAGCTAGAATTAAATGTTCTCAACTTTCTTATGTTAGTAACTAGAGCCTGCAGATAATTTTTCGTATTTTCGTTAACGTATCGTTACATTAACTATTTTCAAATTTAATTTAAATCAAAACTGGGTTCGACTCCGGGGTCGGGCAAAGAGTTTCGAATTATCCGAAGCACTGGGTTATGCTTTACTCTGACGAAGACTCAATGGAAAAAATCTTATAAAATAAATAATAATAGTATGAAACGCTGTAATCCCAGTAATATTAAGTATTGGCTTCCTACAATAGGGGTTTCTTTAACTTTACTTTGCAGAGTTTTTTTTGTAGAATTATATATCTATATATTAACACGTGAAGCAAAAATATTGTACCCCTTTTTATGAAAATTGCGCGGACTGAGGAGTATGAAATGTCGCACACTTATAGTTTGATAGAGAAGAAGTACAGAATGTTAATTTTTTTTAAATTATGTATAAAAAATACATTAAACCAATATAACAAACATTACACACACTATCATGTATTTGACACGCACGCACATTGATATAAATCACACGCATATGTATTTTAAACACACGCTTAAATACTCTTTTCAAAAATTTCAAAAATTTCAAAAATGGAAGAGGAGCGGCCGAAATCTGTCAATGCCAATCCAAACTCACATTCTATCTTTTTTAATTTTTCATTGCTTAGGATACAATCCTTTATAAAATTACGGTCGAATTTCGACCACTGGGCAACCACTAGTATCTCTAAATATACGTATAAGCTTTTTGTGCGTGTGTTTGTAATTGAACTCCTTCTAAACGGCTGGATCGATTTTGATGAAATTTTTTGTGTATGTTCAAGTGGATTCGAGCATGGTTTAGATTTGCAATTGGACCCGGTACTCGGACCCAGTGACGGGTTGCAGCCTATAACCTGACGTTCGAGTATCTTGGAACCCTTGTCCTTTAAGTCGGCTTTTACGACATGCAAGGGAAGTTAAGCAGATGATTTATTAATTTCACTTCCCAGTAAGCATGGGATATAGATAAAATAGTATTTAGATAGAAAATTACTACTTTAATCATTTTTCCTGGTGGTCTATGGGTATTATAACGTCCGCAGCGGCTCTATGTGCCCGAATGGCAAATATTTGGGCTGACAGACAAAATAAACACATTAACTTCGGGCCAGCTTAGAGGCGGCTATCGCTTCCGCGAATAAATAGTATAATCTATATTATAATGACTTGTCCTGACTAACTGATTCATCATCGCCGAACCGAAATCGCTGAAACTAATTACATGAAATTTAGACTAAGAAAGGATTTTACGGAAATCATAATCAATCATCTAAGGGGGTCATAGGGGGTGAAAGTTTGTATGAAAGTCCGTCAGTTTTGAAGTAAAATACGTGAGAATTGGTATTTGGCTTTTTGAAAGGAAATAAAGGATGACATGTCTCAGGAATTTTGTTTATTTTTCTAAAAAAATGGAAAAAGGTTTTTTTGGGGAAATCGTTATACGAATAAATAGCCATCAAAAACAAACTTGTAAAAAAAACCAAGTCTCGCAACTTAGTTCTTCTACCGTAAAAAGTTGTGAGATCCATGTAATACCAAGTCGGTTAATTTATTCAGTCCCAACTTAAGGGACCTTTTGTTTTAAGTTATTACGCAATTAATTAGCTAACCTAACGACATCTTATAGTGACCATATTAATACGTATAAAAAATCTTTTATGTTTTAAATAAACAGATTGTCATGGCCATATTTGCCAGCTAGTGACTTATATTATACCTGTACGGTGTATACAACCGCACAATTGCGTCACATCGGCAATTCAGCATTTTTGTAATTTACTTCATTTTATTATAATATTAATTTAGTACTCATTCGATCGCCTCGATGGTCACTCGTATCAAATATTGTATCAAATATCAAGCATAATAAATTCAGACTTTCATCAAGACTTCTTGTCATTTCATCATTATCAAATTAAATATTGTACAGCAGCAGCTCGTACAATACCCTCAAGCTTTTTACCTTTAATAAGTTTGGCTTTTATTACGAATAAACACAAGTCGTGCAGCCCACGTGAGCAGAGCCGCGAACAAAAGCTGGTGTATGAATAAATTTGGAACAATGTTACTTACGAAGTTTTTCTCCTTATTAATACGGCTTCGTGCGGCTAGCACATTTAGCGAGTGTCAAAGTATTTTTCATACAAGTTATAGGATTTATATAAACAACGTTTACTTTGTTATTAGATGACAATGAGTGATAATAGTACTACTTATACTACTATAGTTACTTTGTTAGATGAAAATGAGTAAACATCCCCGCTACACACGACTTTAAAGTTTAAACTGACACCCCCTACCAACCAAAGTAGGTGTCAGACATCCTTGCACAAGCACAAGGGACCATCTGCGTCAGGTCATAACGTCAGATCAGCCGAAGCGCATTCTTCATCCGGTAGGTACTTTTACGACTAGTCTCGAGCGAGTTGCCCCGTGGACACGTATAGTCCACTACCTAATTATCCAGATAGGTTACCGGAGCTGTAAGCTCGCTCACTTCTCGTTGCACTAAGAGCACAACTCGCAGTTTCCACTGCTCGGGTCGTCAACTTTTTTCAAATGTTTTTTTTGGTGGCGGAGTTGTAAGCCACTGTACACACTTCTCAGTACCCATCCAGACACCTCGTCAGTTCCACAATCCTACGCGGCTGACTGAACCGGAGACATTGCATCTAGCAGGCTCCTCTACTAGTTATCCATACTAGTGCCGGAGATGTTGGAAGCCTACTCAATGACAACCACCAAGCAGAACAACCAACTATGGACAACTCACGTGCCCCGCACATCCTTTCGCTTTAGGCCCCCTCCGGACCGCTACTCGGACCCGCTCGCTGTGCACGAGAAGGAAGCCTGGGCAGACCTCAACCAGGCAGACGAACATTCCCACTTCTACAGCTAACCACATGCCACCACGAGTCCAACCCATGTCCGGGGCCTGCCGGAGACGCCCGCGAAGGCATAACCGGCAGGGGGCTGGGATCCGAACTCCCGTGGTACCCTTGAAAAGACAGCCGTACCCGTAGTTCCAACTGCCATACCCTACCTATCAGGGTCAGTAGATAGGGACATAGGGGGAGGGACAGGGGGATAGTGATGAGATGAGTGAACAGTAAAGATGTAAGGCTTTACTAAGAGCTCACGCGGATTTCTTAAAAGAATTTGAAAAATGACGTTGCACTGTTTTGTTTCATTTGCCAACACTCATGCACGTTCTCGAACACTTTTTTTTTCGTTTGATGGCTTCGTGCGATTAGCACATTTAGCCAATGTCAAAGTAATTTTTCTTACAAGTAATACATAAATAAACAATATTTCCTTTCTGTATGATGATGATGAAAGATAATAAAAATGAGAAGTGATAAGTGAAATACCCCCTAACCCCTCGAGTATCTCAGTAAAAATGTGGGGCTTCTTGAGAGAATTTGAAAAGTGACGTTGCACTGTTTTGTTTCATTTGCCAACACTCATGCACACTCACGAACACCTAACGGTTAATAATCCACCATTATTTCACATTAATATTCGACATAATACAAATTTATGAAAATAAAACAAAACCGCAGACATGACTCTTCACTTTCCCGCCAAGAAGTCTCTCGAGCACTTAACGGTTAATAATCCACCATTACGCCACATTTAAGATATGACAAAATATAGCGAATAAAACCAAATTACAATCATGTTACCTGTTACACTCTACTTTCCCGCCAAGAAGTCCATTGCTCAAATTAAAAAGAACAAATTTTGAATCTGTCATTCGTCACAGATACGAAAACCGCTTTTGAGTGTATCAATCGATAATTGTCGATTAGCTGTGGTGCGGCCGCGTGGTTCGTGACCGCTGCTTTCTAGGGAGAGCTGCGATTGTGAATACTTCTTATTTATCTGCACTTTCTCATGCAAGGGTATGGTTGTCGACTGACTCTCCGCTAGTACTCTAATACTCGTACATACTAGTACCTACAGTACTTACTATACTCAACGCAAATACTCGTGGCATACGGTGCCATAAATCACTTTTGTAACAGAGATGCGCACGCGCTACAGGATTGTCGATAAAAAGCATTGTTTGTGAGTTATCGACAAATATGTACAAAACACCTCATTATAGTATTGATCATAAATAATAGCTATTATACTATGACAAATTTACACATTTGTATTGAAGGTAAATAGCAATAATTAATCTGTAGGTTAACCTCTAGTTGAGCGTTAAAATGTTTTGTATAAAAGACAAAGTCACTAAAACGTCGCAGTCATTTTCTTTTGAGATGGAGGTGTTTATTAAAAATAATATAACCAGTGTTCAGGGGAATATTCAACAACAAAGTCGTGTTATTATGAAAAATGTTTTAAATTTCCTAACGGAGTTAAAAGAAGATCCTGCCAAGTTAAAAGAACTCTACTTCAACAAGCCTTGCGATCTAACTGCATTGTGATTTGTGGGATTGGTTTGAGAACTATCGATAGAAAAAAGAAGGAGAGTGCATCTGGCGATAATAACCCACTTAAAACTTATTGTTATCGATAAACATAGTATACAAACAACGCGTATCACTACGTCTTTGTGACGTCACCCATAAACAGTGTAAGTGCGAGAGAGAACATGATGTGCGCTGTCTCATTCGCACGTTTTATTGCACCGTCTGCCACGAGTCTTTGCGTTAACTATAGTACTTACTCGTTCACACTAGTACAAACTAGTACAGTACGAGCATTGACATGTAAGCAATGTGACTCTTAATGCAATGAAATAAGAGTCAAAACCAGTCAAAAGTTTATTCATGTTAATGCTCGTGACTGTACATACTAGTACACACTTGTACAAACTAGTACCTACCACTACACTAGTCCCAGAACAAGAGGAGAGTCGGGCAACATGCGTGCAAGTTTAATTTATCACGTCAACAAAAACCTGCATTTTTATTGCATCATTTTATTTCACTTCGTGCATTACCAAGGAGGCGTTGCTTAAAAGTCTGTAAGCCAGCCACTTAACCAAAATATGCTGTATACCTATCAACATTAAAACTGAACGAAACGAATGAAACGTCGGTAGGTTATTTTAAGTTTAAACCAACAAAACTCTGTAATGAAAAAAAGCATAGACAACCCTTTTCCTTAAGAAAATATGCATGTCTATTTGTCTCTGATAATGGATACTCATTTTTCTTACTAAAAATGTTTATAAAATAAAACAAACTACCATTATAATGTATCAGTGTATAATTATATTTGTAAATTTAAATACAAACTTAAATTTACACATCCATTTTTTATTATCGATATGACGTTACCGCCATCCTTGCTTTCGTACTATAGAATCTGTTAACATTTATACGTTGGCGTACAGCGGGACATCGCGTGCAGGATAGTTGGGCGGTGAAAAGGTTGAATATCTTAAAATTAATACAGTTAGATCGAAAGCAACTAGTTTATTATTTAAAAATACTTCAGACACTGCAAGTCCAAATTCCACTCCACAATATAACATTCATACGTACCGGTAAACAGGCACGTATGTTTCCTATAGGGGTAGGCAGAAGTTAAAGTTTGTTTCACTTCGTCTACTCTCGTTAACTTCTTCATACATGCTCGCTGGTAAGGTACCGATTTGGTTAAGAACCACTACCATCAACTTTGAAATTAATTTGAAATTTTATTTTAAATAAACTTCACAATGAATTTAAAACATCATTAGAAAAAAAAAAAAATTATCATGGATCAACTTTTATTTTTATCTCAATATTTATTTTATTTAATACAAGCGGCTGCTCGTGGTTTCACTCGCGTGGTTCCCGTTCCCGTGGGAATATCGGGATAAAAGGTATTCTATGTTTTAATACAAGTTATAAACTATCTGTATGCCGAACTTCATCCAAATCCATTCAGTAGTTTTTACGTGAAAGAGTAACAAACATCCATCCATACTTACAAACTTTCGCGTTTATAATATTAGTAGGATTTCTTTAGGATTATTTCCCTACATTTTTACTTGAACTAGTCATTTAACTTTGACTTTATCAATTTCATTTTCACGTTTCACGTTTCACGTTTCCATTTTCACGTTCAGGACCACGCTGGTCTGGAACGTGAAAATAATGTACCAGCTGGCTAACTCCCCGTGCATGTCGTAGGAGCCGACTAAGGGTCAAGGGTTCCAAGATGCTCGCACATCAGGCGATCGGCTACAACCAGGAGCTGACGTCATCTATTCCAGCTCGGAGCCTTACTTTGATTCGTACTTAAAGTGACGTCAAAGTCACTAACGGCGAGTTTTCTCAAAATTGGTGCTTTTCAATGCTCTGTCTTGTGTACCCCTTTTAAGGAAAAGGAATAGAATAGAATAGAATAAAAAAATCATAACCACTTATCTATATCTAATATTAATACATGAAGCAAAAACTTTGTACCCCTTTTTACGAAAATTGCGCGGACGGAGAAGTATGAAATTTCGCACACTTATAGTTTAAATATAGTTTAAACAGAGAAGGTTATCCGAATGTTAATGTTTTTTAAAATTATGCATAAAAATACATTAAATCAATAAAACAAACATTACACACACTACCATGTATTTGACACACACGCATAATATTCTCTTTTCAAAAATTTCAAAAATGGATCTGGCAATGATAATCCAAATTCACATTCTATCTTTTTTAATTTTTCATTGCTTAGGATACAATCCGTGCAGCCTTAATAAAATTATGGTCGAATTTCTACCACTGGGCGACCACTAGTATTAATAACAACACAAGGACAAAAGACTTAGAACTAGTGGTGTTGAATCACAACACAATATACGACCTCCTTGGTCGAGTGGCTTGCGCACCGTTTTTCATGGTGTCAATATCTGAGGTCCCGGGTTCGATCCCCGGTCGGATCAATTTAGAAATACCTGTTTTTTTAAATTGTTTCGGGTCTGGGTGTTTCCTATGTATAATAAGTATGTATTTAAGTATATAAAGTATGTTTATCCGTTGTCTAGTTAACCATTTCTCGAGTTTCTTAAGGAAGCTTTTCTTGGGGCTAGATAATTGGTGTGAGTGTGGGAAACATTTATTTATTTATTTATTTATTTAATCGGTCTCCACTCAGCATAATGTCGAGATACCTGGTTGGCACCCCGACGCTGATAGATGAGATGAGAAGGACGTGAGAGTATGTATGTTGTTGCGGAATCAAACAGAACATAAAGACAACCCTATTCACGTCACGTCCGATTGTCATTTGACGCTAAATTGAGAGGAGTGTGCGACCATGTCGGATCTCAGCGAATCAATGAAGTCTGGCACTTCTTGGCGGGAAAGCGAAGAGTCATGGCTGCGGTTTTTTTACAAGCTTTTATTTAACTTGCAATGTAGGTATGTATGTTATGGTCCCATCTTGCAACTGAATTTTAAGAAGTTATCGAGAGAGATTGATTGAGATTGAGATTAAATTTTTTATACACGTTTAGCTTGGACGACATTTCATGGTTAGTTAAGGTATTTCATTCTAAATCCAATAGTGCGGACCAGTAATTTTTTGTGCACTCCCATTAAATGGGGGTATCAAATGCAAAGAATTTTGTTGAGAAAAATCGAAAAGAAAAATTATTATTTTCTAAAATTAGTGTTTTGTCGAATATCTTATACCTTTAAACGAGAAATTCTTGTATTTATGTATACTAGTGGTCGCCCAGTGGTCGAAATTAGACCGTAATTTTATTAAGGCTGCACGGATTGTTTCCTAAGCAATGAAAACAGATTCCGGCCGCTCCTCTTCCATTTTTGAAATTTAAAAGAGTACCTATTTATTAAATGCGTGTGTGTCAAATACATGGTAGTGTGTGTAATGTTTGTTTTATTGATTTAATGTATTTTTCATGCAAAATTTGAAAAAAATATTAACATTCTGTAATCTTTCTCTATATAAACTATTTATAAGTGTGCGAAATTTCATACTTCTCCGTCCGCGCAATTTTCGTAAAAAGGGGTAAGTAGAAAGTTTTTGCTTCACGTATCAGGAGGATTCCAGGAGGAGGAAGTGAGTGGGCTTACAACTCCACCACCAAAGAGGTTGGTGGCTGTTGGTGGGTGTACCACTTTGGTGGTGGATACCTCATCAGTTCAAAAATCCTACGCGGCTGATTCAACCGGAGACATTGCATCTAGCGGGTGCCTCTACTAGTTCTCCAGACTAGTGCCGGAGATGTTGGAAGCCTACTCAATGAAAACCACCGAGCAGAACAACCAACTATGGACCACTCACGTGCCCCGTAGTTCCAGTTGCCATACCTTACCTATCAGGGTCAGTAGATAGGGACATAAATTGAACAATTGATTTAACTTTGCCTTAGATAGACGTCAACAAAAATTGCTTTCCAAACACAAGTCATATTCCCGTAAGGTAATGACGAGCAGCCAACGTTAATACTAACGTCACCGTGCCGATGTAACGCGCCAGCCCCGCAGCTCTCGTCCTTTGTCCGCACTGAATCGAGCGATGGAGGCGCTGGTCCGTCATTGTCTCAAGCCCGCACTCCAACGTAAATATTATGGCAGCAAATACTTCTTGGGTGTATCATGTTGCGGCACGCCGATTGTAAACACCACAGTAACGTGTATGAATACAAGACAAATTATTAATATATTGCTATCCCGTGGTCGGAAATCGAGCATTACTTAATCTAAAGACAATTAAAATTTAAATTCAAAGCACAGTTGGGCTTAGAAATAGCCTATAAACATTCGTTTCTAAACATGTAAGCTAGGGATGGGAATTATCAATTCAGTCACCGTCGAGGTGTTTAGGCTCTAACAAAAACTAATACCTACATACAATTTTAAAAATGCTACGCTGAACTGGACTGCTCTCAACATTAGTTGCAGCTTTGAAAATCGACCATTTTCTATTCTATAGAAGACATAAAAACACTGTTGAATATTTAGGCGGCAGGGATTGTATCCATGGGCATAGCCAAATACATTTAAACAATGGTTTAGATTGGCTTTGACTGATTTGCTCAGTTTTCATTTTTGTTGCAATGTATAGTCGACCATGAAATTGCTTTATCACTTTTGACAAAAACTTCCATTACAATAAAATTTCGCTAAGGCTCATTGTCAATAATGACAACGTATCTGTCACTTGATCTTTTAAACCAAAATAGAACTTGCTGTTTTAATAAATGCAAACAAAATTCACTTCTAAGGTGGTAAAGCAATTTCATTGTCGATTATACAAAACGAAGCCATTTTGAGCTAGTAACCATAGATCTGAGGCGGGCTTAAGTCTTAACCACAGATCACAGATCTCACGTTAACGAAAACGAGAGTTTGTATGGCACTGAAGTTGAAGGAGGAGCTCTGTGACGCATAGGTTTGCGATTGCTAAGGTTAAGCAACTTTCGCAGAGGCCGGTAATCGGATGGGTCAACCTCACAGAATGTTCGATTGCTACTACGACTGGAAGAACATTTTGTCTCTCGCCGCTCTCAAAAACTCCGGTTTGGCTGTAATTAAATTATGTGTGAAAATGCGCAGCAAACAGCAATTTAAAAATACTAGTGGCAGCCCAGTGGTCGAAATTCGACCGTAATTTTATTAAGGCTGCACGGATTGTATCCAAAGCAATGAAAAATTAAAAAAGATAGAATGTGAGTTTGGATTGGCATTGACAGATTTCGGCCGCTCCTCTTTTTCAAATCATCATCTCATTTTTGAAATTTTTGAAAAGAGTATGTGTGGCAAATCCATTTGCGTGTGTGTCAAATACATGGTAGTGTGTGTAATGTTTGTCTTATTGATTTAATGTATTTTTTATGCATAATTAAAAAAATATTAACATTCTGTACTCCTTCTCTATATAAGCTATAAGTATGCGAAATTTCATACTCCACCGTCCGCGCAATTTTCGTAAAAAGGGGTACAAAGTTTTTGCTTCACGTACCTATTAATTATACAGGGTGGAAACTTTCAGCGGGGCAGTAAGGGGAAGTACCTTATCCGTTGCAGCTACACGAAAATGGTCTTAGGAGACTATCCATAATTTTTTATGGAATTTTGATCCCCATTCAAAGATTTAAAAAAAAATGTACAGTTAGCAAGAAAATAGCCATTTTACACAAAAACATTTTTTGATGCCAATCGATCCTGTTTCTAATACTGATCAAAAACTTTTATGGGACCAACCATCGTTGGAGTACTCAAAAAGTCACAAATTGCAAAAAACCTTTCCCTTACATTTTGTAAAGAATTTGTGTAACTGAAATACAAAAAATAAAATATAAGACAAAAATGATCACGTAGAATTTTACACATATCAAAAAGAAGGCGTATTAATTTTCTTTTTTTATTAAATAACATAACTTGATGATGTTATTCACAACACACTCATAGCTTTTCTGACGCAACAAACTGTCAAGATTGTTTTTTATTTAATAATAACGAGTTCCAAATTTGAATTGTTTTTAAACTTATCTTTTTATTCAGTCAACAAAAAGATCTCAACCGTTACTAAAAAAGCTTTTGCGTAAAATTTTCATCGACCAATCGAGTTCCCTGCGCCACTGCGCTAAAGTACGCCCGCCCGTTGCCGCTCTACCCATACCTTCACTTTAAAAAATCGTCGCAAAAGAAATCTTCTTCACTTTGAGTTACAATACTTGCTACCCACAGCTACCGTAAAAACCAGTGCAGCAAACGGAGCTATGTACAATAAAACATTTACACTAACATCAATTACCACCGGGTAACATCGTAATCGGAGAGACATGAATCATTAAACGTTCCCACAGTACATAGCTCAGCGCACGCTCAAAACAGAAAACAATGCGGTGTCGACAGCGCAATGTATTGTCAACATTGCGTAGTAACCAGCTTACTGTAGCAAGCTGCGCATTTGTTTGGCAAAGTTGGCAACGTCGCAAATCCGCTTGCAAACCTTGATGCTGACCAGCCAGTAGCTGCCGCCATGGTAGCTTCTTCAGCCTTGATGTTGAACGAGTAGGATGTGTAACTGTTATCCCAATAGTCAATATATTTTAATATTAAATACAAATATTTTGGAGAAGTGATAAAAATTTATTTAATCGCCTCTGTGGTCTAGTGGTTAAGACCATCGGTCTCCGACCAGAGGTCCCGGGTTTGATTCCCAGCGGGAGTACATGTTTGTGTACTCAGTTTGGTTGGTGGTAGGACTTGTTTGTCCGCCTGGTTAGCTACCACCATCTTATCTAAATATGTCGCCATAACATCAACAACGCGTACTCCTATGGAGGAAGGGCGAAGGTGGGAGGGGGTGGCTATTGCCACTTAAACAACAAACAGGGGAAGCTCCCTCAGCCTTCGACTGAGTCAACCCTCCGTTCTATTTTAATCCAGCACAAAAACCAATTAAAATCATACTAAAATATATCAACAATAACATTTGAACCTTTAATTCTTGTTTTATGATCTTACCGTGTGGTAGGATCTGTCTAAATGTTTTCTGATCATCATATCGCCATCGCTAAGAAAACTAATCTTAAAGTAATTAGGGTAGAACGGAGATCTTAGCTCATTTTAATATCACCCAAGTATTCCCGCAACGTCGAAAGTAATTCCAAATTGATGTAACAACAAAAATAAAAAGACAACAGAGCAGGGACGAAGCGGCAACTCCGAGTGGAGCCAACCCTTAGAACAACAAACAACTAAAAAGTTTAAAAAGAATGACACAAAAAAACTGTAGCAAAAGAAGTGAATGCCCTAGATTGCTGCCCTGAGGTACGCCCTCTCCGTCCTTGTCTTACACCCGCGTTTGTAGGTGATTAGAGCGAGATGGCGGCACGTTTGTCCGCTGTTAATCGGTAATGACGTGAGCGCGGGTTCATCGTATGAGTTCGTAAGTCAAGGTCGGCGCAGCGCTCTTGATCATTATAGTTATGCGATGTTACGTTGATGTGATGGACTGAATCACACGCCGTGTTAGAGGATCGGTGTGATCTCGATCAAAGCTCGGAAGTATATCAATACAACACCCAGAAATATTTACAATAATTTGTCCTTTAAAAAAGTTTGTAACTTCATAACTTCATAGAAGATGCTGCTTTGAACCTTTCCAGGGTTTGTGGTCACAAAGAGACAGGTAGTGGTCACCTCAACGTTAATTTGTGCTTCTTTCAACTATTTAATCGGATCTTTGGCATTCGAAGTAAATAAAGCTCAAAATGCATTAGGAGGACTCTTTACTGATACGATATTTGGGACATGCCTTTAAATATTCTCATCACATACAATTAGTGTTGATTGTAATTGACATAGGCATGAAGCTGCCGCGATCCGGACTGACAGTTGTGTTTCATCGCGAAATATTTAAAGGAACGAGGTCGGTATTGCCTGTTAATTTACATTATATTATTCGAGTTTTTCGTACACTTTAATCCAGATTTTAAATATTTTGCATTTGTCTTTGAATGAATTAACGAAAAGTTTATTTAACAACAACACAAGAATAACAGACAAAATAAAACAAATAAAAACCAAGCTAAAATACTAAGTGACACTTAAAAATTACGAAACATGCAGTGCTAAGTGTGCGTCAAAATGGACTCTATACTCAGCATAATGCTATAGCATAAAAATATGGCTACAGCGTTGTTTTTCAGTAGAGCCAAAATATTTGTTTGAGGGAGCTTAGCTTTAACTTTGGAGTTATTTGTTTTGTAAATAGAATGCTTTGGCCGCCTTTGCAGCCTAAACGGACAAAGAGGCGGCGAGAAGCTATAAGAACACCCCTCACAGTTTCTAGAGGGAATATGGCATCACGCAAGCTACTAGATTCTCCGAGGAGTTTTTACACATAACATTTCTAAATATAGATTGCATTTCCATTGTAAATTTTGTATGGCAACACTAACGAGATCACAGCCTCCTTTTCGTAGATGAGAAAACATACGCTTACCTCACGAAAACGGGACCGCCGGCGCCGCAGCACTACTTAAATTCAATCAACTCTTTTTCCTTTTAAAACAATTACTATCTCCAAAAGTAGGCACAGATAAAAAAGTCGTTCAGCCAGCGGCGAACAACTGCGGCTCGGACAATGGCGACAGAGTAAAAAGAAAGAAAAAACACGTCGACCTGGATACTCTGTGGCTCTATGTTGCCTCGATACACCGCTGGCTACTGGCAAGCTTTGTTTAAAACTAAAGAAGTTTTGTTGGAATAATACTGATCGTTCGTTCTTTATTTAAATTTCGCCTTTAAGCATCTCTTTTTGAAAGGATCACTTTCAAAGCCAGCGAGCGGTTTGACCAATTGGTCAAACCGCTGGCTTTAGATCTAGAAGGCATGCGATTCCCAGTAAGGAGCACATGAGTAAATAGTTTACTCTGTGGTACATAAATTGTGTTATTATTAGGGGACAAATGAGAATACGAAATAATAGTAGATATGTGATTTAAATATATGATGCAATTATTTACATTTAACATTTCTTTTTTATTAAAATTATTATTTTTACACTGCCGCCAAAAGTAACAACTATAAATTAAGCCGTTATCTCATACTATTCTATTTTTAAAATGTTTAATTTACAGTATAAAAAGTCTACTACTGTCTACCAATCTTGTCAATAAAAAAAACCGTTACTCTACTATTTTATGTGTCCGGCAATTAGTTGTCGTTAATTTGTGGATTTGGCGGGAAATGTGTTCCAATTTATGGTCGAACCATAGGATTTGTTAAAAACTCTTGAAAAAGTTGAGCCCTGCCCTGCCGGAACCTGGGTATATTAAAAACCTTTTAACTTTCTTATTGTTGCAATGATTGAGCATAAACATATCTGATCCAGCGTTGGTTATGTCTTTGAAAGTAGGACGCGGTTGACTGTCAATAATAAAAGGGTTTCCATACACGATATAGAATTACAGTGTACTATTAAAATGTAATGAAATAAAATTTAAAAAAGAATATTCTAGTCTTTCATTGCTCAATCAAACTCATATCTAAAAAAGTAAAACTAGTTTTTGAAAATATTAAAAATAAAAATATGTGTTATTTAATGCATATTTGATGCATGCATTATACCATTGATTCATTTTTAAAACGTTGCAAGGCAGCAAAATTTTCAATTAGGTACTTCGTATAGGAGCATATTGTCATAATTATTCTCAACGGCACTTAATTGTTTATCTGACGTTACTTTTTCATGTGTGGTGCATTTTCGTGAGCTAAAGTGTAAAAATTTTAAGTGTGGTGAGTATACAACAAGCCCCAAAGTTAAAGCAGGGTCAAAAATGGTTTTATAACTTTATTTACTCCAAGTAAGTAGTTCTCGTAAGCTCACTCTTAGAAGTATTTTCAAAAATAGTCGTGACTCCATACCACTGGTACAAAATGCAGTCATCTCATCATCATCAGCTCATTTTGTCCCCACTGCTGGGGCACAAGTCTTCCCTATAGATGGATAGGGAGAACAGGCCACACACCACCACGCGGCCGCGAGCCCAGAGAAGATTGGTGGTTGTTAACGACTGCTAATGCAGCCGAGACCAACGGCTTTACGTGCCTTCCGAAGCACGGAGGAGCTCGAGATGATAAACTTTTGGTCACCCATCCGATGACCGGCCTTTGCGAAAGCTGCTTAAGGTCAGCAATCGCAGAGCGGTTGCGTTAACCACTGCGCCATCTATCGAGATGGAATTTAAACAAGTTGGTTAGTTACTATTATCTAAAAGAAATAAAATTTATGCTTAAATCTAACTTAGAACTCAAAAGTGATTCTAAATTAGGTACTGTTACATAACGAGTTGTGAGTGGAGACCGCGTATCGACAAACGTAGTGTAGGACGCCCTCAGACAGGTAGAGCGACGATCTTCGCAAGGTGGCTGGCAAGAGCTGGATGAGAGTAGCCGCGGATCATTGCAGTAGACTAATGTAGGCTGATGATTATGATGATGTAATTGGCCACTAAGTACGACTAGTTATATCACAAAACTAGGTATTTCATGAACGTAATAACTGCATATAATTAGTGTTGCCAGTACCAGTGTGTTAAATTTCGGGAAGGAAGGTAAAAATAATCGGGATTTAGGTTTTTTTAACCTTTTTACCGCCAATAACTAGTTCGAGATTTTCGTGCCGCCCACGCCAGCACTTCTATAGAAGTTCTTCTTTGTACCTACTTTATTAAAATACATTTATATGTTGACGTACAGCGGGACATCGCGTGCAGGATAGTTGGGCGGTGAAAAGGTTCAGGACAGCCTACAATTGTCAAAAAAAGGCGGATTTTTGTAAATCTTCATTTATTTATGAAACGAAAACAATGAAATTAAAACTAGATAAAATAATGTCTACATATTATCATAACAAAATTAAAGAAAATTCTTTTCTGCTGTCAAAATTATCGACCTAAGTACACACTAAGGAGGTGAGCGAAAAATCGGGACATTTGGCGTCCCGATCAATGGTAAATCGGGACCTGTCACCAAACCTCTGAAAATCGGGACGTCCCGTGCAAATCGGGACATGTTTATAATTGTATTCCTTAGTACAAACAAATGACACGCAAGCAAAATGCTTTTTATTTTTAGTGATACCACAGGTAATTCTATAAATATTTCTTTATATCTGCGGTCTATGGTCTGTTCTCAATCTATGTTTGAATTGTATAATCTATGGTTTAACGTAAACACCATTCATAGGAGTTTGTTTATCGCATGTAACGTAAACTGACGTCTGTTTGTACAGTTCACCTACTTGCGGGTAGAGAACTTCCAATACCTTGTAATAAATGCTATTTTCCTTTGGCAAGTCGTAAGGTAAGTTTGTTTTATAGAATATTGTGTTTCTACTGAAAAAAGTTAAGTTATATCGTACGTCTGTTGTAATAAAGGCTATTTTGCGGTGTTAGTGTTTTTTTTAATGCGAGTGGAAAAACGCGTTGAGAGTTTTATTTTTATTTTTATTGACTGCCTTCAATGAGATGCGGTTAACACGTAACGGATGAATGAGAAACTCCTTGGAAATTCTCACACACATAATTTTTTTTTTCATAAACATAGAATGGTTTATCTATCTATCTATCTAGTCTTTGCTTTGACTGTAAGACTACTTTTTTATATGGCAATTTAGTTCAAAGAAAAGAAGCGACCGGAAACTTTAAAAGGATCAGATAGGTTAATTAGTTAAATGAATTTTTATATTGTGAAACAAGGCAGTAATTGAAATAATAATCTTTGAATTAATAACTATTATTGCTTTTTTAATTATTTCTTTTATCCTGAGATTACAGATACTGCAACAAGAATTACACTTACATAAAATAATTATTAAGGCAACGCATCGCTAAACAATTAATCTAATGCGGAGCGTTTGCGCCCCGTACCATAAGAAAAACAGTTTTTTTTTCTTTCCTATACGAACTATAGCATATAAGACTAATCTACTAAGAAAATTTAGATGCTTAAATCGGTCTGGTTTGCCTGTAAAATACAAATTTATGTTTTAAAAGATGTTACTTTGATATTTTTCTCTGTTATAAAGTTAACAAATCGTGTTTCTGCAACTAGCAAAATGAAGTCAATTAAATGAAAAATCATGTCATCAAATATCACTTCCATATGTTTTGTAATTGTTGGGAAAAATCAAGATCCCCGCCACGTAAATTTCCATTGCGTCGCCTCAAAATCGGTGCATAAATGTAGAACTGAGAGAAAATTAGAAACCTCCTCCTTTTCTAGAAGTTGCTAAGATGCGTTTTGCCGCCTCTGTGGTCTAGTGGTCAAGGCCACTTAACACCAGTCTCAAACACAGAGGTCCCAAGTTCGATTTCCAGCAGGGAGTACATGTTTGTGCACTCATGTGTTGCTAAGTGCTTAATCGTAAGTTAAAAAGACAAATTTGCGGCTACGCACCTTCAGCCGTCACATTTTCGTAACAACTCAAGACCCATTTTCACACTGACCCGCGAGGGCGGCGCCACTTGTCCAAAAACGCGTAAACTTGTGGCACTTTTGCAAGTGTCAGTAAGCACCTTTCCAAAGTTATCACAACAATATAGGTGTGGAAAGGAGGTGGCGGGGGTGCGAGGGGGTGGGAAGAGGGTCACGGCCGTGGGATTAAAAATGCAAAGCTCCAGCTCTCGCGTGTAGGGCTGCGCAGGTTTGCCCTTAACGGACTCTATCGACGTATGAAGACGTATCGTTATTACTTTTGTTGATTTATTTTTGTTTTTGAATGAAACAAAAGATTGCAACGTCTGCGTCACTGTTCAATTTAAGATAAGATAAGATAAGATAACTTTTATTGCCATAAAATTGTGTAAATACATAGCAGGTGTTAAGCATATTATAATTGGGAACAAACAATTTACCCTAGTCGGGCATGCAATTTATCTAAAGAAGACCGTGTTAGGTCTTAGTAAAGTCCTACATCTTGTTTGATACTCAAGGGTTTTACTGGGACTCTCTAACATTTCTAACATCACTAATTATAATTTACTATTAAATTAAATATTGTATTATATTTTAATAACTTTGACACTGGCTAAAAAACCTAATCTCACGAAGCCTCTAATTTCGGAAAAAAGCGGGAGTTATCATTTGACAGTTGGCACCCTTGACAGGCAGGGCGGCCATTTTGTCAGAACCATCGCGTTCGCGGCCAACTGTTGAATAGGGATCCGTTAAAAGCCGTCCGTCGTCGACGTCGTCGCCGGTCGGGCTTATTAATTATTATTCATGGAGTTAATTTATGGTAAACCTACTGTATCAGTAATGTAGTTGCCTATTCAGATTATAATTAACTTGTACTCAATTTTATGTACCTAAGATATTGTTTCCTGATTTTTAACAATCTTTTATACAGGAGATGCTCGGCTTGAATACGTAAAATCATGGTTTAATTTCCATATCTCTTTGGGTTAATGTGAACCCATATCTAGTGTCTAGCGCAATATTAGCTTTCTAGATGGGTTAATAGGATTGTTTATCTTTTATCTTTTCCATAGCGAATTAATAAAATAATACTGGTGGTCGCCTAGTGGTCGAAATTAGACTTTTTTATTTTTTTTTAAATTCCTGCACTCACACCAATTAACTAGTCCAAGTGAAGCTTCGTTATGAAACTCGTTATATGGTTACTAAACAACGGATAAACATACTTAAAATACTTAAATACATATTTATTATATCTACATAGAAAACACCCAGACCCGAAACAATTTAGAAAAACAATAATTTCTAAAATTGACCCGACCGGGGATCGAACCCGGGACCTCAGAGATGGCGACACCATGCAAACCGGTGTACAAACCACTCGACCAAGGAGGTCGTCAAACTTTAACTTAAACTTAAACTTTAACTTTAGCTATGCGAAATCTCACATTCGCATCTCACAGCTCGCCATTACAGTTATACAAATGTATTTGTAAGATATAAATATTATAGTTAAAACTATACCAGATCTCGAGGAGCTCGATGGCGCAGTGGTTAACGCGCCCGGTCTGCGAGTGCTGAGGTTAAGCAACTTACGCAAAGGCCGGTCATCGGATGGGTGACCAAAAACTTACCATCTCTCGTTCTTCCGTGCTTCGGAAGGCACGTAAAGCCGTTGGTCCCGGCTGCATTAGCAGTCGTTAACCAGCACCAATCCTCAATGGGCCCGCGTGGTAGTTTATGACTCGTTCTCCCTATCCATCCATAGGGAAGGCTCGTGACCCAGCAGTGGGGACATAAAATGAGCTGATGATGAAGATACCAGATCTCACTCCTCCATGCGCGCAATTTGTTTAAAAAGGGCACGAACTTTTCGCTTCACGTATTAATATATAGAAGATAATAGACATACTGCGATACCGGTCCGATATACCGCAGTGTCTCAAGACGAAAGTCTTTGACCAGTGTGTGTTGCCAGTGATGACATACGGGACTGAGACGTGGTCGCTCACTATGGGCCTTATAAAAAGGCTCAAGGTCACTCAAAGAGCAATGGAGAGAGCTATGCTCGGGGTTGCTCTGCGTGATCGAATCAGAAATGAGGAGGTCCGCAGAAGAACTAAGGTAACCGACATAGCCCGAGGAGTTGCTAAGCTCAAGTGGCAGTGGGCAGGGCACATTGCTCGCAGGACTGATGGCCGCTGGGGCGGGATAGTCCTGGAGTGGCGAACGCGTACCGGAAAGCGCAGTGTGGGTAGGCCTCCAACAAGGTGGACCGACGATCTGGTGAAGGTCGCGGGAAGCCGCTGGATGCGAGCAGCACAAAACCGGTCGTTGTGGATATCCTTGGGGGAGGCCTTTGTCCAGCAGTGGACGTCTTTTGGCTGAGATGATGATGATGAATAGATATACCATTACAAACTTCAATATTTCAGACGTGAAACAAGAATAAACGCAAACGTATTGTATTTTAATAGCAGTTATGACATATCCACCAATCATTTCGCTAAATACTCTGCAGAGATCAAAGCGTTCGTTCGGAAACTGTCGTAAATTGGGCAGCCTTGGAGATAAAAGCAGCCGCCGCCACTCGACCGACATCTCAATCATGTTTACATTTGCTTGACTTAATTTTTCGGCGTGTTTCTGCATAAATCTTTTGGTAACAACACGATGAAATTGTGACAAGAGATCGTTCTTTGAAATAGTGAGTATTTAAAGTGAGTTTCGAATGTCTTTATTGAATGATTTAAATGTTTGTAAGCAGTTATTTTATTTTTTATTCGAAAATTCGAAAGTTTTAAAGCAGAAATGGCGTTGAAAGATTTTTCAAGGGATGCGGAATGAAATAACTAAAAATAAGTATCTATGGCATTTTATTTGCAATCAACCACACATCCAAATAAAACAGTTACAGCATGAACCGGAGTTCAATTAATTAAGACTGATTAGTTGTGAAATACGTTAACTAAATGATTTGTGGGCCGGTAGTGTGAGGGTGACTGATGCTGCGTTGTTTTCACGCTGCACCAATTATAAAATAAATAAATAAATAAACTTTCTTACACTCACACCAATTATCTAGCCCAAGAGAAGCTTCGTCATGAAACTCATTAAATGGTTACTAGACATCGGATAAACATACTTAAAATACTTGAATACATACTTATTATACCGAGACAGTTTAGAAAAACAATAATTTCTAAATTGACCCGACCGGGGATCGAACCCGGGACCTCAGAGATGGCGACACCATGAAAACCGGTGTACAAACCACTCGACCAAGGAGGTCGTCAAAGTTGTCCCCGAGTCTGGACTTCGTCTCCTCATCATCATCATATCATTTGGAGTGGAATTGCCATTGCAATTGAAAGTTAGGTATTAAAAAAAAATATGAATGTTCCATTCTCCTTTACCATATCATCCATCCTCTCATCATAATGGCAACCACCACCGACAGGGTGGCAAGTGCAAGCAATACGCCATTGGATCACATTAACGAATACGAGAATTTGTATGGCAAAATGTTAACTCGTCTCGTATGCCGCCAGGAGGCGCTGCTTCAATGCCATACTAATTTTCGTTTTCGTTAACGTAATCAAATAATACGGATATTAAACAAAATTCACACTAGGTATCCTGTAGGATCTAAGTCAGGACATACCTAACGCCAGATTAGAAACCTCCGAAGCGCATTCTTCATCCAGTACTCATAAGACTATTGTATCAAGAGTCCCATCATCTGCTCTTATAATGTCTCCACTGTTGGAGCACGAGCCTTCCCTATGGATGGATAGGGAAAACGGGCCATAGACCACCACGCAGGCCAGTGTAGTCAACGACTGCTAATAAATAAAAATAAATAAATAAAACGCGTTTATTTCGATCAACATCAGACTTAACATGGATCATATTGGGTTAGAAAAATCAACTAAACAAAAAAAACTTACAGACTAGTGTTAGTAAAATCATTGGACTATATTAAAAACTATCACGCATCACAATCACATCACAATAATGCAGCCGGGATCAACGGGTTTACGTGCGTTCCGAAGCACGGAGGACTCGAGATGATACATTTTTGTTCGATGGATTTGCACAATTGCACCATGGAGCTCCTCAAGAGTCCCACCCTTCTTGAATATCGGGAACGATGAGAATCCTTACTAAGTTCTTACGCAGAATTCTCAGAAGAATTTGACAAGTGACGTGACGCTCGCTGTTACGTTTAATTCGCCAACACTCGCGCACGTTCACGACTACTCAACTTACAATCCAACATTATTACACAATATACAGAAGACACGACTCTTTACTTTCCTAACGAGAAAATTAAATGTTAAATCATTAGTTTTTGAAACTGACCTTGAAATTATAATACGCTACTACTGAGTTATTCATATCGCATGCGAATTGCATAACAATTCGATGAATAAAGAAACTAGTGGTCGGCTAGTGGTCGAAATTCGACCGTAATTTTATTAAGGCTGCACGGATTGTATCCTAAGCAATGAAAAATTAAAAAAGATAGAATGTGAGTTTGGATTGGCATTGACAGATTTCGGCCGCTTCTCTTTCATTTTGAAATTTTTGAAAAGAGTATATTTACGTGTGTGTCAAATACATGGTAGTCTGTGTGTAATGTTTGTTTTATTGATTTAATGCTTAATTTATTTTTATGCACAATTTAAACAAATTTATTAACATTCAGATAACTTTTTCTATATAAACCATAAGTGTACGAAATTTCATACTGCTCCGTCCGCGCAATTTTCGTCAAAAAGGGGTACAAAGTTTTTGCTTCACGTATTAATATATGGATTCTTAAAACGCCATGTATGCAGGATAGTGGCATGAGTGATCGACACTGTTTCCATTAATCAATGAAACTAGGGTCAGCAACTGATTTCAGTCTTTAACAACGATTGAATAGAGACCACTTGCTTCCTATCTGTCTGTCACCCAGTAACATTTCAATGAAATTCTATGCTTCTAGCTGTGCCCTGCTGTTTCACCCGCGTTCTATTAGTAATAGCGTGATGTAATATAGCCTATAGTTTTTCTCAATAAATGAACTTTTCAACACAAAAATAATTTTTCAATTCGAACCAGTAGTTCCTGAGATTACCGCGTTCAACCAAACAAAATCTTCAGCTTTATAATATTAAGTATAGATTTTATGGCGATGATACTGGTGTCGATACGGGCTTATGCTTAATAGACGTCCTGAATGGGTAGTAGGTAAAAAATGTATGGACGATTCAAAAGCACTTTTCGTAAGTTTATTTGAACTATTGATCGCCCAGTGGTCGAAATTCGACCGTAATTTTATTAAGGCTGCACGTATTGTATCCTATGCAATGAAAAATTAAAAAAGATAGATAGATTTGCATTGGCATAGACAGATTTCGGCCGCTCCTCTTCTATTTTTGAAAAGAGTATTTAATGCGTGTGTTTCAAATGCATAAGCGTGTGTGTCAAATACATAGTAGTGTGTATAATGTTTGTTTTATTGATTTAATGCATTTTTATGCATAATTAAAAAAAAAAACATTAACATTCTGTACTCCTTCTCTATATAAACTATAAGTGTGCGAAATTTCATACTCCTCCGTCCATGCAATTTTCGTAAAAAGGGCTACAAAGTTTTGGCTTCACGTATTAACTTATAGATAAAAAAAATAAAAGATCATCTATACTAATATTATAAAGCTGAAGGGTTTGTTTGTTTGGTTGGACGCGCTATTCTCAGGAACTACTGGTTCGAAATGAAAAATTATTTTGTGTTGAATAGTCCATTTATTGAGGAAGGGTATAGGCCATATACTTTTTTTATGCAGCTACTCCCCTCTTTTTTGCAGGACTTTTTGTTCTTTTATACTTTTTTCTTTCTTTTTGGGGTTAATAAACTTGAGCTATAAGAGTTCTACTCTATGTAATTATTTTCTTTTGTCTTTTCTATCTTTTTTACGTCTTTCAATACTTTATTTTTCTTTTTTACAATATAGTTCTTATTTCTAATACACTTTCGTTTTGTTTTACATAGACGCTTTAATAGAACGCGGGTGAAACCGCGGGGCACAGCTAGTATTGAATAAAAAGAGTGCTATGTACTCAGGTGAGATCGGATCGCTTCCTTAAGGCATAAAAAAAAGTTTACGGAAATATGATTAAGTTTAGACGAATGAGAGGTCTCAGTGGGAACATTACGCAACTGCGGAAGTTTAGCTATAGGGTCACTGAGGTATTAGGGCTGTCCAATTTAGCTTCACTCTTTTATTAATACCTTCTCACTTTAGCAATAATCACTTTATGAATAGGTCTAAACATATTACATAGTGGCAGTGTTTCGACACTAGTGTATTTGTTACCAAACAATAACATAGAATTTCATAGAAAATTTAGGAAAAAAAATGTTGTTGGTGCTACTACTATACTTGGTTATTTAAATATATAGGGTCTAACAATATCAACCTAGGCTAAGAAAAGAGAATAATATTAAAACATTTATTTCAGACAACTACAGTCCATAGTGTTAGTAACAATGATCTTAAGGCTATGTTAGTATTACAAAACACATAGAAAAATAATATACATAGGGTCTAACAATATCAATAAGCGAACGTTTAAGGGGAGCATCTATACATCACACTGAGCATGCTCACCAAATTTGGTCCAAAACTACCGGCTCGTTACCGAGATAATCAACAAAACATTATCATAATTCACCACAAAATACACCCTTTCCCAACCCGTACAGCTGTACTACACGCACACAAAGATAGCCGTGTGTGTATGAATGTCATACAATGGTTTTTCAATTGTGTGCGTGTATCTGTACACTATCTTTTTATTGGCGCTTGCGTGCGTGTTAGTAAAGATACAGCATGTTTCATGATGTGCATTATTTTAATTGATTTAGTTTGTTAGAAAACATAACTTTGAAAAATCACTATAAAACTGGAGCCCATTTTATGTCATTGTATTCAGAATGATGTATAGATACCGCCCTTAAACGTTCGCTTATTGATTTTGTTAGACCCTGTATATATAAACTAGTGGCCAGCTCGCGACCCATGATGGATCCCTATAGGAGCGCCATCTACCGGGTCCAATTGTAAATCTAAACCATTCTCGAATCCACTTGAACACACACAAAATAATTTCATCAAAATCGGTCCAGCCTAGAGAAGTTCAATAACATACACACGCACAGAAGATTTATATATTTTCAACTGTTTTCAATTCAATATCACCAACGCACAACCGTTCTTAATATTTTCAGTGGAGGACCAAGCTACGAGCCGAGCTTGTTATGATCAATTTTAATTGCAATACCTACTCATTGGTCTATGTTACTCACGTTGCCATCAAATCATTATTATGCTCTATTAACTTTTATCATAGTTTTAATTTGTATTTCGTTCGCGGACCCTAGATTGGGAAGTCCTGCTCCAGTAGACTGCAAATCATTGGCATTAACACATAATATACTTATATATAGGTACATACATATATATATTGTTTTCTAAAATTTACGCGAACACTACACATTGAAATGAAACTACTTTTACGGATCTATTCGCGTTTATTTTACACATTACTTATTTAATGTTTATCCTGACGTTTCGGACCCTTTGCAGGGTCCGTGGTCACAGGGAGATGTTTCATTTCAATACATACATATACTTAAGCATTATGTTACACGATGTCTATATTGTCGTTGTCTGCTTTTATTTACTATTTGTTTTTTTTCTTGTTTCAGGTACATAAAACATATTTATCGACTGAGAAGACAGAAGTGGAAGCGGTCTGGTCACGTTGAGCATACAATATTGACTGCATGGTTTCGTAAACACATACCAAATAATAAAACGAAAGAAACAAAAATTAAAACACATCTGTAGACACATTTTCTAAAGCTAGTGGTCGCCCAGTGGTCGAATTTCTACCGTAATTTTATTAAGGCTGCACGGATTATAATCCGTGCAGCCTTAATAAAATCCTAAGCAATGAAAAATTAAAAAAGATAGAATGTGAGTTTGGATTGGCATTGACAGGTTTCGGCCGCTCCTCTTGCATTTTAAAATTTTTTGAAAAGAGTTTACTAAGCGTTTGTGTCAAATACATATGCGTGTGTGTAATGTTTGTTTTATTGATTTAATGTATTTTATGCATAATTTAAAAAAATATATTAACATTCGGATAACTTTCTCTATAAGTGTAAACTATAAGTGTGCGAAATTTCATACTCCTTCGTCCGTGCAATTTTCGTAAAAAAGGGGTACAAAATTTTTGCTTCACGTATTAATATGTAGATAAGTCTAGTGTGTAGTGTTCGCGTAAACTTTAGAAAACAATATAGATAAGTCTAATTCAAAAGCCTTGGTGGCCGAGTGGCAATGGCAAAGCGCTTGACATAATAGCAATAATAGGTCTGGGTTCAATTCCCAGGTCGAGCCAAATTGTGTTACGGATGTTTTCAATGCCCGGGTGTGTGATCACCGCCACGCTTTCGGCAAGCGTGGTGTTCAAGCCAACACTCATCTATTTTAGCGATGATGGCTTGATTTCAATAAATAATAAATAAATAAATAAACTTCCCTACACTCACATCAATTATCTAGCGCAAGAGAAGCTTCGTTATGAAACTCGTTAAATGGTCACTAGACAACGGATAAACATACTTAAAATACTTTAATACATACTTATTATACATAGACAACACCCAGACCCGAGACAATTTAGAAAAACAATAAAATCGATCGAACCCGGGACCTCAGAGATGGCGACACCATGAAAACCGGTGTACAAACCACTCGACCAAGGAGGTCGTAAATGATTTGGATTTTGGCTCAGCAGAGGAACAGTGTATATAGGCTACTAGCGGCCCGTCCCAGCTTCGAACGTGGACATTTTTTTAGTATAGCCTTTATTACTCAGCGCTAATGTAGCATTCTAATGGTGAAAGAATTTTTTAAATCGGTCCAGTAGTTTTGAGTTTATTAGTTACAAACAAAAACACAAAAATAGGTACAAAGCTTTCCTCTTTATAATATTAGTATGATTTACTTCATCATCAGCCTATACTAGTCCACTGCTGGACATAGGCCTCTCCTTGTGCACGCCACCGAGCACGATCCGCGGCTACTCTCATCCAGCTCTTGCCAGCCACCTTGCGAAGATCGCCGCTCCACCTAGTCTGAGGGCGTCCTACACTATTTGTCGATACGCGGTCTCCTCGTTTACCCCATCGTTTATCGGTTTTGCGCCAAATATGGCCGGCGCACTGCCACTTCAGTTTGCTAATCCGGTGGGCTATGTCGATTAGTAGGTTATTTACTAACTATACTACTTTACCATTCTCAACCAACATTTGCGAATTTGGACACTCTATTTTGTCAGCAGGATACTAATGGGCATCTTCACCGCAAACCTATAAGTTTTTTTTTTTTTTTTAAATGTTAAAAGGAGGCAAACGAGCAGGCGGGTCACCTGATGGAAAGTAATCACCGCCGCCCATGGACAACCGCAAAACCAAAGTTATCGCAGATGCGTTGCCGAACTTGAGGAAGGAGTTGGATCTTGAGGAGGGAGTAGGAATTGGGAGGGGGGAGGGGTGAGAGATGGGCCTCCGGTACTTTCACTCACCGGACGAAACACAACAGCAACGAGTGCCGTTGTTTCACGCCGATATTCTGTGAGAGGGTGTAAGTAAGTAAGTAACACCTAAGCCTAGTTAGGTGAAGATTGCCGGAAGCTTAGGGCAGCCTAATATTTAGGGATGTTGGTGAGGGCATAAGCAATCTATAATGTAAAAATATGGTGTATGTTTGTTCTTACGCGTATTATTATACCACTTCTGTTGTCTAGAGATTGTTTAGTAGGGCTTGTTTGTCCGCCTGGCTAGCTACCACCATCTTATCTTCATATGTCGCCATAACATCAATGTTTGTAGCATTTAAAATAAATAAATAAAATAAATTAATGTTTTCCACACTCACACCTATTATCTAGCCCCAAGAAAAGCTTCCTTAAGAAACTCGATAAATGATAAACTAGGAAATAAAAATAACATAGGAAACAATCGTTTCGGGAGAAACAATTGTTGTGTGTTGTGTGTAGAAGTGGAGGATTCCGGTTGAAGTGCGCTTACACTTTCGGCCTTATCATCACTTAACATAAGGCGAAATGAAGTTGAAGGAAGGAGACAGAAAAGGAAGGAAGAAGAAGTAAGAAGAAAATAAAGAATTAAAAAAAAAGATCTCTGAAACTACTGGTCCAATTTCAAAAATTCTTGCACTGATGGAATGCTGCATTATTGCAAGTAACATCGGCTATATTTTATTTTGATATATCTCTTTTCAAAAATTTCAAAAATGGAAGAGGAGCGACCGAAATCTGTCAATGCCAATCCAAACTCACATTCTATCGTTTTAATTTTTCATTGCTTAGGATACAATCCGTGCAGCCTTAATAAAATTACGGTCGAATTTCGACCACTGGGCGACCACTAGTTATATTGAATTATTTTAAATCAAACTGTTTAATCGGTGCATAAACGAAGTCGCGGCCGCTGGCTACCTGCTCCGTATGTGGCGATCTCCTAAGAACATGAGCGATTTGAGGCGCAATAATATTATGTCAGAGTAATTGACTGAACTGCGCGACCTTCCTCGTAGGGTTGCCACCTAAATAGTAACACAGCTGTTGTTATTGAATGTTGTTTATTCCACACGGGCACTTTACCCACGCTTTCGTACGTGTGGATTTAAGATTTTAAAAACAAAACTCTTCTTTTATCAAAATGAAATACAGCCTATTTTACCCGCAAGATATTCGTTCTATAATTAATTCTAAGAATTTTTGGAATTGGACCAGTGCATAGATAGATAGATAAACACTTTATTGCTTACACAATTATATACCAAACAAATAACAGGAAATTTAAAAGTAATAGTAGGCAAAGGCGTTCTCATCGCATAAAGCTCAAAAGTAGTTCAAAAGTAGATTAGCCCAGACGTACAAACAAAGTCACAAACGTAGCCTCTTTATTATTAGAATAGATATAGATCATAACGGGGAAGCCAAAATAAAGGCCAAGCTTCATCTCTTCTGGGTGCCAAGTGCAAGTTTCACTGCTTCAATGCCAAAAAATTCTAGTTTTCGTTATCGTGATTGAATAGCGAATGAAACTCTCACAGGTGCCCTGGTAGTAAGTGATTCACCCGGATATTAATTATCGTGGCATAAAAAAATATTTATAAAATTTATAAAATACAGTGAATTAATTAAACGCCCACCCGACCCAGCTAGGAATCGAACTTAGGCTTAGCCAAAGTAACATTAAGAAAACGATAGCGAAGGTCGAGAAGAATAAAATGTATGGGATTGACATAAGCCGCGCTAAATCACGTGGTCAATCTTATGACAATCGTTTTCTTAATGTTACTTTGGCTACCGCCACTGAGCCTTCCGCAATATTTAATTTAGCTTCAGTGCAGCACTTGAAAATAAAAAGTAAAATTTACTGTAGCCTAAAAGGTTTGCTTATATTTATTTCTGTTAAATTGACTTGAAGAAGTATATTTTATGTATTTTTAATACCTTCATCTATAACAATCTGATAAGCCAACCGAGCATGCGAATTTAAGAAAGTGTACTAACAATTTCTGAAGCCAGACGGCGTTAGCTGTTGATAGCGTGCTCATCTTCACCGACATGCTGCAGTTTTAGATAGACGCTAAGCTTCCCGCAACCTTCACCTAACATGACCTAGGTGTTACTTATAACTTAGGGGTCTTTGATGAAGATGGCCATTAGTATTCTACTGACGAAATAGAGTGTCCAATTCGCAAATGCTGGAGTGGACTAGTTATATCAACTAGTGGTTGCCCAGTGGTTGGAAATCAACCCTAACTCATAAATACAAAGCACCTAATGGAAGAGATTATATAGGTGCAAATACTACCTACTAACCTATAGGTGCAAATACTACCTACTAACCTTTCTGAACTAAATATGAACGTTAACTATGCCAAATCTCATACGTTCCTACATGCGCGCAATGTGCATAAATAGGGTATACAAAGTTTTTTTTTGACGTATTAATTTATAGAATCCAAAGTTTTTGCTGCACCTATAAATATAATAATATATAGATGTTTGCCGTGGTTAGCAGCCCTGGCCGTTTCCCGCCGTTTTTCATCCGCCATTGTTCTCGGCCGCTGGCGTGCGTCTTCTGCGTCTTGTTCTTGTTAAATGGCCCGCCAATCTCTATATTATATCGTGAAAATGCCGTTTCGTTCTAAATCCACGTGTAAACATATATTATTATAAACAGCTGTTACTTAATATTATGTAACGTTAATTCAAGAGCTGTCATCAGACTTATTTGTGACATCAGAGTACATGTAAGAATTAATTAAATGCTTTAGGTATATAAGGCATGCCACTTTACTGTATTGAATTAAACAAGCATGCTAAACTAGCCAATAGTAAAACCAGCAATAACTACAATATTGTTCTTGAAAATAACTACCTAATGTATATAGTGGCACCTACAGTGATCGATGCAATACAATAGAGATCAACAACCAACAGCTTTATGTCAACAACTGATTTGACTTTACCAACAATTGGGTAATTGACTGGTTTAGTCAATACTGATACTTTTTAACAACTGTCAAAACGATGCTTTTTACCCGAACTGCGTCAGAAGGAGGGTTGTTTGTTTTTATGTATGTATGTATGTATGTCAATTTCTTTGGCACGCCCTACAGCCCAAACGGCGTGGTGGATTTTAACATATGAGGTGTCGTTTGATTTTTTTTGACTGTGGGAGTGACATAGGCTATAAAAAAATCCGGAATATACTTAATAAAAAAAAGTAATAAGTTTGAAATAAACCAAATTATTAAAATAAAACAAAGAACCCGACTGCTACAACAACTATATAAAAACAATTTTATACTCGTCAAACCGGACTAACATAAAAAATATCTGCAAAGAGAAAAAACTGAAAAGAAAAAAAACAAGCTCTACGATCCCAGAATTCAATTTGAGCAATGTTGAATGCAACGTGAAATATTTCCTTGTCCGGTACCCATACTGTAACGTACCGTTACGTAACGTTAAATAATAAAATCTATAATAAATGAGTATTTATAAATACATTGAATATTGATAGTTGTTGCAGACGGGGGCAATCATCAACCAAACGGTCGCCGTGGCTAGCACAATTAAATCCGCACTATCTTTGGTTGGTTGGTTATCTATCAATATTTAATCTATACTGTAATATTATAAAGCTGAAGAGTTTGTTTGTTTGTTTGTTTGTTTGAACGCGCTAATCTCAGGAACTACTGGTTCGAATTGAATAATTCTTTTTGTGTTGGATAGTCCATTTATCGAGGAAGGCTTTAGGCTATATAACATCACGCTGCGACCAATAGGAGCGAAGCATCAGTGAAAAATGTTGCAAAAACGGGAAAAGAGCCTAAAAAATTAAAAATGCTGCCGAAAGTCACTATTCCACGCGGACGAAGTCGCGAGCACAGCTAGTGTATTTATATATACTAATTTTTAATAGACATTGTAAGCCTATCAAGAGAAACCATGCGGGTAGATATTATTTTAACATCCAACAGCACATACCCAGTAGACCATGTTTTTTTAAGCAGAAACTTTACAATAAGCATACTGTTTCTACCATCTGCCACCTAAGAATTGGACACGCTTGCACACCAGTTCATCTTGCGAAGATCAGGGTACGGGATAGCTCCCTTTGTGATTGTGGATTAGATGAAAGCACAAATGACCACACATTTTTTATCTTTCCAAAATTATCCTCCTCTCTCTACGATCTCTTACCTCAAAGTATTACCCGTCCCACTAGCACGGCAAATCACTCCATTTCACCTGATAATAAGTGAATATGCAGTCCAGATGTGACGAGAACTGGTGCAGCGTGATATTAACACAGCATCAGTTACCAGAGTGAGCTCTGCCAGTCCACAAAGTGCCTCTTCACGCCTCGTTTGAAGGACCCCATAACAGAGGAAGGAGGGAAAACGTGTGCTGGCAGACTATTCAATGTTTTGGTGGTGCGACAAAGAAACGAGTCACCAAATTTCTTAGTGCGCGATGGAATTTTTGTGACAATGAAGCGGTGACTCTGGAGAGCAGCACGTGAACTCCTATGGAGTACTCGCCATGGTATAAGCGGTAAAACACGCTGAGTGACGCAATATCTCTACTAGGTCTCTTGATAGGCTTTTGGCGTAAACACGTCGTCAACTCGGCGGAGGTCGGCTTTGTGCGCAGGAGTTCACGGCTGGCGCGTGACATTGTCGCGGGTTCGACGACCCGCATTGTCTGTCCACTCCACGCCACGGGGCTCCATGGCTCCACACGCGCGGGGAAACGACCGGAAACACAAGAGCAATTGTCACAATTGACAACCTTTGTCTATATGATATGATTTTTGACAACGAATATGAATAATACATTTTTTTTTCTTGGTGACACATTTTTCTGGTCATGAGTTAATGTCGTTATATTACTCGCCCTGTTGCTAACCGTGTTGGTAATGGTATCTTATCTTATCTCATCTAAGTACGGCAGTACGGCCAGCAGAGGTTTACCGCTCTTCCGAGTGTCTAGCCTAGGCAAGTTTTATTTACCATTCGTTAATGAAAACATCTCCTAGATTCCTAGCCCTCAGGACGGCTTATTCCCATGCGCTCCAAATCTATTGTTCTCCAAAATTCAACTTCTATACATTCATTCCCAAGAGCTCCTATGATTTTATTTATTTATTTTATTTTATTTTAAAACTTTTGCAACATATATTACATGGCGGACTTAATGCCTGTGACATTCTCTACCAGTCAACCATAGGGTGGTCCAGAAATAACAAGGTAGGTGCAATTGGGTGAAGACAACAATTTAGAAATAAAAACAATGTATTATAAAACGCACAGTATATACCTACATATTTTCAATTTAAATAAATATATTTACATAAACAAATATAATGTATACTATTACATAGACTACTTTTACAAATATAGAACAAAAATAAACATATATTACCTAATTTATAAATAGGACGTTACTGAGATGATTCTGCCAAGGTTTTATCAAAAAAGAGCATACGGACTTTCTTTTTAAAAGCGTCACGACTCGTAGCCATCCTGATTTCAAGAGGAAGCGCATTCCATAGGAGAATGGACTGAATATGGAAGGACGAGTGTACAACGCCAGATGTATGGGAAGGAAGAGAAGGAGGAGATTTTCATATACACTTTCCTAACTTGTCTCATTTTTAACTCAGCTCTTTTTTAGTTGAGGTCTCTTACAAAGTTGACACTTTCATACCTACAAGTTATAACAATTCTTACCTCGGGGTAATCGAATGAAGAATAGTGCTAGAATAGTGCCGAGCTCAAAATGCCACTACACATTGACAATAATAAGCCCAAGACACCGTACTCGTAGAACAAGAGTACGAAGATCCGGTTCACACGCGCTCTATACCAGGTACAGACATGTACCTGACGCTTCTCCCCACCACCACGTCCCGGTTCACCCGTGTCGAGGTTCGAGCCTTTAGAGGCGCCCTCGGGTTGTTCAGCTCCAGATCTGATCCGAACCTTTCGGTGAATCTAGCAGGGTACATCACACGGCTTGAGGAACCCTTTAGGTTTTTTGCTACCCCAAACAAGTCCGTTGACGCTGTAAAGCTCCGTTTGAGAAATACGGCAACTCTCAAAAAAAAAAACCATTCGATCACGTTGACGAAAACGAAAATCAGTAAAGTAAATTTGCAACTCGCCTCGCATATCGCCAGGAGGTGCCTAAGCCTTACAAATCCTCGTTTTCGATGACGTAGTATGTAGATACAGTTTGCGTGGAGTGCCTACGCCTATCCACAAATCGGTCATGCGTTGACAAGGCAGCTACATACAACGCAACGATGCAGATGACGCGCAATTAGTATACGGACAGCCGCAAGCTTATATTACCGAAAAAACCAACCAGTTGTTAATTGTGCAATTGCAACGCAACTGCTGTAGTTGCGGTTGATAAATTGGTATTAGGTTTAGGTTTAAAGATATTTATCTATACTAGTGGTCGCCCAGTGGTCGAAATTCGACCGTAATTTTATTAAGGCTGTACGGATTGTAATAATGATACATGCTTATGAAAAATTAAAAAAGATAGAATGTGAGTTTGGATTGGCGTTGACAGATTTCGGCCACTCCTCTTCCATTTTTGAAATTTTTGAAGAATAGGTATATATGCGTGTGTGTCAAATACATGGTAGTGGGTATAATGTTTGTTTTATTGATTTAATGTATTTTTATGTACAATTTAAAAAAAATTATTAACATTCGGATAAACTTCTTACACGTATTAATATCTATATATTAATACGTGAAGCCAAAACTTTGTACCCTTTTTTACGAAAACACACACTTATAGTTTATATAGAGGAGTACAGAATGCTAATATTTTTTTTTTAAATTATGCATAAAAAATACATTAAGTAAATAAAATAAATATACTTTCATACATTTTTCAAAAATGGAAGAGGAGCGGCCGGAATCTGTCAATGCCAATCCAAACTCACATTCTATCTTTTTTAAATTTTCATTGCTTAGGATATAATCCGTGCAGCCTTAATGCCATACTAATTTTCGTTTTCGTATATGTAATCGAATGAATACGGATAGTAAACAAAACTCAACACTAGGCCCGCTGCGCAGTTTCATTATTTTGAACCTATTTGGTGACTACGCTGTCAAATTTCTACAATCAATTTTGAACTTTATCGTTTGGTTATAAGGATCAATATTCATTGGAGAAATTTGATAGGTTTGAGTAGGTTGATCTGCCGCCGTGTGTACATTATGTTTCGACTCGAAGGTATGATTTGCCAATGACATATTTTTGTAAAGATCCACCGAATTGGTAGTAGAATAGAATAATAGTAGGTACCAAATTAGACAAAAAATGCTTTTAGACATTTTAAAAGTAGGTACTTAGCGAATAAGTTTTTAAGCAGACTTGACTTGGACTATGCCTCCATGTAGAGCTTAAAATAAAATTGTAAAAGTAAAGTAAATGGCCTATAACTGTCCCACTGCTGGGCAAAGGCCTCCATCATTGTAATCAAGTCGAATGCGGGTTGGTGATCATCACAAACTCGGGCTATGCGTCAGAAACACACTTTGTCTGACCTGGGAATTGAACCTTGACCTTCGGGTATCAGGCCGAGCACTGCCACTCGGCCACCGGCACTGCCACTCGGAGGCGGCGTTGACAAAAAAAAATATTTTGATTAAAAAAATACAAAAAAAGATTTAAAAAAACAGTCTAACCAGTGGTCGCAGGACAAAACGCCTACCAGGAGAGCATGACAGCACAAGAGCACAAGAGCCGGACCGGTCGGCAGTCGGCTGGCCCTGAGCGGGGTCGACGCCCGCGCGCGGTTCATTGCCGCGCCCGGCCGGCCCGTCACCATGGCTACGGTGCAGTTTCGCGAAACGCCTGCGGAATATGCAGCCCTGGTACTTTCGGGTTATTCGCTAAAAGCACGCCATTGATTAATTAAGCTATTCTAGCGTTATTCCGTGCCGTTGTGTAGAGCCACAAAATAAGGCTGTGTAGCAGGTAAAACACCATACAAACGAGCTTGAAAAAAATCAAAATTCAAAGTCATTTATTCAGTTTAGGATACAAATAGCTCTTATGAACGTCATTATGCCATCGGTTCGTTAGTCTACTCTGGGCGGGCAATCTTGTACTGAGAAGAACCGGCAAGAAACTCAACAAGTCTTAGCTCTTTTCTCCCTTCAGCGTCAAAAATATTGGAAAGTGCCCTATCATAAAAGAACACTTGAGCAACGCACTTATAGATCTTACCTTACCTCTAATGGACTCGGAATCTCGCAACAGGCTGCGCTTTGACAGTTCCGAGCTGTTCCGAGCTTCGTATCAGGTCTATGCGTGTGTTGCTCTGGCGCGTTTGTATTCTAGGTTTCCTTATTTTATGTTTCTAGAACCTATCAAAGATACTATATTTTTTTTTGATTTGCTACATCTTTCCGCTTGCCTTCTACAACCTTCGTGTTTCGAAAATCGAAACACGAGTCAAATATTTTCATTTAAAGAATCAGTACAAAAAAAAATATCTTGAAAACTCACGAAGTTACAAGCTTTTTGTGCTGTCCTGTTGTGTTTGTGTGTATTGACAAGAAACCTATCTATATCTTTAATAAAGCGTAAAAAATACCGTTCGCGTACTAACGCTCGAACTCACGGAATGTTCAGTTAGGTACTGTGCTATAGATAAACTTGAAATTTGGTAGGCAGTTAATTTCCTTATTGTGTTTTTACCGTGTCTGTGTTCTAGTGGTAAGACCAACCGGTTACAGGCGTAAAGGTCCCGTGTTCTAATCCTAGCTGGGGTTGCGTGTAGACCATAGTCTGCTTAACTACCATCATTTTATCAAAGAAGCTAGCTATGATAAACATTGTTAGTAATCTTAGTGATTGGTCTCGCTGCGCTCGACTAGATACCGCGCTACCTAAAAACAATAGCTCCGTGAATGCGGCAACTCAATATTGTAGTGGGTGTAAGAACGGTGTCCTTCTTATTTCTTGTAGTATTATTTTTACACAGTTTAACTACGCAAATTGGCATGTTAAGTATGTCGGTTTATGACCAAAATTTAACAAAACATTCGTACGCGCACCTCGCACACACAGTTTGCAACGCGACTGACAGCAGGCGACTGATTCGGGTACGCCGACTTCGGCGTAGTGTTTTTTGCCGCAAAAAGTACGCAGGCCCCGCCCGATCCTATAAATGCCACTCTACCATTTACAGAATACACTAAACATGCACACTAGTTTAGGCCCAAGACACCGCACTCGTAGAACAAGGGTGCGAAGAACTGGTTCACACGCGTTCTATACCAGGTACAGACATGTACCTGGACGCTTCTCTCCTCCTCCACGGCCCGGTCAACCCAAGCCGAGGTCTGAGCCTTTAGAGGCACTCTCGGGTGGTTCCGCTCCCCGATCCGATCCTTTTCCCCGTTCTTCCCTTTCAGGGAGCTAAGGTTAATCCAGCTTTCACGGCACCCCGCGAATCTTTTTGTCTCTTTAGTAAATCTTGCTAACTGCTCTACCTTCAGATCTTTCAGGTTCTCAATGCCTAATGTGTCCGACCCCAAGAGCTCCAATCTTATCAGTGAGTACATAGGGCACTCAGCTAGTAGGTGGAGGTTGGTCTCCCCGCTTTCCGTGCACTCCGGGCACGGTTTTCACTCCTATCACTGTCAGATGTCTGTTCAGTCGACAGTGTCCTGTTATAATCTCTATGACTAGCCTCATGTTCTCTCTGGAGAGTCCCATTAGTTTGCTAGTTCTCATACCAGTCGAAGCTCCATCTTCGGTTGGTTTCCGCTGTGATACTTTGGCTGATTACTCCCTTGGTGATATTGTGCGCTATTGGCAAACGGGGCTCCGGTCCCACCAAGCTTTCAATTTAACAGATGTTTATCTGACGTTTGTCGTCTAGAGCTCTTAATAATCAAATGTCATACGGACGTCATACTCCACTCGTCGTTTATCGTATTTTGTCGGAGTCGTTCGTGAAGTGTGAAGTTTTCTTTTTCACTCTTTTGACTAAGGCTTCGTTCACAAGGAAGTAGTACTATCGGTGATTTTTTTTTTGTTCCAGAAATTAAGTAAGTTAATAAGGCAGTTTTGGACCCATGTTGATATAACATTATTTACTCGCCACACCACCAGGAATCCATGGTTAAAATCTGTCGGTATACTCCTTCCCACCCTGTATACTAAGTTGTTGATGAACCCAACGCCGTGGCCACTTTCCATCAGGCCGTAGGGTTGTTTGTCGGCTAAACATTAAACATATAATAACAACTTATCTTATTTACTATTGTACACATTCCTGCGAGTTGTAAACTGTTCGCAGATCGTTAACTGTGCATAATTCTCACTTTCTAGTGCCCCAACCGTGACGGTAGCCAAACGGATTTGGGAATCACTCATTATGTATTCAAAGTACCTAATAAAGTTTAAATTGAATATACGTATTTATTATTTAGGTACTAGCACTACTCTCGACTTCACCCGCGTGGATTTGAAATTTTAAATTTTTAACAAAACAAAACCGACTCCAAAAAATTAGACTGATAAAATTGCACTAAAAAGTAAAAAATAATTGCGTATTTTAGTTTGTTTAATTTACTTGCAATTAACCTTAATTATACTCAATCTAATATTCTTAAAAACCATGTACGATGGGATATTTGAGACAATGAAGCGGTGATTCTGAAGAGCAGCACGTGTACTCCTATGAAGAAAGGGAGAAGGTGGGATGAGGTCAAAGAGCTCTTCAGAGCACTCGCCATGGTATAAGCGGTAAAACACGCTGAGTGACGCAACATCTTGCAGAGATTCAAGAGTATTTGCCACTTCTGCATTGCCGATAATGCGTACAGCGCGACGCTGCGATCTGTGCAAGGCATCGATAAGGTACTTTGCGGAACCGTTCCAGATGTGCGAGCAATATTATACTCCACGCAAGACCGTACTTGTGTCTTGTACAAAAGGCACAACTGGTCCGGCGTAAAGAATCGCCGCACTCTGTTCAGAATACCGAGTTTTCGTGAGGCCCTTTGGTTCAGATCGCAGCGTATCGTCATACCGAGCATGTTGATACTGCTCTGCAGGCTTAGAGGTGTACCGTGAAGAGTTGGAAAGGGAAGGAATGGTGACTTTTTTTGCTGTGAACGCACGTACCTGTGTTTTCCTTTCTCAACCAGATTATTGGAGCCTTGACACACTTGACCCGACCTGGGAATCGAACCCTGAATAGGTCATTGGGTTGAGTACTTAACCACTGGGATACTGAGGCGTTCTAGATATATAATTTTAGAATAGATTTCCGGTTATAGGTAATAAGCATGATACAACACAAACTACATAACGCAAATACTTCATCAAATAACGCAAGATTCAGTGAAGCGTAGTGTTGACACGCGAACGCATAAAGAACAGCTTAGCAAAGTTTCGAAACCCACCTTATCACCAAGATAATAAGAGTTTTAATAGCCAGTATTGTAGATGTGGTTATCACGTTTCGTTTTGTGTAAGAGGTTTCATATTTTTTTTAGTAAAAAAGTTGAGTTTTGTGTGTTAAGCGTTTTTCACGTGGCGCTGTTTGTAAACAGGTGTGGTTGATGTGGAAGCGTGCGATTGGTTGAGCAATTCATTTGTTTAATTGGATTTTAGAAGAAGAAGAATTGATATTACCTGAAGAAGTACTACTGTCTTCTGTGCCACGGGGCCAAGTGCGAGTTTCATTCGCTGTCACGTTAACGAAAACGAGAATTTGTATGGCAGAATTTGTATGGCAGAATTTGTATGGTAGAATTTGTATGGCAGAATTTGTATGGCAGAATTTGTATGGCAGAATTTGTATGGCAGAATTTGTATGGCAGAATTTCAACTCTCTTCGCCAGAAGGCACTGCTTCAACGCCATACTAATTTTCGCATTCGTAAATGTAAATGAATACGGATAGTAAACAAAAAAACTCTCAATATGTGGTGTCAATATATATTTTGAAAACTTTTTAACCTTTTTTTTAACTTAAACATTTTTTTTTAAACATTTAACCGAAAGATTTGGAGACAAGTGGATCGGCCGTCGAGGGTCCATGGCTTGGCCGCCACGATCCCCCGACATAGACCCCATCGATTTCTTTGTCTGGCGTTATTTTATAGAATTAGTTTACGCTAAAGAAATTACAAACGTATCGGAATTACGCACGAAACTAAGGCAAAAGAAACAATAAAAAACAACCGGGTAGCGTTCACACGATTAAAACAAAAGTTTTTAAGATAATGTAGGATTTGTATCGAGCAGGAAGGTAGACATTTTGAAAACTTTTTGTAATCAATAAATAAAAATCAAAAAAAAACAATTAATGACAATTATTTTTAATTTTATTTAGCTCACCTTTCTAAAGAGGTTTTTTAGACTTACTATGTTTTGGAACAATTTTAAAGTATGACGTCGTTAAGATAGCTCAATAAAATTTGCACGGTAAATAGTTGAAGAAATGGGCAAGTTATTGGAAAAGGTTTGGGCGAAATTACTTAGGTAACTTTTTTTAAAAATCATCCTAAAACATTTTGAAAGTTTATAAATTTTAATTAACATTGGGATTCAATATTTTTTTATGGCGCAATGGTATCAAGATCGGCCCAGAATTGATTTTGAGTCTGCAAGACATACTAATCACGTATTTTGGAAAAAAAATCAAACGTATCTCAATAATTAATTTCGCTTAGTGCACTCTTTCTCCATATAAACATTAGAATAGAATAGATATGGTTGGTATTACAAGAAGTTGGTCATATTTTTACAGTTTCACATATTCTGCCATGTACACATGCAAAATACGGTTCATAAAATTCACAATCGGTATTTACAATTTGTATTTATAAAGTGTATAAATAGGTATATTGGTATTATTATTAAAATCATTAATATTAATTACTCCATTGCATCACTCATCAACATAGTTACGATAATTATATACATAGTTTTATTTTTCAAAATTACATTATAATAAGACACATTATAAATTAATACAAAAAAAATATTATATTTATGCTAGGTTTATTTACTTATCCTTAATAAAATCAGAGACTGAATAATAACACTTCTGGACAAGGTACTTATACAAATGTTTTCTAAAGCCATTCAGATTAAGTTTTTTAAGATTGTCTGGAAGGTTATTATAAAGCCTTACTGCCATACAATAGGAGTTACTACTGTGTGTGTGTAGTTTTGTTCAGGTATGAACAGAGCGTTGTCACGTTGAGGTCTCCTAATTCTTTGTATAACCTCATTTTGCTTTAAAAACAATTTTGGGTGTTTATGAACAAGTAGGCAGATTTCAAATAAATACACAAATATACGTAAATAAAATGTACACACAATGTACACACGGCGGCAGATCAAACTACCCAAACCTGTCAAATTTTTCCAATGAATATTGATCCTTATAACCCAACGATAAAGCTCAAAATTGATTGTAGAAATTTGACAGTTTTGGGTAGGTTGATCTGCCGCCGTGTGTACTTAAAATGGGTACAAAGTTTTTTCTTCACGTCCACTGAGCATGTACCTTGAGAATTTTAAAATATTTTTTTTATCAAATGTAGCCTATGTGTAGCATGGAATGTAGCATTCTACCAGTGAAATATTTTTTTTAATGGACCAGTCGTTCCAGCGATCACTATTTATGTATTTATTTTCATTTGAATTACTTAGGTACGCAGACAGATTACAGTCAATTACACATCCATGAGAATTTAACAATATAGTAGATAAGACTAGACTATAAAAAGCAATTACAAAATAAAACAGAAAAAAAAAAAAATATAAATAAATAAATATATCTTTATTAATCCTTCACAAACATAACAAATTTATAAAAAGGAGTTAAAATACAAAAAATACTCTCCTCAATAGCCATCAAACAAACAAATTCACAAACTTTACTTACCTCTTTATTCATAGGAAAGATATAGATATAGAATGATAAGTAAACACCATCAAACAATGAAATTTGAATTCAAAAGACATCTACTTATACCCTTGTAGTCAGTCCCGCTAAATGGGGACAGAAAACCATTCTGCACCCACAATAAATTCTCATCGGCCATTATGCAGTGTCAGCCACAAATCCTGAAAAAGAATATAGATCCACTGTAACCCTAAACGACCTCAAATTTCATTAAGACGCCTCCCCCGCCCAGGTCAACGCGTCGACCTTTCCAATCGGAACCCTACGGAGCCCTACGGAGACCTACTGATCCCTACAGAACCTTATTAGCTGACTCGAGATTTAGAAGGGGCGAATCGGTGCGAATTAATATCGAAATCCAATGATGATTACACAGAGGGCTTAGCCAGACAAGTGTTGTGTGATTGGAAGAAACCGGTCAAGCGCGAGTTGTACGTTTTTTGTTACTGAAACGATTAAAACCCTCAGAGAGAGAGCTCATAATAAAAACAAATTTAAAATACCAAAGAGTCGTATGGCTATGTTTAATTCTAGTTCCTATTGTACAGCAATCAAAATACATAATAAATTACTTACCGAACTGAGATCATATCCTAATCCAAAAACATTCCTAAGAAAATTAAAATCTATATTAATTAAAAAATGCTACTATAATTTAAATGAATATTATAATGACAATGAATTCTATTTGATATAAATTATTTATTAATTGTTGTAAAATAGTAATATGTCTTGTGTATTAAATAAATAATTTTATTTTCATTACAATTTAGAAATATATTTTTAAAATAATTAATTCCGTTGCACGTCCATTCATTCATTAATTTGCTAAGCCCAAATGGTATCATGTTGTACTGGAATACTATTGATGACTCTACCTTTGTATCACATTCATGAACAGCAATAAATACTTTGAACTTTGAAAGTTCACTTTGAAACCTGCCGCTGATTTCCTTCACCGCACTACACGCAATCGATTGTCATTCCATCCACATCACCTTGATGGATGGCGGTCTACTACTGTGCGTTATTCACGAAATTTCTTGCCTCGAACTACAAGTGTTGTGGAACCAGCTCTCAGCGGCGGTATTTGCGGACCGTTGCGACCTTGGGATCTTCAAAAACGAGCCTATTCCTTCCTTAAAGGCCGGCAACGCGTCTGCGATTCCTTTGGTTTTGCGGGTGTCTGATATTGTGTATTGTGTGTCGGATGGGCGGCGGTGATTTCTCTCCATCAGGTGACCCGCCTGCTCGTTGGCCTTCTTACTTTGTGAAAAAAAAAATAATCTCAATTTTTTTCATTTAGAATGAACGTCACGTGTTTTTTGAACGTCAATTCAAAGCCATGACTTCGTAAACCCTACGGTGGAGACCTTGTACCGAGAAGAAGCCAAAAGAAACTCGACAAGGGCTGTTTCTGTCTCCTGTAGTGTTACAATACAAGTTTATTAAGATAAAGCCATAATAACAACATTAATAACATTCTTAACATTAATTTGCACTATTGTGTACTAGCGGCCGCTCGCAGTTTCACCCGCGTGGTTCCCGTTCCCGTGGGAATATCGGGATAAAAAGTATCCTATGTGTTAATCCAGGTTATAAACTATCTGTATGCCGACATTTCATCCAAATCCATCCAGTAGTTTTTACGTGAAAGAGTAACAAACATCCATCCATACTTACAGACTTTCGCGTTTATAATATTAGTAGGATGACAACTATATCCATACATTTTTGTCATTAACATATCTTCTACTTTATAATAACCTTTACTCATTAGATTCTTATTGACATGAGCTTAAAAATTTTTGTAAGGGCATTTCAACAACATGTTGTGGTATATACATTTACCGCCTCGGTGGCCGAGTGGCAGAGCACTCGGCCCGATACCCGAAGGTCCCGGGTTCAATTCCCAGGTCGGGCAAAATGTATTTCGGATTTTTCGATGCATAGCCCGGATTTGTGATCACCAACCCGCATTTGGCAAGCGTGGTGATTAAGCCATTACCCATCAATTGTAGCGATGACTTTATTTGAATGATGGAGGCCTTTGCCCAACAGTGGGACAATTATATTCTGTTTACTTTTACTTTTTTTACATTTACTCAAGAACGAGCCACCTGTTTTATGAAGCCTGAAAGTTGGGACGGCAAGTGTATTCTTATTGCGAGTGTTAAAACTATAAAGGTCGCAATTTTTAACAAATTTATTATGAAATTTTTTGATATACCTACATAATATTTTTAAAGATATATTGTGATGCAACAGTTTATATTTTTATTTCCTTAAATAACTCTTTAAGTGATTCCCTAGTCTTAAGGTAGCATATTGCGCGGACCTCTCTTTTTGGATTTTTTTTGTAAAATTCTGTAAAATATGCTGAGTGGTGGCCTTTTTGTGCAACGTAGAAAATTTTCGTAATTGTGTTATTTTTTTTGAATACCTACTGAAACGGAGAAAATAGCAATGGAAAAGATGAATCCTATAATAATGAAAATGCTCTCATAAAACGGAATGTGGGTTTATTATCATAACTCACAATATAAATTCTACCACCTCAAAAGACAAGCAAAACAATAATTCATATAAAACTTCAAAGTCAAATGTGACAAATTAAAAAGAATAATATTTATAACTATACAAAATATCATAAAAAGGGCGGCTCAAAATGAGTCTGCAACACCTACTGTACCTACATTTGTGACACAAATCAATATTTTTCATTTCAATTTCATTTATATCTAACTTAAGTTGCAAAAATAATAGATGTCCCCCGTTAGAGCACCGTACCGATACTGGCGCAGCTTTCTCCAGGCATCTAGGCGCGCTGCAGTCTAGAATCTAGGCCACACAACGCTCGCTGCCCACACGTCTTAGTACTTAACTTGGGGTGGTCCATTAATATTTGAGGAGGCATCACATCTATAAAACAAACATTACACACACTACCGTGTATTTGACACACACGCATAAGTATTTTAAACACACGCTTAAATACTCTTTTCAAAAATTTCAAAAATGGAAGAGGAGCGGCCGAAATCTGTCAATGCCAATCCAAACTCACATTCTATCTTTTTTAATTTTTCATTGCTTAGGATACAATCCGTGCAGCCTTAATAAAATTACGGTCGTATTTCAACCACTGGGAGAATGCGAATGCTGGGTTTAGTGCGATTGCCAAGTCAATCTATTTATTTATAACATAAAAGTTTTTTATTATTGATATGGTCACTATATGCTGTGTAAGGTTAGCTAATTACGTAATAACCTAAGACAGAAGGTCCCTTAAATAGGGACTGAATAAATTAACCGACTTGGTATTGTATGGATCTCATAACTTTTTACGGTAAAAGAACTAAGTTGCGAGGCTTGTTTTGTTTTACAAGTTTGTTTTTGATGGTATCTCGTTTCTTTTTGTAGACAGTCCTATTTTTTTCCCTTTCCGGTACCATCTAGGTACCTATCTACACCTATTATTCCATTATATTATACATATACATGTACACTGATTCATCATCATCATCATCATCAGCTCATTTTATGTCCCCACTGTTGGGGCACGAGCCTTCCCTATGGATGGATAGGGAGAACGGGCCATAAACCACCACGCGGGCCCAGTGCGGTGCGGTGGTTGTTAACGACTGCTAATGCAGCCGGGACCAACGGCTTTACGTGCCTTCCGAAGCACGGAGGAGCTCGAGATGATAAATTTTTGGTCACCCATCCGATGACCGGCCTTAGCGAAAGTTGCTTAACCTCAGCACTCGCAGACCGGGCGCGTTAACCACTGCGCCGTCGAGCTCCTCACACTGATTCAGTAACTGCAAATATAACTTTGTAATAATTTATATGGGACTGTGCTCGCGACTTCGTCCGCGTGGAATAGTGACTTTCGGCAGCATTTTTAATTTTTTAGGCTCTTTTCCCGTTTTTGCAACATTTTTCACTGATGCTTCGCTCCTATTGGTCGCAGCGTGATGTTATATAGCCTAAAGCCTTCCTCGATAAATGGACTATCCAACACAAAAAGAATTATTCAATTCGAACCAGTAGTTCCTGAGATTAGCGCGTTCAAACAAACAAACAAACAAACAAACAAACTCTTCAGCTTTATAATATTAGTATAGATTACAAAGTTATTTATGCAGTTGGTGTATCTAGAAAACTGGACCGAAATTGCAAAATATTTTAGTTTTTCCTTGATTTAAATACACTAAACACTAAGATCCAGTTTCATCATACAATGTTAGTTAGTTAACACCCCTGTTAAATCATTTAACAGACTGTTAAGGTTATTGAGTGTCCCATCATGTTTTAACGAATGTCAAATATCCGTAATTCGATGTTAAACTTAATTGCTGCTACTTAGGTCCGTTAAATGGGTAACAGGCTGTTAGTTTACTGCCACACAGGAACAAGATGGCCATGGCGTACAACTTTATTTACGAAAACGAGAGGATCCTTTGGAAATAGACAATTTGGACTACATAATAATAATAATAATAAGTTTGGTCAAGGGTCAGATGCAAAAGGCAGTACTCCTTGACACGGCATGTATTGTCAGGAGGTTCCTCACTCTGCAGCCCTGACCACCGGTAGCTTGGGCCTGCCCCGCTGCTACTACTACTACTCTAGGATTAGGTTTTTATAATATTTTTATGTTTTGTATGTGCTTTTGTATTTTACTTTTATATCAAATCAAATATCTTTATTTGCGAGAATACAGGTCACAGGTACAGTTGTTGGGTTATTTTACTTCGAGCCAATGCATTCTACCAGTTTACTGGTGTGCAAATATTAATTAAAATTTTATTCATGACAATACTTATTATTATTTCAAATCATCCCTCTTAAACATAAACAAGGCAAAAATCATAAAAACACAATAAATAGCACATAAATATGAAAAAAATAAAAAAATAAAAATAAGAAATCTATGTCACAATCTCAATAATATTTAAATAGTCATCAATTACACAATAATTTATTAATGTCTATTTAACCAATGTTATGTTTATATTTATTAAATTCATTCATGGTATAAAAACAGTTTTCAAGGAGCCAATTGGATAATTTATTTTTAAAAGTGACAAGGGGTAAGTTTTTAAAAGTATTTGGTATCTTATTATAAACATGAATAGCCATTAAGTAAGCATTCCTTTTATAAACCTCAGATTTACATACAGGTAAATAAAGTTTATCTACATGTCTTGTGTTCCTAGAAACGGCATCGGACTGTTTTACAAAGTAATTTGGATGTAGCTTTACAAAAGTACACAATTCCCTTACATACATGCAGGGCAATGGAAGTATCCTAAGTCTCTTAAATAATGGCCTACAGCTATCCATGAACCATGCACCACATATGGCTCTAACGCATTTTTTTTGAACCTTGAAAACTCTATCTGCTTCGACTGAATTACCCCATAACAATAATCTATACGCAAGCACAGATGAGACATATCCATGATATGCGCTGAGCGCCACTTCCTATATTAATATTATAACAAACCTAGGCTAAGAAAACAGATAAATAAAGAGAATAACAATAATAAATCTTTATTTCAGACAACAAACAATGTAACAGATGGTAAAAATACAGAGCGGCCCATATAATAAATACAGAGCGGCCCATATAATAAATACCTTACAGACTAACATACTTACATACAAAATAAAAACAATTATTGTTAGTATATTTAAAAAAAACTTAATAACTATGTTAGTATTATTTGATTGGCACCTACTGTACCAACTTGGTAGCAACAGGCAACTTTCCATGGAAGCGCCTGTAGACTACACCCTTCGGCCAGAAGTCCTCCTTCATGAAGATGTCCAGCTTTGATGTCGGGACTCGCGCCACAAACGCTTTGAAGCTTGTATTATGGCGCGACTCCAGCGGTCCAATCCTCAAATTAAAGTTAGACTTCATTCATATGAACTCTGCTATCTCCTGCGATGTGGTGGTGTGATGCAGGCGGGACAGGTACATGGCCGTGGTCGGTGTCGCAGCAAGCAGCAGGAGGTTGGGCCTGGCTTGCTCGCTGACGACATCGCTTCTTGTTTCGAACCATGAAACCTCTCGCTTGAAACCTCTCGTCACAAACGTCGTCATGTCATCTGGATCGGTTCCTTTGATCAGTGTTATGATCTCTGTAGGCTCTTCTGCGTCCCGTCTCGTCTGCGAGACACCATCTGGTCGCTCTTGCCGACAGGCTCGTAGAGCAGCTTCTTCGCAGACGCCACCTCATCTTCACTGAAGCTGGACTTGCAATATTGCACTGCGCTCACCTCGTCCATGACGTCCAGCTTTTGTTGTAGAAACGCCAGGAGTTCATTTGCCGAGTTTGTCACTCATGATGACGCTAATCGAGCAGCGGCTTGCGCCGCGCTACGCGTAATATTATTTATTTGAATATGATGCGTTTGCCTGCACCGATCCGCATCGCGTACACGACACACATAGTACGACGTCCTAAAACTTTCAAAGAACGGCGTCATGATTTCGATGTTGATTTTCGCACAAGATTTCGACTATCGAAAGAATCTGTTTTGGATGTGCTGGAATCAAAAAAATCAAAACAACAATGTGAAGCACAAGATAACCTCAAACTCTACAACAAAATATTTGACATTCATTCAACCAGCAAAATGAAATGCATCCCGATTTCTAATGAATTCTACGAAATACATGGTATTTAAATCAGTCGCCTTACATATAACAAAACTATTATACGACAAGAGAAAATAGTGCTCGTTTTCGAAGCAATAACATTACATACAATGACATTTTGTTTTGGTTGGTTTAGAATGTGAGTGAATGATTTGAGAGTCATTCACGTAATGGTTGATTTCGTAATGGTCTGTTAAATTATTACCATGGGACATAAAAATTTAACAGTGCCGTTAGCATCCCTGTTAATTTTAATTATTGATTAGGCAATGCCTCATTTAGAGAATAACTAACAGAGTATTGTAAAACTGGGCCTAATTGTATTAATAGTAATTTTGAAGTTTCTATGTCTGCTAGAAGCACCTTAGAGTTTTGATGATCGGTCAGTCAGTCAGTCAATCAGTGAAAAAATAAAGAAATTTGACTATTTATAATTCTTAAACTACTGGTTCAAATTGAATGAAATTTTAAATATACCGTGTTTATACAATACCTGCTTAGTTACTGAAAATTCAGGCTTCTAGTTTTATCCAAAACGAAGTTATTAAGGTCATAAATGGCCTGAACTGTCTCGAGAAAAGGATGGCACGGCCGTGCCGCTCTTTTGCTCGATTTGGCGATTTGCAGATTTTCTTACAAGTTATAGTAATAAATAGATAATATTTCTTTTGTTAATATAATAATATGATGATGATGAACGATAATAGTAATGAGAAGTGAGAAATGATATACGCCCAACCCTTGAGTACCTTAGTAAAGATGTAAGGTTTTAATAAGATCTCACGAGGTTATTGAGAGAATTTGAAAAGTGACGTTGCACTGTTTTGTTTTATTGGCCAACTCTCAAGCAGCACGTTGACGAACATAAATTAACGATTAATAATCCACCATTATTTCACATTAATATTCAACAAGCACAAATTTTATTAAATAAAACAAAACCGCAGATATTATTCTTCACATTCCCACCAAAAACTCCAAGGGTAAATAGTCAGTAATAAAACGTAAATAAATGGCACAAAAATTTAATGTGAATACAAAAAGTTTCTACTGAAAATTAAAAGGCCAAACTTTGACATAACAAGAATGCCTTCAAAGGGTATATGAAAAGACTTCCAAAGCATATTGTTATGAAAAAAACATACATTTCTCCGACTTCCTCGACACAGTTTCAAGATAAAAAATTAAATGTTATTTTCTTTTTCGCTACATAGTAACCGCGGAGGTGGAGGATACATTAGTGGAGGAACGACTCTGTCAAAAGCAATTTTAAAAAATATACAAGAACCATCGAGTTCCTTAAAGATAATACTTTGACATTTTATAAAGAAAGATATGTATTTTATTTATTTAAAAAATAAAAAAAGGTCGCGGGAAGCCGCTAGATGCAAGCAGCACAAAACCAATCGTTGTAGAGATCCTTGGGGGAGTCCTTTGTCCAGCAGTGGACGTCTTTTGGCTGAGATGATGATGATTTATTTATTTATTTATAATTTATGTACACACGAACGAATAGAAGGGAGAACATAGTAAGAATAGACAAGTACAAGGGCGCTGCTTATTTCACATTGAAATTTCTTCCAGCAGGCCCGTAGAAGGAGAAGATATTAGATTATATTATTTATTTATTGTGAAAAGAACACAGATACAATTTATTTCAAACTAGCGGCCCATCCCGTCCCGGCTTCGCACGGGTGGACATTTTTTTATATAACCTATATTGCTCAGCGCTATTGTAGCATTCTAATGGTGAAAGAATTTTTTAAATCGGTCCAGTAGTTTTTGAGTTTATACGTTACAAACATACAAAAATACAAAGCTTTCCTCTTTATAATATTAGTATGACAAAACCAGATCTTAAAGCTAATACGAGTATAGTTTCACTGGCTCCCACCTTTACAGGTGCTACAACAAAAAGAAACACACAATATTTGATCTGTAAAATAAAAAATAAACAATTATTAACCAATCAATATAATTCAAGAAAATGTCTACAATACACGTCAATAAAAATAAAAGTACAGATTACAATAACAAATATTGTAGTCTCTACTTTTATCATAAAATAAATTCATTTATTACAAAGTAAAAGACTTTTTGACATGCTTCCATTTGCCGGTCTTAAATTAAAATAAAAAGTGTGCATTGGCAAGTTATCTTGATAAGAAACTCGCAAATACTTCGCGCTAAAAATGTTGCACAATTTACATGGCGCAAGGTGTACTTTATCAACACGGACCATAGACTATAAATATCACAAACTATTCCCCAATAAGTCTAGACCGTAGATAGTTGGGGAGTTATGGCGTCGCTTCCGGCGGGGACGGAAGCGCGCGTTTTTGCCGCCCGGCAGCATGTCGAGATGTCCTGGCCACTCCTGGCTCCCAGGAGGGTCCTTACACTCATTTACAAATTGGGTCATGTTTGTGGAGCCAGCGTCTTTCCGCGGACGGCCATTTCAAAATGGCGGATGCGATATAAGCGGGAAAAGTTTTTTTTATAAGTATACCTAAATTGTTTATGGTTTAGTAAGATCTACTTTATAAAGTTGTTTCTTTTTTTAAGTTGTTCGTACCCTATTTTATATGTTTTTATTGTTTTACTAAGTAAAATAGCTAATTTTGGTTTTTAGTTAGATATTAGATAAGCAAGCAATTTTACTAATTCAAACATGATGTAACGCACAAACATTTTTCCATTGGAATTTAGCTCTAAACTTATTGTAAAATTAATTTGACTATATTGTCTTAAAATACATTAAAAAAAGTTTAATAGCGTTTTAACTACATAGTACCATTTGATTTACAAAATGTTTATGTTTGTTTCAGGTAAGCACAAATGACGATAACAGAGATGCTATCAGACAAGACGTGTTACTATGGTGTCACCTAATTAAAAAAAATACATCACCACTTTACATAAAGAATATCTTTACAGATCACACTTAACATAAAAGCTTTAGCTTACAACACGGGATCACGGGATACAGGTGTTCACTACATCCCGTGATCCCGTGATCTCAAAGTTTTTGGTCACGTATTAATATTTAGATAACATACCATCAATATAAAAATGCAGATGATGCAAAAGTTGGATGCAGTACGCAAGCTGAGTAAACAAGTGATTTAGCGGAATTAACGCTACAGAATTATTTCAATAACATTTTTTGTACCATGGATTTCCGAAAGTAACGCCTGATTCCATTAATCATCATAAGCTCTTTATATGTCCCCACTGCTGGGGCACGAGCCTTCCCTATGGATGGATAGTGAGAACGGGCCATAAACCACCACCCGGGCCCAATGCGGATTGGTGGTTGTTCACGACTGCGAATGCAGCCGGGACCAACGGCTTTACGTACCTTCCGAAGCACGGAAGAGTTCGAGATGATACATTTTTGGTCACCCATCCGATGACCGGCCTTTGCGAAAGTTGCTTTACCTCAGCACTCACAGACCGGGCGCGTTAACCACTGCGCCATCGAGCTCCATCATCATCAATATAAAATTATTTACCTAGCGAAGTAAGCTCGACTAAACTTTAAATATACCACGGTCCTCTCCACGTGTAAAACATCGTAGAACACGGTACATAGATAACACAATAATTTAAAAAGAAAAAAGTCAGGCAAAAAAGCAGTTGGAGCCGGCGACGGACGGCGCGGCTAATTGTACGTCATATCGCGGCATCGATCATCTTAGGACATAGAATAGAATACGCAGAGAGTACAGTGGCGGCGGCCAAAGTAACATTAAGAAAACGATAGCGAAGTTCGTAAAGAATAAATTGTATGGGATTGACATAAGATTGACCGCGTGATTTAGCGCGGCTTATGTCAATCCCATACATTTTATTCTTTTCGAACTTCGCTATCGTTTTCTTAATGTTACTTTGGCTAAGCCTACAGGTTATAACCGCTTCTTTAGTTCAGTGGTTAAGACTACCGACCGGTCTCAAACCCAGAGGTCGGTTTCGATTCCCAGCTTATTCCAGCCAGCAGTTCATCTTTGTATACTCGTTTTGGTTGGTGGAAGGGTTTGTTTTAAGTACAGTCGGCGGCAGATCAACCTACCCAAATCAGTCAAATTTCTCCAATGAATATTGATCCTTATAACCAAACAATAAAGTTCAAAATTGATTGTAGAAATTTGACAGTTTTGGGTAGGTTGATCTGCCGCCGTGTGTACGTCTGGTTAGCTATTACTGTCGTTTATTAGGTCCTTACCTATGAAATTGTCGTTTTTTTCTCACTTATTAAAAGGTCTAGAAGTTCTAAAAGTCAATACCGGTTGTTAATATTATTATACACCTTTAATTAGAACTATGTTACTTAGGCTTCAATAATAACAATGATTATTAATTTTGTGTCTCTATCACCCATTTTTTTTTTAAATTGACTACTTTTTATGTTCGCGGTTTAGTCTCTTTGTTTCATTGTAGCTTTGAAGGGACTTGATTTTTTTCTTTTTAATTTCTAGTGAAACAAACACATTACTCTAAAATTTTTATAATGTTAACATAAATAGATGCTAAAAAAATTAAGAAAACGTTAGTATGAAAAGAAAATATAAAAAATCTAATATAAATATGTCGTTATAACATCAATGTTTGTAGCATTGTTGTGTTCCGGCAGCTAGAGATAAGATAGCCAGTGCCTCAGTAACCTTACGCCATGTGAAGAAAAGAAAGGACCAAGCCACATATTTTGAATTAGGTGTAGAGTTTGTGAAGTTAGGGCTTGTAGAGTCTTCGCGGATACTTATTCTACGTCTACTATCTAAACCTACTTACTTAATCTTTAAAAAAACAAATTCAAGACAAAGACGGTACCTACTACACCAACTACTTTAATGAAACTCACAAAAGTATATCTGTCTCGTAGTAACGAGCACATGGTAAGTCGTAACGAGTGAGACAGAAGACACGTGGTCGATTGCCTAATAATATAACTTTTGTAGTTTGCTTCTATGCGATGGTGTTGGAAATTGAACTCTATAAGCAAGATAATAAGACACGGTTGAAGTGACATTGGTGAGGGATTAAGATCAATGGTCTATAAAATCGATCGTGTTTTATGCGCAGACGCTGCGGATCAGCGGATGTAGTGCGTCGAATGGTGGGTTAGGGTTGGCTCTGCTAAAAACAAACACAAAAAAATAATTAAGTTGATAAAATAAAAAAATACTTTTTTATTTAAAAACGAAATGCCACTCACTAAGTAAACAAAAACTGTTGAACAACTTTTCCAAGCGGGATTCGAAATTGCACATTTTAAGTATTCCGGGCCAGATGGAACCAGTAGTTTAATATGGTCCGAATCATGTCATGTCATGAATTAAAATAATCACGATTTACAGTAATGAACCATTCATTCTTAAGTTCAGTTTTTAAATAAAATAAAATAAATTGAAATATTTAATACGAATTTAATAAAAAAAACAATTACTTACGTTATTTAAAAAAAAACATTTTTTAAATTATTTTCTTCATTAAGTACTCAAAAAATACACAAACAGTAAACAATGTGCAAACAATGTATGTAATGTATGTATAATGAGCATAGGTGGACTTATTTCTAAAAGAGATCTGTTGCAGCCAACCTAAGGTGGAATGGGAACAAGCAACTCTATTTCTAATGATGCAATTTTTATCTATATATTAATACGTGAAGCAAAAATTTTGTACCCTTTTTTACGAAAATTGCGCGGACTGAGGAGTATTACATTTCGCATAGTTTATATAGAGAAGGAGTGCCGAATGCTATTTTTTTTAAATTATGCATAAAAAATACATTATGTTCAATAAACTTTGTTTCATATATTGTTCAAAAATTTCAATAATGGAAGAGGGCGGCTGAAATCTGTCAATGCCAATCCAAACTCACAATTTATCTTTTATAATAAATAATACAACCCGTGCAGCCATAAAACATTGTTTAGCAAACAACTTTTTATAAAAATTACGGTCAAATTTCGACCACTGGGCGACAACTAGTTATATCTAATACCTCTTCTTTCAATTCTTGTTTAAATATAATCTGAATCTCGGAAACGTCTCCAACGGTTTTCATGAAATTTAGTATGCAGGGAGTCTCGGGGGCGATAAATCGATCTAGCTAGGTTTAATTTTTTTTTGGAAAAATAACGAGCAAAGCTCGGTCATCCAGGTACTAATTAGATTATAATTCACAATGTTTAAGCTTGCTTTTATAGCTTTTCAATTTTTTTGATTTACGGTCATTTGATCATGTCGACATCCCTACGTGATCGGAACCCAACTAAGATGGCGCTGGGCTATTTTTGATTGTGATAATAATTTACTCTCTTGCATCACAGATCGCAGCGGCCGACGGACAGATCCGCCGCTTTTAGATATATTTATATTATTTATGACGCACTGACGGACACTGTCATATCAAACGTTATCAAAGACTAGATAGAAGTTTTTTTTTTTCAAACTAAATGTTTGTTCACCGGAAGGAATGTATTTCTTTCTTTTTAATATTTGACGTTGACACGGCTTGCGTTTATTTTTTTCGGTCTGTGAAGGTCGTCTGTCTGTCCTCTTTTAACTAATCTGACAGTTGTAAATAAAATAACTATACGAAAGCAACTGGTTGCAATTTAAATTGTATTAAATATGCTTGTAAGTTTCGAAAACAAGAGTTCCTAGTCTTGTTTTATTTCCTTTTAGGTTAAGTAAACGAAAACGAAAATATATCAAAACAATTATTAATACTAACACTCGTACAAACAAAATGCATGGTAATCCCGTCATTATATTTCCGTTTCATAATAAGTATAACGCAAGAGATTGAAATCCTTCAAGGAAATGAAACAATTTTAAGTAAGTATAATTTACTCGCGTTTAATTTTCATAGCTTACAATTATATTATTTTACAAACTCTAGATCATAACATTTAAATAAACTAAACGCGAGCAAGTATTTAAAAAGTTCCTAAACAGCGTTTCGTATCATTGTGAATGGTGTAGTGTTCGCACAAACTTTAAAAAACAATCCCTTAAAAGAACTGGCTATTATGAATATCTTAAAAAGTAGATTTCCGCAGTGCATTCGTAGCTTTCAAATCTTTCTTTCCAGCCAGTGCTGAAATCTGGCGAGCTATTACTATTCGCAGTTCTAAAACGCACTTTAGAAAACAATCCCGTAAAGAGTAAGAAGTATGAATATCTTAAAAACTAGACCTCCGCAGTCCACAGTGCATTCGATGCTTTCAAATCTTTCTTTCCAGCCAGCGCTGAGATCTGGCGCGCTATTACTATCGGCATAGTTCTAAAACCGCCAGACAATGGCCCTCGCTGCCTCAATGCCACTTCGCGAGATCGTAGGCTTTTAGTGACGAGCACTCGATACCTCTCGCTCTGAACGACAAACATGCAGGCTTGTAAGCGACTTGAAACACAAAAGAAATACAAAAGAGGTTCTACTATTTACCAGTTTTGACTTTTTTTAAATATATGTCACTGTCAATGGCAAAATTAAGTTTTTCCTATAGTTAAGGCTAGGTGCGAATTGTACATTTCATCCAGCTTATTTATATCCCACTTCTGGGGCACGAGCTTTCTCTATAGAAGGATAGGTTTAACAGGCCATAAACCACCACGTAGAGTACCGCAGGATCAAGGCGGATGGCACAAGCAAAGAGGGGCCTATGCCCAGCAGTGGGTCAGGAGGGGCTGATGTAGTGATGATGAAACCACCACGTAGGCCCAGTGTAGATTGGTGGTTTTTAACGACTGCCAATGGCAGTACCAACGGCTTCGGCAACGGATTCCATTAATCATCATCAGCTCATTATATGTCCCCACTGCTGGGGCACGAGCCTTCCATAAGGATGGATAGGGAGAACGGGCCATAAACCACCACCCGGGCCCAATGCGGATTGGTGGTTGTTCACGACTGTGAATACATCCGGGACCAACGGCTTTACGTACCTTCCGAAGCTCAGAAAAGATCAAGATGATAAATTTTGGTCATCCATCTGATGATGAGCGGTCTTTGCTAACGTTGCTCATCCTCAGCACTCGCAGACCGGGCGCGTTAAGGGTGCGCCGTCCGTAAGTGACAAGTGTCATATGTTTTATTTGAAATGTTGTCGTCCATATTTATTTGATGCCGCGCGGCCATACTAATTTTGTATGGGGAATTTAAGGTGCTTAATAAAAAATAATTATTTAAATAACCACTTGATGAATCGAAAATGTAGTCTAGCAATTTGTAGTTTATTCATTGATGATTGTTTAGACAAAATCAGAGGTACAATAATTTATATAAACTATAAGAAATGTACTAAACGCCGCCACTCGTTTTCATGATTTTTGCCCAACTTTAAATGATATTGTAGAAAAAACCATAGCGTGTTATGACATTATGGTTCTGTCAAATTGTAAACACGTTCCCTATGATACTAAATATATATTTTGTTCATTTAATACGATAGTATTTTCAATTATATTTACTTAACCGTAACTGCATTTTTGTCATTTTTTGGTCGGCGCACACTTAACCACTGCGCCGTCGAGCTCCTTTCTTTACCACTTGATAGTTGTTGAGAAGTAATAGTTGATCACTGAACTCAGCTCAAAGATACATCAACGCTTAGACTAGTCTTAATATAAATGTACGCCTAGATCGCCTGATAAATAATTTCTGGGCCCGTTTTAACTAATGCGCCATTAGGAATGCGGGAAATTAATGCGCAAGATTCAGAGAAATGTATTTATTTACGTTAGCTTATGACGCTGATGGCGTATTTATATACAAAAATATCAGTTAAATAACATTGAGGAATCTCAAATGAATAAAGTGCATGTATACACACACATATAATATATATGTGTGTGTGTAACATACACACAAGAGATCAAAATTAAATGCATAGCATATTTTTTGATCTCGTGTAATTAACATAAAAACAAGTCAAATATAACTTTTATAAAATTTAAATCTAGAATATAGAGTTAATTGCATTGTTAAACAATTTATCCTACTAATATTATAAATGCGAAAGTTTGTGTGTACGTTCGTATATTTGTTGCTTCTTCACGCTGCAACGGATGGATAGATTTTGATGAAATTCGGCATACAGATAGTTTATAATCTGAGTTACAACATAGAATACTTTTTATCCTGATATTCCCACGGGAACGGGAACCACGCGGGTAAAACCGCGAGCGGCAACTAGTAATAATATTATAAAGCTGAAGAGTTTGTTTATTTGTTTGGTTGAACGCGCTAATCTCAGGAACTACTGGTTTGAATTAAAAAAATATTTTTGTGTTGAATAGTCCATTTATTGAGGAAAGCTATAGGCTATATTACATCACGCTACTAATAGAACGCGGATGAAACCGCGCGGCATAGCTAGTCGAGTAATAAGCGTCCATTCGCGAACTGTCATCGGCTATTATAAATAACGTGTCCCCAACGAGACCCGGATTATCCCGTAGCCACCGGGGCGCAAAGGGCGGGATCTTAGGGTAACACTCGTGGGTAACAAGGTAACAAGGTGGGGGCGAAGCGGAGCTGAGCGTAGTAGAGCGGAGCTTATATACAAAAATTCCATTGATGTTGTGACGACCTCCTTGGTCGAGTGGTTTGTACACCGGTTTTCATGGTGTCGCTATCTCTGAGGTCCCGGTTTCGATCCCTGGTCGGGTCAATTTAGAAATGATTGTTCTTCTAAATTGTCTCGGGGTGTTCTCTATGTATAATACTAGCTGTGCCCCGCGGTTTCACCCGCGTTCTATTAGTCATAGCGTGATGTAATTCAGCCTATAGCCTTCCTCAATAAATGGACTATCCAACACAAAAATAATTTTTCATTTCGAACCAGTAGTTCCTGAGATTAGCGCGTTCAAACAAACAAACAAACAAACAAACTCTTCAGCTTTATAATATTGGTATAGATTAGCTTATATCTAATTAAAGTTAACGTGTGTGTGTGCGTCGCCTACAGTGGCATATTTAGATAAGATGGAGCTAGCGCAGGCGGAAATAGAAGCCCTACCAACCAAACAGAGTACACAAACATGTACATGATGCGATTTCAGGGAATCGAACCTGCAGAGGCTTCTACCTCGCGCCGTCCCACTCGTGCGACTTGACGGTTATCATTAGAATAACGACACCGCTCACGTCTGCTCCGCTTAACACCACAAAGTAACCGATCCGGTCCGAACCCTTCGGAGAATCTAGTAGGGCTTGGGGACACGCACTAGTGCGTGATGCCGTTCCCTCTAGAAAACCTCCGAAGGTGATTCGTTTCACACGGCTTGAGAAACGTGCTTTAAGTTTCTCGCCGCCCCCAAAAAAGCCCGGTGAAGCTGAAAATGCCGTTTGAGGCAATCAGCAATCTCTCTCCAATAAAATTAAAAAATTCTCGAACGCGTTTTTTTGAAGCTAACGTTCTGCAGTCCATTGGAGTGGAGTGGGGAAGAGCCGTTAAAATAAAGGGACTCTATTGGTTGATTACCACACAGCTCAGGGAATCTATTTTTGAATCGCACGTATGACATTGTGTTGTCGCATTCACACTCGTCTTCCAAGTCGCATGACGACGATTTTCCGTATTTTTGAATCGTTCGTTTCCGGTGCTGCCAACATAATACAAAATGTTGGATATTATCCGTTCCACGCAGAATTTAGAGAAAACCGGTAACAACCGCAATGAAAACGGAACCTAATATACATGTTTCTATTGACTGATTAAAAAACCTTTGCTTTTTAATAGAAAAGACTATCAATGTCACAAACAAACGAGTGACATGACATTGACACAACGCATTGATTTTGACGGTTATTCTATCAATCGCTTTGTGTCGCTCGACTGCAACGAGTGTGTGTGTGGGTGAGGGCACTCGTTGCGGTCGAGCGATTCAAAAATATGGAAAGTCAAATGTCGAACGAAAATCAGTAGAAACCAAGCGCTCGATTCGAAGTGAAGGAATCAAAAATAGAGCACCTGCTCCGCTTAACTCCCCTCAGCTTCACTCCGCCTAATAGAGTCTCACCTTTACGAGTCGGGTCTTACGGGTCGGGTCTCACCCACCTTGAGGTGTAATCATGGCTGAGTAATGCTTAATTAGGAACGATTATTAAAATCGAGAGTAGAGAAAATAGAATGGTTAAGAGTGGGACATGAATGCTAGATATACTTTGTTAATCAGGTAGTTTATTATAACTAGTGGTCGCCCAGTTAGTCGGAAGTTGATTGAAAAGATACCGTAAATGAAGTTTTATTGTTTAACTAGCGGCCCGTCCCTGCTTCGCTTGGGTGGACATTTTTTTATTAAAGCCTATGTTACTCAGCGCTAATGTAGCATTCTAATGGTGAAAGAATTGTTTAAATCGGTCCAGTTGTTATTGAGTTTATTCGTTACAAACATACATACAAAAATACAAAGCTATCCTCTTTATAATATTAGTATAGAAGTATAGAAGAGTATCAAGTCATTTATTCAAAATTGATTTAATGCTCTAAGATTCAAAACAATAATGAAAAGTTAGTAATAAAAACAAAACCCATTCAATCGGAAGACAGGGGCCCTAACTAACTACATTCAAGAAAAAATAAAGCAAAGAGAAAAATTAAGATAACTTAATTAAAGACAAAATAAAACCTATAAATAAAAAATGTCTTCCAGCTGTGGGCTCATGGGAACGGTCCCAAGAATGCTGACAACATTACCTCTTGGGATTGCCAAGTTAATACGTTGGCAGAGGTAGCTGCCAGCATTCATGTCACCGGAAGCTTCAATAAGGCGAACACTCAACTCTTTAACAAGCTGCTTGGCCTCCGGCCCTCATGGACCCGATGTCTCCACCCACCGCAAACGGAACAAAAAAATAATATGGACCAAGGTTTGCGTATCTGTGCCGTTTTTCAGCACATACCGCAGCAGCCCCCACATGAAGTGAGGTGGCGCGTACATGCAAGGGAGCCACGTGTCAGCACAGGTTGCATCCCACACCAACGGCCTGCCGAGCTTCCAGGGTCCAATGGTCATCCCGTCAGGTCTCTTGCCGTCGTTGCCAGACATACCAGCTGGCTCTAAGACAGCCGGTATACCAAACGGTGGCAAAAGCACTGCGGATGATGCTGTTTAGAGTGGAGTGAGGCAGCATACGCCCAGCACTGCGTGCACATGATATGCCGCGGTGGCCAAGCGCGTCAACAGCTTCTCCACACACGCAGCGGTGACGGTGGACTATCCTGGTGCCTAGACGAAGACAGACCGCTAGAGTGAGAGACGGCCCGTCCAACAAGGTACCGACATAGGCGATGGTAATGCCTGGAGCCAGTGGCCTTACTCTCTCTGGGAGACGGCAGTAAGACGAGCGAGTTCTGACATAACACTCGAAGTGGATAAAAGCCCCTCCAGAACTTGCTTGCACAGTGGCTCGTCCCATTGCCTCTGAGACTGTGGTAATAATGGTAAGGTAGAATTTTGACAGGCGGATAACCTGGCGTTACTCACATCAGCTTTGCACGACAACTCTACGGAACCCAAAGATGGGTTTGTAATTTTCCTTAAGAGATTGTACGTGCTACGAGCAGAAGACAAATCGCTGGCAGGGCATCAAAATAACCTTTGATAGTCAAATGACACAATATGTCACATATAAAAATAATATGTCATGTTCATAATATCGATTTTAAATTTACAAAATGGCGCTAGCTTGCGCGCTTCTCCGACTTCCTGTCACACTGTTACACCTACTTCCGTCACATTTCACGAAATCACTCCCACAAATTGTATATATAGAAAGCGAACGGAAAGATGTTACACATCATAAAAAAATTACAAAGATCAGTTTTCTGATAACTGTTACAAGAGTCATACGTTTCCGGCTTCGCGTTGATTTTTGGGACAGCTATTCGTTAAACAACATGTATGCCAAACGCCAACAAACAGTTACATTCCAAGTACCTACTCAAACGCTAAAACAATAGTTTCATTACCGGTAACATACAAATATGACGGCTGTCACCCGTCACCCGTGACAGCGCGCAATTAGCACTTTAACGTTATTAACGTCGTTTTAACTGATACAACGTTATACCCGTTATAACGTTAAACTGTTTACGGAGCAGTGTCTACTGAACAATAATGTTGTCGTTAAATTATTGTAGACGATTGGAGTTATGTTTCTTTGTTTTGTTAGGATTGTACGTATTTTAAGAGTACCGCTTAACTGTCAGAAAGAAGGGGATAGTTGGTCAACTCGAAGCGACTTTTCCAATGGCAGGTCACGAGATAAGTAAACAGTAAATAGCCTATAACTATCCCCCAGCTGGGCAAGGGCCTCCACCATTGAAATCAAGTTGTCAAATTCGGGTCGGTGATCAGCACGAACCCCAAAATTAGACCGAAATTATGATAGTTGGCCTATCTTAACAGTAGTTACCTATAATGCCAAAAAACATTCATATGTGAAAGTACTATATTAAGCCATAATATGCCATCAAAAGTTATGCCTAACTCGTTATGTCAAAGTAGATAAAAAATTATAAAAAGCTGCGAAGAATCGTATTGATCCCACTAGGTATGTTGACCCATCCTAATCCAGGTATGACCAAAGTACTTTATCATGTAAGATCGCTTCCCAAACGTGCCAGCCGCATTGCCGCCGAGCTCTACCCAACTTATAATATTAGTTATGATAGGTAATTATCCACGCATATATTTAGCTACAGAGTTCCAGACTCCATCAATATGGGACAGATGCGAGCTGTCAAACGCACGCGTCGTCGCGGCTATTCTGGTATACCTACGTACAGATATTTGATGCGTTCAGTGTTTGTTACGGAAATTATTTAGTCGCATTACAAATATATACTCGTATTTTCATCTATACAGGATGTTAGAAATAGGTGTGTATTCTGAAACATAGCCATGCAATCAAGTTTAAGAAACACTGTGTTAGCATGCAAAATCATATTTACGTAGATTTTCTTTCCCTTACTATGCTATGATAGGGAAATGAAATGAAATGAAATGAAATATATTTAATTTGCGCTTGAGAAAGGTACATTTTTGGTCTTATTCTAGCTTTCCTCTCTTTCTCAGCTGACAATGTAGCATGCAAACAACTTTAAACAACAATTACTAAATATTCTAACCAATTACATACATATAAAAATACAAAACCAACACTCCAAATTGTCAAAAACCAATTAAATAACATTATAATAAAAATACAAAATACAAAATTTTAGGGCATTTTCCAATTTATTTATTTTTTGACGCTGTAAGGGTGAAAAGAGCTGGACACTTGCTGAGTTTGTTGCCGGTTATTGTACAATATCTCCCGCCCAGAGTAGACTTACGAACCGATGGCATAGCGACATTCATTAGAGCTACTTGTAGCCTAAACTGAATAAATGATTTTTGAATTGAATTTGAATTTGAATTTTACAAAACTCTTTATTTTTAACCGACTTCAAAAAAAGAGGAAGTTATCAATTCGACTGTATTTTTTTTAAAATGTTTGTTACCTTAGAACTTTCGACTGGGTGAACCGATTTTGATGATTCTTTCATTATTTGAAAGCTGGTGCTTCCCGTGTGGTTCCATTTTAATTTGGTCTAGTTCTGATGATGGGATCGTTAAGGAATTGAGGGAACTCCTCAAATATTGTAGGCGTACCTAGGGGTGAATGTTTGTATGAAAATCCGTCGGTTTTGAAGTAAAATACATGAAAATTGGTATTGGTACTTTGCCCAGCAGTGGGACAGTATATAAGCTATTTACTTACTATGTGTCACATAACATTGTATATTTTGTGAATTAAAGTTACTAGTTACTTATTATATCTTAAATGCACCTACCAATGTTATCTCAGCACCACCCTAGGGTTGACTGGTAGAGAATGCCTCAGGCATTAAGTCCGCCATGTAATATTAATGTTGCAAAAGTTTAATATATTTTTTTTTTATTGGTTATAGGCAGGCATTTGACTACACCTCACCTGATGTTAAGTGACGGTGCGGTCGAGGATGGAACATGCCTGCCTAGAAATAGCCTATTCACTCTAGCCTTGAAGAGGTCCAGATTATACCTTTCAGGGAACACATTCGCAGGCAGCGCGTTCCATTCCCTAGCTGTACGCACTAAGAAAGTCGAACCGAATCGGCTCGTGCGACAAGGTGGCATATCTACAACATAGGGATGGAACTCGCGCCTCGCGCTCCGATAGCGGAAAGTGGATGGTGGGATTAGGTCGTGCAACTCCTTCGCGCACTCCCCGAATTGAATCCTGTAGAAGACCGACAGACGAGCCACCCTACGCCGATGTTCTAGATTTTGCAGCTTGGCGTCTATCAGGGCAGGGTCACCAATGAGTCTCTTAGCTCGTTTTTCAATCGAGTTCAAAGCAGCCAGATGGTATTTTGCTGATCCATCCCAAAGGTGGCAGCAGTACTCCATACATGATCGAACTTGTGCTTGATAAAGTTGGAGCAGCTGTTCTGGCGTGAAGTACCGCCTGACCTTAGAGAGAACCCCCAGTTTTTTAGCTGCAGTCTTTGCTTTGGACTCGATGTACTGCCCGAAGTTGAGGTTGGACGAGAGCTCAACACCTAAGAGCTGCAGGCTGTCAGTCATAGCTACAGTCACATTCCGGAAAGTCGGAGCCAGGTGAAATGGGCTCCGCTTAGCTGAGAACAAACAAGCCTGTGTTTTGGCAGCGTTGAATGTGACCAAATTGGCATCGCCCCAATCGGATACTGCTTGGAGGGCTTCGTTCAAGCGGCTAACCATGGCCTCTCGACAAGAGTCGACATCTTGTCTGCCAGCCCCTGCACTCGACATGTACCCAAAGGTACCGGGCACAAGCAGGTCGTTTATATGAAGCAGGAATAGGGTTGCGGATAGAACCGATCCCTGAGGCACACCGGCATCGATAGCCTTTTGGTCCGACGAGTAGCCGTCGAGGACAACGCGTGTCGATCTTCCCTTCAGGAAATCAGATATCCAAGCGCAAAAGTTAGCAGGAAGACCAAATGATGGGAGCTTGCTTATAAGGCTCTAAATAACATTACGAAGGTAAATTGGTCAATAATTAATTTTTACTTTTTATTTTCAAGTGCTATTGTTGCACTGAAGCTAAATTAAATATTTATAAAATACAGTGAAAAAATTAAACGCCTACCGGACCCAGCCAGGAATCGAACCTGGGTCTTCCGCAATCCGGGCGGCTGCACTGACCGCTATGCTACCGGGAAGGCTGACGTAAGCGCTAAATTTGGTCACTGCTTTTAATTTTTTGAGTGCTAATACAGTTTAGCGTCTTTCCTAATGCTACAATTTGGTGTAGAGAGTAACCGCTGAAAAAAAGGGGAAAAGGAGGAACACTCTCCACGAAATACTGTGTAGGCAACGACACCTGCGCCCCGACTAACGACCGCTAACGACCAGTCGCGACGCAGACACCCAGCCATAAAGTAAGGGGACCCAGAATCTGTAAAGATGACTGCCATTTTGTGTTTGGCAAAGTCGAGAGTGGGGTGGCCCCAGTGCTCGACAGGATCCAGTGATCGACATTCCTTTTATTCATTACAAATGGGGGTCAGCAACTGATTTGTGACTTATTTAATTATTAGCGGCCGCTCGTGGTTTTACCCGCGTGGTTCCCGTTTTCGTGGGAATATCGGGATAAAAAGTATTCTATGTATTAATCCAGGTTATAAACTATCTGTATGCCGAATTTCATCCAAATCCATTCAGTAGTTTTTACGTGAAAGAGTAACAAACAACCATTCATACTTACAAACTTTCGCGTTTATAATATTAGTAGGATAGGATTTAATTTAATTTTGTTATTGTTTCATGCAATTTTTGATGTGTAACATCTTTCCTCTCGCTTTCTAGCAATTTGTGGGAGTGAATTCGTGAAATGGGACGGATGCGTCCAACAATGTAACAGGAAGTTGGGGAAGCGCGCAAGCGCGCCATTTTGTGAATTCTGTAATCGGTATTATGAACATGACATATTATTATAATATGTGACATATCGTGTCATTTCACTATCAAAGGTCATTTTGATATGTCAAATGTCTTCTAATGAGTATTTACTGCATTCTATTTATGATTAGTAAAAAAATATACGTCATTGTTAATTCTATATTCTATTTTCTATTGTAATATTGATTTCAAGTCTTTCGTGTGTAATAGACTTTATCATTATTTGTTTTGTCTATGTATTAATAGGTGAAGCAAAAACTTTGTACACCTTTTTTACGAAAATTGCGCGGACGGAGGAGTATGAACTTTCGCACACTTATAGTTTACATAGAAGAAGGTTATCCGAATGTTAATATTTTTTTGATTATGCATAAAAATACATTAAATCAATAAAACAAACATTACACACACTACCATGTATTTGACACACGTTTAAATACTCTTTTCAAAATTTTCAAAAATGGAATAGGAGCGGCCGAAATCTGTCAATGCCAATCCAAACCAAAGAGGAAATTAATATTACGGAAAAAGAGTGCCCTCTTGCGGGTATTTTATGACAACTGGTATTGAAACGACATCTGCGTTAAAGCCCCGGAAACTTTATGTATACCTACCTATACCTATACATATATTTTATAGGCTCTATAGGTTAATTGCCACTCGAACTACAAACACAGTAAAAATCGTTTTGGAACTTCTAAAAGAAAATTGTGCTTTTATCAATTTTCTTCTAGAAGTCCCAAAACGATTTTACTGTGTTTGTAATTCGAGTGGCGCGGGCGGTAAGAAGGAAACGTATGAAATAAAACACGTGCTTAAAAAATAAGAATAGTTTATTTAGAAAGATTTTTCAGAAGACAATTAATTGTATGTACTTACATAATAATACAATTTTTATAATCGTTATTGCATCTTAAAAAGATGCAATAACAGAATAAGAACATTATTACATTTTTACAACAGTCAATAATGCAACTTACATGATGATATTTATGTCTAAAAGCCATAGGTAAGTGGTTTTTAATGCTATCTTTATCTAGATTTACAATAAAAGGACGCATTACGCTAGCTAACAAAGGAATATGTTTAAAAAAATCTTGCTAACATAACTTGGAGTTATAGAAAAATCATCACCAAGTTCTCGTTATGAGTGAGTTAATGAGTTATTTAATCTAATTTTTTTTAAACAAGTATATGAGGAGCAGGTTTATTTGTATTTTTTTCAAGTAAATCTATTAAAAAATAACAGTTTTTAGGGAAACCAATGTAAGAACGTGGATTTCTGCAAAATGTAAGGTATAGATGGTGTATAAGAAATATCACTATCGGGTTGGTCTTCTGTTGCAAATAATTTCCTTGTATGTAAGATCGATGTTGTTGGTTTAACGTGGGTAGTGCTTCTTGAAATCTTAAATGGTGATGTAGAAATCGATTGGAGATCAGGTTTCATTGGTGATGACGTCTGATTTGAAACTTTAATTTCTGTTTGAATAGCTTTACTTCTGAACTTATGTGTCATATAAACCTAGATTAATTTGTTTGCATTTTTATGTTTTTCTTGAGTAATGTATGTCTCCATGCAGAACTGAAAAGCAACCACATTGATTAAATAATAATAAAAATAGGGAAATAAAAACTTATCATTAAATTAAGATATAATATTATGATTACACTTGTTATACAACTAGTCATTTCCAAACAATTCTTATGTAAGTAACATAGTACACACGGCGGCAGATCAACCTACCCAAAACTGTCAAATTTCTACAATCAATTTTGAACTTTATAGTTTGGTTATAAGGATCAGTATTCATTGGAGAAATTGGACAGGTTTGGGTAGGTTGATCTGCCGCCGTGTGTACATGGTAAAACGCAATTAAGCAAATACTGATTTTATTACTTTAGCAATACGGAATGACATCGACATTTGTTAAGTTATCTATCATGGTTTGCTAGTAACTACTACGAACATATATGAGTCAAAAACATTAACTTATGTTCGTCACACAAACATTTTTACCTTCCGGGATACGAACCCAGGACCATAAGCTTAGGAGGCGAACTTTATCACATTGCTTATGTATATTATTATTCATCATTACAGCCATGTAGTTAGTATTAACAACGCACCCACTAGTTGAGTATTGGCCTCCTCCCTGATGAGGGAAAGATTAGAGCATACTCCACCACGCTGCTCTAGTGCGGGTTGGTGGATTATATTGTTATTAATCAGTACTAAATGTACCCTACTTCTTGCATCATTTTAATAATTAACAGAATTGATATCCATTCAATTGATATCCATTCAATATGTATGTATGTCAATGAAATAAGACCGTCTTTAAAACAAAGGCATTTGATTTGATTTGATTAAATTCAGACATAAATATAACCTCAAAAAAGGTTCGTACTCATCGATATATATGTTACACTAGATAGGGCGTTCCGAACACTCACTGTGTTCGACTCAGGTGTACTGCAGTCCGTACACCTTAGTTTAGTGTGACTTTGACATTCATGGTGCATGGGTGCGAACGGAGCGGCGCTAATAAATCGAAAAGTCGATAAATTAAAGTGAATTATTAAGAGAAAATAATAATTTTAGTCAAGTAAGTAAAACTACTTATTATTCAAGTGAATAAATAGGTAATAATATCGTAATTCCACAATAGAAATAGTATTTATTCATTTAAATGCGACGTCACTGACGCCTTCTACAATCATAGACTAAAAAATGCAGATGTTCAAATCGGTTGTAGGTAAAATTTAACTGAAGTCTGAACACAGACTTGACTTGTGTTTTGATTTGTTTAATTGGTTTATAACTAGTTTGACATTTTTAAATATTTTTTTTTGGCTTTTTTTTAGTACAGTAAAGTTCAAAAAATATGACGACGTGCGTATTTCGACACTGTAAAAATACATTTGATTGATTTGATTTTAAACTATTGCTAACATAAAAATTTGAGCTCAAATAATAATAAATTTATTTTCTTTTCAACTTTATATTTTTTTATTTATATCATCATCTGCTCTTTTTATATATTCAATAATACATTTTGAAATAGAGTATGAATTCTAATGAAGTATTGTAGGTACAATAGCCGCGTCACTTCTGTGGTGTAAAATCTATAGGACCGACTCTTGTTACTTTACGTTGAACGAAACGCGTAAGCGCTTTGAAATTCACGGCGCTTACAACGTTTTGGTCGCGAGAAAACTATACTCTATTAGCGATCTAGCGCTGTATGTTTTTAGTTTGGTGAAACGGCATAATAAATTTTTTTAGCGCTGCAGCGAACTTTAGTTCTAATTCCCAGTATTTGAACAAATAGTTTACAAGAACGTTCTTGTCTATTCAAATATAAGTCAATGTTCGTACTAGATATTAAATTTAGTTAAACAAAGTCACACACCCTATGAATATACGAAATAAAGTAAAAACTTACATCAAAATGATCTTCACAGAAATAAATATGAAATTTTAGATCTATAACTTTTGGATTTCGCCGGGCAAGATTTAAGCCACATAAATCTTGTCTTTTTGTTGTTTGGCACGTGAACAAACAATTTATTTGGGTTCTTATGTGATGAACTACCGCACTGAGGGACCCCACAGCAATACTTTACCATAGCAAAACTTTAGAATTCATATTTAAATTCGATTAAGTGAAAATGTTTACATTATCTCATAGACTTCTACTAGCAAAAATGATTTATTTATATAAATGAATGAACGTGACGTCACGCAGACGCCATGACACTAGCCATCCGTTTTGGCGCAAAATTTAAACTTATAAATTAAAATCGCACTTTTTCGCAGATTCTTCAACGCACGTAGCGTCATCTAGTGTAATTTTTAGTAGTTTTCATAAAAGTTTTATGGGCTTTAAAAAAGATGTCGCTATCTTCTTTGTAATTTTGCGCTTTGTATGAGACTGTCCTCCCCCTGATCCAAACTCACATTCTATATTCTTAAATTTTTCATTGCTTAGGATACAATCCGTGCAGCCTTAATAAAATTACGGTCGAATTTCGACCACTGGGCGACCACTAGTAGTTATTAAATGATGTAATACCTGACCCATTTTTTTCAGAATATATTTTGTTAAAATTGTTTAATACTGAGGCGAGATATCAAATGTTACACATCATATGCGAATACTGTAAGCCTCGCTCGTTTTTTTTTATTTTTTTACTTTTAGGCTTAAGATATTATTCATAGCTTTATATAAAACTAGCGGCCCGTCTCGTCTTCGCAAGGGTGGACATTTCTTTTTTAACATAGCTTAAGTTACTCAGCACTAATGTAGCATTCTAATGGTGAAAGAATTGTTTAAATCGGTCCATGAAAATCTATTTTTTTTTTGTGGCGAAAACTATGTTGAAAATTGGGCTTAGTGTTGAACACTGGGCCACTACCGTGGTTAATGTGAGGCGTATTTTTCATCTGGTTACCAAAATAAGGAGACTGTACAAACTTCATACAAACGCACGCTCGAGCAAGTTAGCCCTAGGGATTACTGTAATTTCCTGAGTATTTTATTTAACAAGCACACATACAGGTTAAATAGAATAACAAACAACATACAAAGTTTCAAGGATCACAAACCAGACTTTAACCTACGAGTGTAGTGGATTGGGGTATTTGACAGGTTTTAGAAATATATGTCTAATGGTTCATTATAGCATAATATATTTGCAATTTGATCAATTCGTTATGAATTTCTTTATTTTTTATGAAAATCGCCATTAAAATTCAAATTAATAAAATAGCCGCCAAAACGCTGAAGACGCCATGCATGCAGGTCACGTGATGTCGTGACGTCACCTGCTTGTAAGCAAACTTTTAGCTGTCAAATCAAACGTACAAAACTTTGATTGACATTTACTGTAAACAAGCTGGTGACGTCACTCCAGATTCAGCGTCATCCCGTGCGTGTATGATCACGTGGTCAACCATAAAAAATTTATTATGTTATTAATGATTTTTTATAAAAATCATACTTATTTTAAAATTATGTGCTGGCCAAATTAGTTTAAAAACATGTTTACTATTAAGTTAACAACAGTTTGATCAATATTTTCATTGTAGTCAAATACCCCATTGTACTACGTTGGTATCATACGTAATACCTTATAGCCTAGCGGCCCGTCCCGGCTTCGCACGGGTGGACATTTAACATAGCCTATGTTACTCAGCGCTAATGTAGCCTTCTAATGGTGAAAGAATTTTTTAAATCGGTCTAGTATAGTTTTTGAGTTTATTCGTTACAAATAAAAATACAAAAGTACAAAGCTTTCCTCTTTATAATATTTGTATAGATGACTACGTTCGGTGCCGTGGTCAGGGGCTGCGTACGCCTTTTAGAATTTCGTTTAGACCGTGCTACTGAACGATTTCACGAGAGATCCCTATTCAAAATGGTTTCCTTAAAGTGTTTCTCACAATATGCGTCCAGTCCTGTAGCGTTAGCTCCATTCGTCAAGCTATTAAGCTAGCTGCGACTTGCTAGTGCAAGTGGCGCCAGCTATAACATATTGGCATTGCAGTGCACAGGGCTGGCTTCGTCGCAATAGCATCGAAGTCAATTGAGTTGAAAAATCAAACTAATAAAATATTTATTTTCAATTTGTAATAGGTAACTTGTAGACCGCCGCCCGCTGGGGCCAGCCAGACATATAAGAAATTCAATTAATTACTCAGCACTCTATACTCAATATACAGGGTCTAACAAAATCAATAAGCGAACGTTTAAGGGCGGTATATCTATACATCATTCTGAATACAATGACAAAAAATGAGCTCCAGTTTTATAGTGATTTTTCAAAATTATGTTTTCTAACAAACTAAATCAATTAAAAAAATGCACATCATGAAACATGCTGTATCTTTACTAACACGTACGCAGGCGTCAGAGTGAACGAGGCATCGATAAAAAGATAGTATACAGATACACGACACAACGGCTATCTTTGTGTGCTTGTAGTACCGCTGTACGGGTTTGGAAAGGGTGTATTTTTTGGTAAAATATGATAATGTTTTGTTGATTATCTCGGTGACGAGCCTGTAGTTTTGATGTGATGTGATGTATAGATGCTCCCCTTAAACGTTTGCTTATTGATATTGTTAGACCCTATATTTATTGCAAAAGCGTTATATACCGACGATGGTAACAAAATATTAGACCAAATTATGGACCCTGTCGGGCACGCAATTAAAAAAACCTGGCCAAGTGCGAGTTGGGCTCTCGCACGAAGGGTTCCGTACCATCCTTATATATATAAATCGTCTGTGTGTGTGTATATTATTGAACTCACAAAATGTTTGTATTGATATTCCGCAAGGCACCTTTTTCACAAATTTCAATTAAAAATATGAATATGAAAATATTAAGGCTTTTATTATTTTTTACCCAAACGCCAAATGATTTTACGAAAGCAAACATTGCTCCAATTAAATCACCAGCCACAGTACAGTTATTAGTGTGCGTGCGTATTCATGTTCAATTCATCATCAATCAAGCAATCAAATTCATCCACGCGCCCATCGCTAGGTATATGCCTACACTCTAACTCCCTCTTAAATATTCACTTTAACCTGGTGAACTCGAACCCGGGCTATAGAGGCCATAAGTAAATCATCCTCATCACCATCATTTCAGCTTGCTCGGTATAAGCTCTTTTAACACTCCAACTTAGCCGGTCCCGTGAGAGCCATATCCACAACTATACTATTTATAAAGAGCTTTGCTGGGCAGCGTTCGGTAAGCTACGAAATATCTTCACGTCCGATATACCGCAATGTCTCAAGACGAAAGTCTTTGACCAGTGTGTGTTGCCAGTGATGACATACGGGACTGAGACGTGGTCGCTCACTATGGGCCTTATCAGAAGGCTCAAGGTCACTCAAAGGGCAATGGAGAAGGCTATGCTCGGGGTTTCTCTGCGTAATCGAATCAGAAATGAGGAGATCCGCAGAAGAACATTGCTAAGCTCAAGTGGCAGTGGGCAGGGCACATTGCTCGCAGGACTGGTGGCCGCTGGGGCGGAACAGTCCTTGAGTGGCGACCGCGTACCGGAAAGCGAAGTGTGGGCAGACCTCTGACAAGGTGGACCGACGATCTGGTGCAGGTCGCGGGAAGCCGCTGGATGCGAGCAGCACAAAACCGGTCGTTGTGGAGGTCCTTGGGGGAGGCAGACGTCCAGCAGTGGACGACTTTAGGCTGACATGATGATGATGATGATGAAGACTTTGCTTCTCTGTTTGTTTGAAAATGGAATGGAACTACTGGTCCAATTCCAAAAAATCTTTCACTGATAGAAATTTGCATTTCTTGCGAATAATATAGACTATATTATATTTTGATGAAAAATATTCGTTTTAAATATACGAAATCAACGTGAACAAAGTCGCGGGGAAAGTGTTAATCTATAGGTACTATTAATAAAGAGTTAATGTTTGTGACTGTTTGTATGTCGGGGCTAATCTCTTGGAACTACTGGTCCAAGTACAAAAATTCTATCACTGATAGAATTATATATACCTTGTGGGTAACATAAATGTATATGGGTAACATAGGTACCTAAACCTTGGCTATAAACTTGCCTACACTCACACCAATTATCTAGCCCAAAAGAAGCTTCGTTATGAAATTCGTTAAATGGTTACTAGACAACGGATAAACATACTTAAAATACTTAAATACATACTTTGTATACATAGAAAACACCCAGACCCGAGACAATTTAGAAAAACAATCACTTCTAAATTGACTCGACCGGGGATCGAACCCGGGACCTCAGAGATGGCGACCACGAAAACCGGTGCACAAACCACTCGACCAAGGAGGTCGTCTATATTTTGATTTGATAAAAAAAGATTTACTTTTCAAATCTCGACATATACGCTTTATGGCTGCTTTAAATTTGAAATCGACGTAGATAAAGTCGCGAACAAACTTCTAGTAACATAATTATAAACAGTAAAATGGCAGCTGGCAGCCCTAGCAGTTCCGTGCTGCTAGCGATACTTAGGCCCACGTTGCGATAGGCGTTGCTGGAGCGACGCCAAAGGAGGCCGGAGAAGCCTTTAGCAGGTTCATAACTTAGTTAAAGCTCCACAATTAATATATAACATGTAACATAACACATACACGCTCTTAAAGCAGCTCGTCAAGAAACGGCTGATGTATCGATATCAGTATTTTTTTTATCTATCGCAGTGGTAGGTACTACTAGAGTGAATACATATAAATAAATAAATAAACTTTCCTACACTCACACCAATTATCTAGCTCAAGAGAAGCTTCGTTATGAAACTCGTTAAATGGTTACTAAACAACGGATAAACATACTTAAAATACTTAAATACATACTTATTATACATAGAAAACACCCAGACCCGAGACAATTTAGAAAACCAATAATATCTAAATTGACCCGACCGGGGATCGAACCTCAGAGATGGCGACACCATGAAAACCGGTGTACAGACCCCTCGACCAGGTCGTCAAATATCTACTCTATGCTACTAGTAAGAAGAAAACAAGTACCTATGTATGGATCGTAGCAAGTGGAAAAAAGTGGTCTCTGCCTACCCCTACGGGAAAGAGGCGTGATTATATGTATGTAGGTATGTATGTATGCTACTAGTGGACGACATCAGCTTTCGACACAATCAAAAAAAAATCAAAATTCAAAATCATTTATTCAGTTTACGCTACAAATAGCTCATATGAACGTCATTATGCCATCGGTTCGTAAGTCTACTCTGGGCGGGAGATCTTGTACTGAGAAGAACCGGCAACAAACTTAGCAAGAGTCCAGCTCTTTTCTCCCTTACAGCGTCATAAATTCGCTTCGTTCACGAGTATGACATATGAATCAGCCATCGCTTCACTCAACCATATATTAGGGATCCGATCGGACCCCTCGGAGAATCTAGTAGGGTAGGGAACGGAGACTCGCAGTAGTGCGCTATGCCGTTCCTTCTACAGAACCTCTGACGGTATTTTGTTTCACATGCACGACTTGAGGTACCCTTTAAGTTTCTACCGTGAAGTATTTATGTTTTTTATTTTATTTTATTTACTTAGGTACATAAACAGGTCACATCCAAAATTACATAACAAAAATTAATATCGAAAATATTGAGCTGGGATGCAACCCCAAACAATGTACACAATTTGACTAAATTCGACAGTTAATAAAGGAAAAAAAACATTGAAAATGTTTTCTTCAATTATTATTTCATCATCATCATCAGCTTTATTTTGACGACCTCCTTGGTCGAGTGGTTTGCACATCGGTTTTCATGGTGTCACCATCTCTGAGGTCCCGGGTTCGATCCCCGGTCGGGTCAATTTAGAAATCATTGTTTTTCTAAATTGTCTCAGGTCTGGGTGTTTTCTATGTATAATAAGTATGTATTTAAGTATTTTAAGTATGTTTATCCGTTGTCTAGTAACCATTTTAACGAGTTTCATAACGAAGCTTCTCTTGGGCTAGATAATTGGTGTGAGTGTAGGAAAATTTATTTATTTATAATCTATTATTATCAGCTCATTTTATGTCCCCACTGGTGGGGCACGAGCCTTCCCTATGGATAGATAGGGAGAACGGGCCATAAACTATCACGCGAGTCTTGCGGATTGGTGGTTGTTAACTATTGCTGATGCAGCCGGGAACAACGGCTTTACGTACCCGAAGCACGGAGGAGCTCGAGATGACAAATTTTTGGTCACCCATCCGATGACCGGCCTTTGCGAAAGTTGCTTAAGTTCAGCAATCACAGACCGGGCGCGTAAACCACTGCGCTATCGAGCTCAAATTTCCTTAAATGCGTATTTGGTATGTTTTCTTATATGCGTAAATATAATATATGTATAATATGTGTATCGATATCATAAATAGCTTACTATATGGCGTTCGTGCCCGCCCCAGTCCGCGAATCCCCGGGGCGTTGTAGTAAACAACTTTGGCAGTTTACGAGTGCCGGGTTCGAGCCCCGATGTGCATATTAATTGGCACACCAGCTCTATTTCTTATTGTAGAACAGTTTGTTTTAGCGTTGCGAATTTAAATTTATGAACTTTACACCTAAATTCAACATAGGTAAGGTAATTGTTGTACCTAGGTCAGTTTTTTTCATTATCATCATCATCATCTCAGCCAAAAGACGTCCACTGCTGGACAAAGGCCTCCCCCAAATAATCATGGGGGGGTATTTGCCGTAATCGCCACGCTTGGCAGGCGGGTTGGCGATCGCAGTAGGTTGAGGGTAACCTCAGAGAGATGCTGCTGCCCATCCTCAGTTTTTTTTATATGTATCTATATCTGTATCTATGTACAGATACAGTGTCTGTATCTATATAAATAAAAACGAATGTTTGAATGTGTTGCTAATCGCATAACTCGAGAAAGGCTGAATCGATTTGGCTGAGTTTTTTTCGTTGTGTTTGATGAAGTCTGAGGAAGGTTCCTAAGGAGAGAAAACCGTAAAAAATACGAGGAAAATAGTAAAAACAATTAATTTTTTTTATTATAATTTTCTCTGTCCCCAGCCGTCAAACATTTGACGTCAATCAAATCAAAACAAAGGCGCGTTTAAGATTATCATTGGTATGCCTTCAAGTTGGTTAGAGGTCAGATTTATTTATTTACGCGTCAAGTAATCAAACAAAAAATATCGTGTACCATAAGCTTTTTAATGCTCTAAGACCATAAGGCATTACAATAAATATATCATCACATTAGATATTACTAAAGTCTTTCAATGTTATTTTATTTCTATTAGACTGCGACAGGCCAATAACTTTTGACAGAACGAAATCTGTCGGGACAGCTACTAACATAAAAAAATCAATGTAACTTTGATTTAGAGAAATAGGGCAGAACTAGATCTGCCGGGACAGCTAGTATCTTTATAAAGATTGGAGTAATAATATTCTTAGTAATTGCATTAGTAACGTTAGAGTTAACCGCCTTTTTGTAAGACCACCAGTTTAGACCCAGAGGTCCCGGGTTCGATTCCCAGCGTTTGTATACTCGGTTTGGTTGGTGGCAGGACAGTTTGTCCGCCTGGCTAGCTACCAGCATCTTATCTAAATATGTCGCTATTACATCAATGTTTGTAGCATTGTTGTGTTCCGGCAGCTAGAGATAAGATAGCCAGTGCCTCGTAGTTGAGGATCCAGGTGAAGTGCGCTTCCACCAATTGGCCTTATCATCACTTCACATCAGATGAGATCAAAGCACTGGGCATTATTATTACGAACACTGGTGGCAATTCGTAGTGGCATTATCACCAGTGCCATATTCCGAGTTCTACACAGCAGAGCGGAGTAATAAATATTTTAATACAATGTTTCCAATTTTCCAGACATTTAAATGCGTTGTGAAAACAAATTGATTTCTGATAAGGGAATCGTAAAAAGGCTCGCGCCGCCGCGCCGGTTAAATAATAATAATTGTTTTTATAATTAAATGCTACTTTCCATGATTCGTGCTGCGTAAAGCATATTAGGCATGTTACGAGAGAAAATTTTTACTGAGTTGATTGATAGATAATTCCATTATGTCCGCCTTTTAAAGTGTACTGCCTTTTAAACTTATTTGTTATAACCTTCGATCAGTAACTTACTTGATAAATGTTCCAAAACAAAATTGCACCTGGAAAGTGGTCATGTTTGCTCATACCTATCTATATATTGATACGTGCAGCAAAAACTTTGTACCCATTTTTACGAAAATTGCGCAGACGGAGTATGAAATTTCGCACACTTATAGTTTATATAGAGAAGGTTATCCGAACGTTAATATTTTTTTTTAAATTATGCATAAAAATACATTAAATCAATAAAACAAACATTACACACACTACCATGTATTTGACACACACGCGTATGTATTTGACACACACGTATACCTAAATACTCTTTTCGAGAATTTCAAAAATGGAAGAGAAGCGGCCGAAATCTGTCAATGCCAATTCAAACTCACATTCTATCTTTTTAATTTTTCATTGCTTAGGATACAATCCGTGCAGCCTTAATAAAATTACGGTCGAATTTCGACCACTGGGCCACCACTAGTACATTTAAATTTCGAATAACAAAATCTGAAAAAACATTGGATAGCTGTTGTGAACCTTAAATCTCAAAACATTGTATAGCATCAACAACGTCAGCTTACTGTGAACCTTTTAAACATAACTATTAAGGTTGCAAATCATGTGGCTCCGTGTCACCAAAGTCGCGTACCTACTTACCGTCTTTCAAGCGTTCATTAGGAATCTAGTACCTACTTTGATCGAAGATTATAACGATTAAGGGTGCGCCGACCAAAAAATGCCAAAAATGCAGTTACGGTTAAGTAGAATATATATAGTTAGTATCATAGGGAACGTGTTTACAATTTGTCAGAACCATAAATTCATAACACGCTATAGTTTTTTCTACAATATCATTTAAAGTTGGGCAAAAATCATGAAAACGAGTGGCGGCTTTTAGTAAATTTCTTATAGTTTATCTAAATTATTGTACCTCTGATTTTGTCTAAACAATCATCAATGGATAAACTACAAATTGCTAGACTACATTTTCGATTCATCAAGTAGTTATTTAAATAATTATTTTTTATTAAGCACCTTAAATTCCCCATACAAAATTAGTATGGCCGCGCGGCATCAAATAAATATGGACGACAACATTTCAAATAAAACATATGACAACTGTCACTTACGGACGGCACACCCTTAAATGAATGAATGAATAAAAGTTGTTTTGTCCCAAACATACAACAACATAACTACAACACCAACTTAAAATAAACAAGAAAGCAGAATAGACTCTCACTCACAAAAAATCAACAACAAAGCAAAATAGCCAAGAATACAAACGAAACGGCGTTACCCTATCTATAAGTACTACTGGTCGCCCAGTGGTCGAAATTCGACCGTAATTTTATTAAGGCTGCACGGATTGTATCCAAAGCAAAGAAAAATTAAAAAAGATAGAATGTGAGTTTGAATTGGCATTGACAGATTTCGGCCGCTCCTCTTCCATTTTTGAAATTTTTGAAAAGAGTTTATATTTGTGTGTCTATTTGACATTTCATTTTCATGGTAGTGTGTAATGTTTGTATGTATTTTTATGCATAATTTAAAAAAAATATTAACATTCGGATAACCTTCTCTGTATAAACTATACTTAAGTGTGCGAAATTTCATACTCCTCCGTCCGCGCTATTTTCGTAAAAAAGGGGTAAAAAGTGTTTGCTTCACATATTAATAAATAGGTAAGTAAATTGCCTAGATAACCGCCCCACTGCTGGGCAAAAGCCTCCAATTGAATCCAAGTCATCACTACAATTGATGGTAAATGCGGGTTGGTGTTCACAAACTCGGGCTATTCATCGAAAAATCCGAAACACACTCTGCCCGACCTGGGAATCGAACCCGGGACCTTCGGGTATCGGGCCGAGCGCTCCGCCACTAGGCCACCGAGGCGTTCAACGCACTCGTATAACATTAAACATTAATTATCGGTATCCATTTTCCAACAGAATAGGCTAATAAATCGGCAGGGCGGCAATATTAAGTATTCCTCCATAAGTCTTGGCGGTCGGTATGCGGTAATGGGAATATTTGCGTATTGTTCCAACACCCCATGCTATGATAGATGGCTGGTGCGCGGTCGCGGTGCGGTTGCTGCATTCGACGCTACTTTTAATTGCGGAAATAAAGAAAAAAAAATAACTTGGACAGCAAATACCTAGATTATCAGGGCTTTACGCATATCCTAGGCATACCTTTAAGTAGAATAACAAGGCATCTTGGGCATTACAACAAATGTAGAATCATTGTTGTGTTCCCACAATTCACGATAAGATAAACAGTTCCTCGGTAGGTGATGGTTCCAAATGAGCGCTTTCAACTTAAAAAACATCTCTCAATAACTGATTATCCGAAATTGGTAAAAAAATACAACATACGGTAAATTTATAGTTTTGTAACTGCTTTGAAAATATGAAGCAAGCTCTACAAATCTCACGGTATGTCTTGTAAAACAGCAAATTACATCCAGCCTCTTTAAAATACTGAATGCTTGAATTAAAATTCTGTCGTGTCGCGTGAATTAAAGCAACACCGTCATCTTAATAACTCCATACTTCCGAAGGCATGTTTGCAATTCGCAAGCTTATCACGAAACCTTTGAACGGAATAACGTCTCTATATCGTAAACTTTACGACTTCGGTAGTTAACTGTGATACTTTTTGTGGGGAAACGGGGTCACCGTTAACGCTGATATAAAGCTAGAACCAAATATTAACTTTCAAAGCAATAAGATTTATAAAAATACAAATGTTAAAAAAAAATCCACGAGCAGGATTTGAACCTGCACCCTTCTGACATACCGGGTCAGGTGCTCTCCCAATTAAGCTATCGTGGTTCTAACCAGCCCGCCGAAATTATTCAACACTATTTACTTTTTACTTTGAAAGCCAAAGGCGCCCATTGAATGTCAACAACTACCGTCATTAACATCTGATCATAATATTTTTACAAATACTAAAGATCAGTTAAAGGTTAAGAAGTCAGCAAGCTATTTATAAATTGTTTTTGGTTGTTTTATATAATTTTTAACGCAAATTTTGTTGCGAACAAATTACAAAAACACAAATGTTGAAAAAATTTCCACGAGCAGGATTTGAACCTGCACCCTTCTGAAATACCGGGTCAGGTGCTCTCCCAATTGAGCTATCGTGATCCTAACCAGCCCGCCGAAATTATTCAAAACTATTTACTTTTACACAACAAAATTTGCGTTAAAAATTATATAAACAAAGCAAAAACATTTTAAATAAGGTTTATATTGAATTATAAAACTACATCATTATACATTTGAATTGGGTGCAAATATTTTTAATTTTAGCACTCAAAGAATTTAAGTTGCGAAAATACATGAAGCTTTGAAGTAATTGTTGCTAACCGAGCAAAGTCCGGTGTGGCTGTAAAGGCCGTCTAAGGCCATTAGCAAACTATCTCAAGAAAGAAAAGGTGGCTGGGCGCCAAAACGCCCGATACCCGAAAGTCTTACGTTCAATTCTAAGGTCAGGCTAAGCATGTTTCGGATTTTTCGATGCATAGCCCGGACTACCAATCACTAACAATCATTTGTAGCGGTGACTATTTGATTGAGGTAATAGGATATCTACTACAGAAGCTACAGAAGCTACTACAGAAGCAATGGCAGAGTTACAATAAATAACAAACAATAAATAACCTTTCCTACACTCACATCAATCAATATGAATCTCGTTAAATGGTTACTAGACAACGGATAAACATACTTAAAATACTTAAATACATACTTATTATACATAGAAAACACCCAGAGCCGAGACAATTTAGAAAAACAATAATTTCTAAATTGACCCGACCGGGGATCGAACCCGGGACCTCAGAGATGGCGACACCATTAAAACCGGTGTACAAACCACTCGACCAAGGAAGTCTTCTCGACCAAGGAGGTCTTCAGTTCGGAGTGCTAAGTGCGTAGTCACCACACGAAAACGTTAAATATGTCAAGAATCTGTACAGCAGGATCGCAAATTCGCAAGTCACCTAGCCACCGCTCTGAGACCAGTAATTTAGCTACTAGACCATAGCAGGTACTTACCTCCTCACCGAACTTAAAGAGCTGCAATCCCTTTTCAAAGGGCGTCAATAGCAGGTCCTCTGTTCGCCCAAATTGGTAGATGCAGAATTGAGTATCCCACCATTCATGTCTGTTCCTGAATGGGAATGCTCGCGTATTGTCCCAATCCCATTGAAGTTATGAGGAATGGCGGCGGTAGGGCGATCGCGTTGCTGTGATGTGATTCGATGCTTTATGATCAGAGGGCTTAGACAAGTAGCATAACGGTAATAGAAAAGAAATGTAATAGAATAATTAACGTATGAGATTGACATAAGCCAACGACGCTTTTTTAAACCCCTGCTATTTATAATCATAATAGTACCTACATTCAATCTTATGCATGAAATTTTGACTACAAACGCGGACTGGCACCGGCTCCAAAAACTTCGTTGGCTGGCACCGGCTCCAAAAATAACAATATTTGTATCTATTTATTTTTCTAATAAAATAATTGTCTTAAGCAGTCTAAAAATATAATTTTTATTTGTTTCTTTATGTGGATTGCAAATAAATATTTGGTATTGGTAGTAGTTTGTATGTGTGAATGATAGTGTGTGCATAGTTTGCTTCCTAATTAGTCTATTTTAGTTTATGCATGTCGTGGCAACCTCTAATTAAGACAGCGCCTTAGAATGTAACCCATTATCTGTTGTTTTATAAATGTACATGGTGTTTTATAAATGTACATGGTGTTTGTTTTGTTGGTTGTCCTTATATAAAGAAAAAATAAAATAAAATAAGTATTTACTTGTTGAGTCGGTTTCTTTTTGTTAAAATTTTGTCATAATTACTAACATTCATTATGTTTCTGTTGCAGGTAATAGAGATTGAAATACGATTGCATCGCGATACCAGTGTTGCAAGCTGCAATTACATCCAAATTAAAACATTATGTAAGTTATTTACTAACCTACATACGAGTATTATACAGAACTTTTATTTAGAACATTTTTTTAGCAGTTAGAAACAATAAGGAACTTTTTATTATATTATTATATCAGCCATAACTGTCCGGTCCCACTCTTGGGCCTTTGCCTAAAAAAATCCTTAACAAAAATAAAAAATAGGGCTGTGTGTATTAAGTTTATTTATTAATTAATTGAGCATTCAATAAAAATGTTAGACTAACAATTAAAGAAGTAATAATAGGTATAAGCATGGTATAAGTAAAAATGTAGAAAGAAAGAGTTGTAAAAATGTATATAATTTTTAGTATTTGTCAATCGGTCACTGAGGGCTATATTTGTGAATGTCATTAGATATTTAATTTCCTATTTCCACCTAAAATCGGAAAATGTTATCCTAAACCAATTACATAATAATACTTTTGAATATATGTCCCAAAAAAGCGAAGGTGCTGCGCGAATACCATTCCGGCACAGAGTAAAACTCCGAACAATATGTAGAGTTTCATAAATCTATGGTCCATTGTGAAGCGGCCATTAGCGCCCTCTAGCGGGAGTTGGCGAATTACATTTGCGTACGTATGTATAGCTTCGGATTTTCATTTTGAAAGTTGTGCGCAATATGTTAGGTACGTATTCTACCATTTTGTGGAGATTGCACGAATAAGGAATTCCCACTGGATTTGCAGTTTAATTTGCCACGGTGATAAATACCATGAGGAGATAGTTAAGAATGAATGACTGAACGAACGTTACTTGTTCTTAAAATTTATGGGACGTGATCGCGAAAGGAATTTGACTTGTAATTTTTTATTTGTCACCTTTTTTAAATACATTTATGGGCTTGTAGTGTATGTAGTATATTAATAGAAGAAGTAAACAGCCCATAACTGTCCAACTGTTGGGCAAAGGCGTCCATCATTGAAATCAAGTCATCGCTACAATTGATGGGTAATGGCTTAATCGCCACGCTTGCCAAATGCGGGTCGATGATCACAAACCCGAGCTTAAGCATCGAAAAATTCGAAATACATTTTGCCCGACCTGGGAATTGAACCTGGGACCTTCGGGTATCGGGCCGAGCGGTCTGCCACTAGGCCACCGAGGCGCGAGGTAGTTAATAACCTGTTTTTTTTTTTTAAATTTGACAAGGAAGCCATCAGGGTGTATTGAAGTTTGTTATTGTTAACAGAAACTTCTGAATTAATATTACTTTTTACAATGTAGATAATTTTTATGAGTTTAATATTCAATTTCGATACATCACAAACCGTCTTTGTGGTTAAGACCAACGGTTTAGGCCCGGGTTCGATTCCTAGCTGGAGGTACATGTTTGTGTACTCGGTTTGGTTGGTAGTAGGGCTTGTTGTCCGCCTGGCTTGCTACCACCATCTTATCTAAATATGTCGCCATTATAGATAAGACATCCAGTGCCTCCCTAGTTGAGGATCCCGGGTGAAGTGCGCTTCCATCATTGGCCTTATCATCACTTAACATCAGGTGAGATCAAGGCACTGTTCTTACCCGTAAAATATATATGTTTTTATCTTTATATATATAAATCTTTTGTTGTGCGTGTGTATCTTATTGAAAACTCCTTCTAAACGGCTGGATTGATTTGGATGAAATTTTTTGTGTGTGTTCAAGTGGATTCGAGAATGGTTTAGATTTACAAATGGTAGGTGGCGCTGCTATAGGGGTCCATCATGGGATACGGGTGTTCTTAAGAGGACGAATGATTTGTTTGTTTTGTTGTCATGGAAACTAGTTTATATTATATGTATAATCAAAATCAGCCCTTTCCAGTTCACTGCTGCAATACTAAACAGAATACTATATCTGTGGCCTCTCCCAATGCATAATTTTTTCCAATAACCACATTATTCAATAACCGAATACGATTATTTAACTACATGCATTAGAACACAGAGATCGTTCAGTACACTGGGCCACCGATCGCGCCACCAAACGTAACGGCAGGCTAAAATTACCACAACTATAACTCAACCGAGTGCATACGCCGCAGCTGTCCGCTGTAATCGGTTGATCAGCTGATTTATGCTTTGATCTGGCCGACAGCCGCTCGGCGCCATCGCGGAATAAGGAAGATCCAGAAAGAAAGTAAGCTTAATACAAACCGCCCTCGAACAACGCACACATACACCTTTTTTTATATAATTTTTTCATGACCAAGGATACTAGTCCTTCAGTCGAAAACTTTATTTATAAGTTTCTCAAAATTAAACTCTATATACATGAATGATAATACAAATGAGAAGTGAGAAATGATATACCTCCCAACCCCTCGAGTATCTCAGTAAAGATGTAAGGCTTTACTAAGTCCTCACGCGGACTTCTTAAGAGAATTTGAAAAGTGCCGTTGCACTGTTTTGTTTCATGCGCAGTCACGAAAACCTAACGGTTAATAACCACCATTATTTCACATTAATATTCGACATAACACAAATTTTAGAAAATAAGGCGAAACCGCAGGCATGACTCTTCACTTTCCCGCCAAGAAGTCTCTCACACATAGACCCTCTCACTAGTGTTGCCAGGTCCAGTGTGTCAAATTTCGGGACCGAAGGTAAAAATAATTTTGATTTTTGGCACTTGCTCCAAAAATAACAATAATTGTACCTATATATTTTCCTAATAAAATTATTGTCTAAATAAGTCTAACGCTTATTTTTTACTTTTTAGTGCAATTTTATCAGTGTACTTTTTTTGGAGTGGGTTTTTTTTGTTAAAATTTTTGTTTTAGAATAAAAGCATTACATTTTAAAAACTCTTTCATTTACCATTGCCACAGCAATCTACCCTCACAGTGGTGAACCTGACGCGATACCTACCATTAGGCTACCTACAGTTAGCATATATGTAGATAGATAGCATAAAGCTTTAATAAAAATGGACTACCAAACATACCCGGGTGTTAAGACACCAGTAACAGACAGTGTGCGTTGTTTGAGCGCGTTTGGAAGAAGCTTGCTTTCTGCTGTATCCTCATTGTGTGGCGCCACGATGAGATCGTGATGCAATTACGCATCTCGTCACACTTTCGTTGTGCAGTGCTCATTGACTTTACCATATTAAAAAGAAACTCCTCATATCGGATCGCCTTGGTGGCCGAGAATCAAAACGCTCGAGAGGCCAAGGCTATGATTATTGAAATCACACTAATATTATAAATGCGAAAGTTTGTGTGTATGTATGTTCGTGTATTTGTTCCTTTTTCACGCTGCAACGGATGGATGGATTTGGATGAAATTCGTCATACAGATAGTTTATAACCTGGATTAACACATAGAATAGTTTTTATTCCGATATTCCCACAGGAATCACACTATAAATATACTAAGAACGACAACGACACAACGTGAGGCACTGGCTGTCTTATCTCTAGCTGCCGGAACACAACAATGCTACAAACATTGATGTTATGGCGACATATCTAGATAAGATGGTCGAAAATAAAAATATAATAAATATTCGAAATAACACAATTTTTAGAAAATAAAACAAAATCGCAGACATGACTCTTCACTTTCCCGATATAATAACTAACATCAATCATCGCCACTTTGCAACATTATAGCGATGACTTGATTTCAATCATCCATCATCTGGCTTTTGCCCAGCTGTGGGATAGTACATACGTAAGCTATGCTTTACTTTAATTTTTACACCGTAAAAGTTTTTTCACAGGGTGATCACGACCACGGGTTGATTTTTTAATCGCATCGGAGATCTCGATATTAAACGTGACATAAAATACAGTATTAAACATAATATTTCTGCATTCTTTACCTAATTTGGTTACTACTTTAAATATCATTTAAAAACTATCGGTGTGAAATGTTTTTGCTTTGTTTATATATTTTTTAACGCAAATTTTGTTGCGAAAATACTATGATCGGATGTTAATGACGGTAGTTGTTGACATTGAATGGGCGCCTTTGGCTTTCAAAGTAAAAAAGTAAATAGTGTTGAATAATTTCGGCGGGCTGGTTAGAACCACGATAGCTCAATTGGGAGAGCACCTGACCCGGTATGTCAGAAGGGTGCAGGTTGAAATCCTGTTCGTGGATTTTTTTTCAACATTTGTGTTTTTGTAACTATCGGTGTTAAAAATAAGTTACCTTGAATAAGAGAAAAAGGAGCACTTGTAATTGATATCGAAGCGTGAGAATTAGTCAAAAGCCTCCACACTAGCCACAAAAATAAACCTTTGAAAAAACATAATTAATGTTAATTTTCCTTAGCAAATGGCAAAGGCAGACTTTCCCATTAACAGTTATACAAAATAACGTAGGTAGTTGCACAGAACTACTGAACACGTTGCATGCCTGCATCACTATCTATTGCGCGCGACTGCGCTCGCTGTCAGCCGGACGCGAACACATCCGAAGTGATTTCCTACCAAACTCGATAAATCCACGATAAACTGGCAACACCGACGGGGTAGCGCGCGAGAACTGTAATAGCAGTGTTTTGTTCAACACTGCACATTATGCTGAGATAATAACAATACCGCATTTGGTACCCCTGAATGAGTAAGAGTCCCGTTAATAATATTACTCTAATACTTAGGTCACTTGACCATGACATGTTTGAATAGTTAAACTGTCAGGATTTTTCCGTCATCACTGCTGAAGGCAACTTAGGTTTCTCGCCGCCCTTAAGAGGCTTATCACAAAATGTGCGCGCTAACGCTCTCTCAGTACCACGAGCGGCCGACGCATCGCAAAAGTAATAAGCATTTTGTGCAGTTGCAATTACATTTATTTGAAGTTTAATAATTTGTTATCGTTCAAAAAAGTATATAATTTGAAATATTATAAACTAACGTTTAATTTGGTGTACATTTTACTTAATAATATTAATGGGGTAAGGAGATATTTACAGCTAATTCTGAACGTTTTATGGCTTTATCTTAACCACTATTTATGAGATATTATTATATAGATAGATAGATAGATAAAACTCTTTATTGCACACACACACACAGAAAAGTAGAAACAAAACAACAAAATTTTTATATCGGGGTGGGCAAAGGCGGTCTTATCGCTTAAAGCGATCTCTTCCAGACAACCTATTAAGTAAGTAAGATTATATATTTTTCATTTCGTTTGCTTAGTACAGTAGTTTAATCCATGAGCTTGAAAATTGCCGACAGCGTATTTAATTGAAAACTAGCTTCGGAATTTTAGCTTTATATAAATAGATAAGGGAAAATTGCAGAAAGCGAGGCCGCTACGAATTATACTAATAATTACTATTCTCCACCATACAATAAGTCAAAATTGTCTAAGGGTTTCAGTTTCTCTGAACATGAACGCCGAAGTTGGGCATTTTATGCAAAAATCACGGTCAAAATGTAATAGGCCCCTTAAATCCGGTCACATTGTAAATGCCACCGGCAATCACCAGCAAAGCAACCGGTCATTAGTAAACCAATATACGTCTAACGTCCTTTTCCCATAAAAGGGGAAGACGCAGACAGAGCATCAAAATCACCATTTTTTTTGTTAACTCGCCGTTAGTGACGTTGACGCCACATTTAGTATTAACAAAGTAGAGCTCCAGAGTAGAGCTCCAAAGTGAAGTAGATACCATCAGCGATGGGTTGCAGCCGATCGCCTTATGAGCGAGCATCTTGGATCCCTAGTCGGCTCTTACGACATGCGCGAGAGTTAATTCTTTAGTTTCGATATTTTTCTCGAGACAAAAAAAACACTTTAAAGATAAGTTATACTTACATATATCGTTTACTTACTTACCTTACCCAACTTTTTTAAACATTTTATTTTTGCATATAAAGAGAGAGAGAAAATTAAATCTCTCAATTTTCAGTATGAGGCAAAAAGCGTGTAAGACAATATGCTGTTACACAAATTCTTTTTAGACCAAAAGCGATTAAATCTACTTGCTTGAAGGCAAATCACCTATAGGATAAAATACGCTCCTACATATAACATATTATGTTCTATGCAAATAAAGATTTTTTTTTTTTTTTTTTTATGACAAAACACGGTCGTGGCAAAATGCGATTAGGGCAATACCTACTGGTAAAAAATGCGTTTGAGGCACCCATCTTAATCGTTAAAATTATGCCTTTTCTCCCCTTAAACTATTTACACACTCCATGTATTTGTTTGCATAATTTTAGTATTTATTTAAGTATCTTAGAAGTAAAACAAAAATATAACATTATTATTTAGACTATTATTTGTTAATATCTACTTATACAGTAACAATTTTTTATATTTTTTTATATGTAATAGTATTTTTATCGACTGTTTTGTGGTTCACAGATTTCAGATTTCATCTTAGTCCTCTCGTTTTATGAATAATGTGATTATTGTTAATTGTAGTGTTTAAGCACCATGTGTCATTACTTTTATATATTGTTTTTGTTATCAACCTAAGTTATCTGTGTACTTATTGCTTTGGCTGTTTATGTACCGATTAAAATAAAATAAAAAATAAAATAAGTAAGAATGCTGACATATTATTTTTAAATACATTTTAGTTCTGCGAAAAGTGATAACATTACTTTTGATGCACATTTATTTTGTGGAGATACGCTCCGTTTAGTGATGACTTCGAGCTTTATCGATTACACATATTAATGGATAATAACTCGATTAGTCGCTGGGCGCGCAGCGGCGGTCGGACGCCGAGAGAGCTTTCATCGATCAAATGTTTCCATCGTTCGATCAACACAATTTTAACGTGGTAGGGCTTTTAAAAATTATAGAGTGCGGTTTAAAATACACAGATCGTAGTGGCGTCAGTGTTTTAAAGCCTAGTGTACAACACAGTTTTCGTCGCCAAAATTTAACATAGATTCAAAATTAAAAATTATTTATTCAGTTTACGCTACAAATAGCTCTTATGAACGTCAAAGCCATCGGTTCGTAAGTGTACTCTGGGCGGGAAGCCTTGTACTGAGAAGAACCGGCAACAAACTCAGCAAGTGTAAAAAATACTCATACCGTGCTGACCATCAAGACACGTACCAAAAAGTTTGGACAATCGTTCCTTTGCCGAACTGCCCGTATGTGGAATGCGCTTCCCGCACACGTGTTTCCCTCCTCTTTCTCTCCCGGGTTATTTAAGCGGGGCGTGAAAAAGCATTTATGCAGGCCGCCATAGTGTGAGCGTTCGGCATAGCGTGGTAGCGCTGTGATGAACGCTTTCACTTCTTGGGCTTCACTGGCTGCTTTTCATCAGGCAGGGTGAGGCCATATTGGCGGCCACGATAAAAAAAAAAAAAAGTTCATTGATTCTCGTCGATATATCAAAAATAAAAAAAAAACTAAACTAGGACTTTATTCGCAACTTCCTCCGCGTGTATAAAAAAAATCTTTTTTTTTAAATAAAATGTAGCTTATGTTACCCGCAAGGAATACAGCATTCTACCAGTGAGAGATTTTTTTAAATTGGACCCGAAGTTCCTTATCTTTTTTCAAACTCTACCAGTTTATTAATAATATAAAGATATAAATGATACTTATAAATGACGTTTGATTGTCTTCATGTCAGGCCCATACGTTTTGTTTAAGAGCGTTTACGCCGCACACTAGCGCCGCCAATGAAAAAAAAAACATATTAGCATTATGCAACCCACCGACCTCCTCGAATCTGTTCATTAAGATATAATAGATTATAATTTCCGTTGAGCCCTGACAATTTATATGCGATTAATCGTTTGAGTTATCGAATATTGATCGACATACATTCGATTGTCATGACCATAGACTACTCGCATTGCCAAGAAAAATGATGCGTTCACTAGTGATCACTCTTCGCAGCCGCCATTGGCAAGAGCTGTAATATAACTAATTAGTGATTGAAACAATGCCAATGTATTATATTAACTGTGTTCGCTTTGTTGCGGGCTGCCTGTGAGTTTGTCATCTCTGCATTTGTTTTTTGGCTTTATGTGAGTTTAAGGAATTGCGTTACGTTATTATTAATCTATGGAAGGGCGCGAAAAAACCGTCTGGGTGGAAAGTAAGTCCAAACTCGATGACTCTAGACATTAATCTTTGTTTATTTGTAAGGCGGTAAGGGTCTTACAAATAAATAGAGAATAAGGTCGCAATAGTTATTCCGTGTTTTGTTCCCGCCATGTAAATGTCATTTTAAATTAGAGTAAAAGAGGCAAAACACGGAATAACTATTCGGAGGTTATCCTCTGTTTATTTGTAAGGAGGTAAACGTAAGTATAAATGAAATCACGTAACGATTCTTTCAAAGTCAAAAAGAGCCGAAACCGCTGAAGCTAATTGGAAATTGGACTCTGAGTTAATTGAGTCACTCAATTAAAGTAACCAGCCAATTTATCGAAATCATCTCATAAAGCTATCAAATAGAGGGTGAAAGTTTGTATGAAAGTCCGTCGGTTTTAAAGTAAAATACATAAAAAATGGTATTTGACTTTATATAAGAATTAAGAATAACGTGTCTTAGGAATTTTGTTTTTTTTTCTTTAAAGGAGTAAAAAAGAGATTAAGGTTTCGTTTTTTTTTTAAAGTAAGAACTATCAAAATGTATTATTATTCAAACCACCACCACCAGTTTAGATTTTAGAAGAGCCTTCGATCGAGAAGAGCTGCCAAGAAATTCAGGAGACAAAATTTCTTTAAATATTAACTTATTTTTTACATTGTCCTTCTTAGTGCGGCACTCTTGACAGAGTGCTCGTGGTCAATGAAGGGTTATGGTAAAAGGAGGCGAACGAGCAGGCGGGTCACACCTGATGGAAAGTAATCACCGCCGCCCGTGGACACCCGCAAAACCAAAGTTATCGCAGATGCATTGCCAACCCTGAGGAAGGAGTTGGATCTTGAGGAGGGAGTAGGAATTGGGAGGGGGGAGGGGTGAGAGATGGGCCTCCGGTACTTTCACTCACCGGACGAAACACAACAGCAACGAGTGCCGTTGTTTCACGCCGATATTCTGTGAAAGGGTGGTATTACGCCGGGCGAGCCGGCCCATTTCGTGCTGCAACGCAGCGTGGCTCTACCACTACAAAAGCCCGAAACAACAGCTGCGACAACAAATGCTGCGAGCCCTTCGTGCTCGCAGCAACTGCTGCCTTTGCAAGCCTTCTCCACCGGTCTCTGTTGGCCGCATGGCGAACGCACTCCGTCATAAGAGTCCCAGTGACGGATTTTATGGTATCAGTCCATCTCGTTGGCGATCAGCCGCGCGATCATTTGCCTTCGACTCTGCCCTGAATTACAAGCCTCCATTAAGTTGGTTTTACGTGTAACGTGTCCAAAGAATTTCTAAATCCGCAATTGCACAAGCGATGACAGTCTCTGCTTTATTTTGATTTCCTTCATTTAGGACATGTAGGTGCGATGGGCGGTTCAGCTTATTCTAAGCATGCGTCTCCAGCACCACATTTCCAGAGCATCGATCCTACGTCGGTGTTGGAGTCGCAGCGTCCATGTTTCTGCCCCATACAGAAAGATTGGAAAAACCAAGCTGTTCATCAGGCGTATTTTGGTATTCTTTGTTATGCGACGGTCTTTATTTTTTATATTACCTAAGCTTGTAGAAAGTGGAACAGTCTCCCTTCAGAGATGTTTCCCGTGCGCTATATCATGACGTTCTACAAATACATAGGCTCTCGCCAGTCGGGAACGCATTGACAGCTCCCGGATGTTACTACGATGATGCCTACTGTAAGTATCATTTGTTATATTAGTATGGCATTGAGTCGCTTGGCGGGAAAGTGAAGAGTCATGTCTGCGGTTTTGTCTTATTTTCAAAAATTTGTGTTATGTCGAATTTTAATGTGAAATAATGGTGGATTATTAACCATTAGAGTTCGTGAGTGTGCATGAGTGTTGGCAAATGAAACAAAACAGTGTAATGTCACTTTTCAAATTCTCTCAAGAACTCCGCGTGAGGACTTAGTAAAGCCCCACATCTTTACTGAGATACTCGATGGGTTGGGGGTATATCATTTCTCACTTCTCATTTCTATTATCATTCATCATCATTATTGGAGGAAGAAGGAAATATTGTTTATTTGTGTATTACATAAAGGAAAAATTACTTTGACACTGGCTAAATATGCTAATCGCACGAAGCCATCAATTAAAGGAAAAAAAAGTACGGCATTGAAGCAGCGCCTCCTGGCGACATAGGAGAAGAGCTACAATTTTGCCATACAAATTTTCGTTTTCGTAAATGTAATCGAATGAATACGGATAAAGAAAACTCTCTCTAAGCACTCAGGTATTCATGAGAGGCGATGATCACTTCCGGTCAAGTAGCTCTCCAGATCGTGAGACGGCATTTTTTTTAAACACGCATTTTGTTACGCATCCTTCATCCGGTACTTTTAAGACTAGTGTCTCGAGCTAGTTGCCCCGTGAACACGTATAGTTCACTACCTAATATCCAGATAGGTTACCGGAGCTGTAAGCTCGCTCACTTCTCGTTGCACTAAAAGCACAACTCGCAGTGTACCACTGCTCGGGCCGTCAACTCTAAAGTCGACTACCAAATGTGACTATGAAATGTCGGACGGACGGACAGCGGAGTCTTGTAATAGGGTCCCGTTTTACCCTTTGGGTACGGAACCCTAAACAAGCCGATTACTGACACATGTCGGATACTGGTGCCACTGTCTTATCATCATCACCAGCTCATCTTTAGTCCCCACTGCTGGGGCACGAGCCTTTCCAACGGATGGACAGGGAGAACGAGCCACAAACCACCACGCGGGCCCAGTGCGGTGCAGTAGCTGTTAACGACTGCTAATGCAGCCGGAACCAACGGCTTTACGTGCCTTTTGAAGCACGTACGAGCTCATGATGATACGTTTTTGGTCACCCATCCGATGACTGGTGTTTACGTAAGTTGCTTTACTTTAGCACTTTAACACACACTCCTCAATATATTTTTTTTATCATTATTATCCTCAGCTCAGTCCCCACTACTGGGACACGAGCCTTCCCTATGGATGGATAGAGAGGACAGGCCATAAACCACCACGCGGGCCCAGTGCGGATTGGTGGTTCTTATTATTTATTTATTCTGCCGTCATAAGGAAAAAGAGCACAACTAACATTTTTTTTAAATTTGAGTTAAATATATATTTGGAATCAGGAGAAAAAGGCCTATCTTTTCAAACCGGTTTTTCTCTTGATTTGAAAAATGTTAGATGTGCCTTTTTTAATTATGACGGCAGACTTAAAGAAGCGTATAAGATGGGCGGCATAGCTCACCAAAATTACTAGAGCATTAAAATTAGCTATCAAAACGGTCGATCTACCATCTGAGAGCCGGTGCCAAAACGTCGCTCGGGATGCGAACCCGCGACCGCGCGGTTATTAATAACCAACCTCGCGACGTCTCAGTTGGCCTATGATTTACAACCAGCGATTTAATTACAGACCGACAGCGTACACACTCATCTGCTGTAATAAAATTAGTTGGAAGTTAGATGCAGATGCGTTGATAGACAGAGAGATCACACTAACATTATAAATGCGAAAGTTTGTGTGTATGTAACACTAACTAACTAGAATGGCATAACGACCCAAAGTGAGTCTTGGCCCCCGATAATAAGGTCGCCATCTGGGTCGGTCCTGCGCCACCAGCCCCCCGACCGCCTAACCGATCGCTTTGACTACGCGTATAGTTTATGACGTCATCTTGCCACCTCGCACCGCCTTTGAAAGCAATATCACAAGCTAAAGGCTATAGCTTTCGATATTGCTTTCATAGGCGGCACGAAACGACAAGATGACGTCATAAACCACACACGAAGTCAAAGCGATCGGTTAGGCGGTCGGGCCCCTGGTGCCAGTCATCCGCGTTGAGCTCGCGCAAGTCCTTACCGACCTCGTCCTCCCAGCGGTACCTGGGTCTTCCAACCGGTCGTCGGCCACTAGGACGTCCGGCACGTTATGCTCGCTTTACCGCACGATCCTCTCCCATCCTCTCGAGGTGGCGGAGCCAGCGAAGTATATGTATGCATGTATGTTGTGTGTATGTTCGTATATTTGATGCTTCTTCACGCTGCAACGGATGGATGGATTTGGATGAAATTCGGCATACAGATAGTTTGTAACCTGGATTAAAACGTAGGATACTTTTTATCCTGATATTCCCACGGGAACGAGAACCACGCGGGAGAAACCGCGAGCGGCCGCTAGTGGAAAATAACTATACTTCCTTACTTCTCTTCTTGTAATGCCACTATGGAGAGGTTCATTTTTTTTAATTACCACCTGGTATCACTTCGCCTTCAACTCACCTGATGTTAAGGTTTATCAAAAATGTATCATCTCGAGCTCCTCCGTGCTTCGGAAGGCACGTAAAGCCGTTGGTCCCGGCTGCATTAGCAGTCGTTAACAACCACCAATCCCCATTGGGCCTGCGTATGGTGGATGGCCCTTGTTCCTTATCCATCCATAGGGAAGGCTCGTGCCCCAGTGGTGGGGTCATAAAATGAGCTGATGATAATAATAATAAATCTTTATTAAATAACTTATTTTACAATATAACCAGAATACTAAACATACTATATAATCTCAAAAATACACAAGTGCCTGAACTAGGATTATCCTGTTTTCCAGGCAAAAGTAAAGGACTTACTAAAATCTTAAATTAGCAAAATACATTTTTATTCTTAGTGACTAAATAAAAATAAAAACAAAACTATTTATTTATAAACTTATCTTCCTAATGTATATAAATTAAATATTATTTATTTCGAACTAGGAACCTTACTAAATTCTTAAATAATAATATTAATAATGCAAACATAAATACATACATACATTAACGTCGATTTTAAATGTGGCCTTGGACGATCGTTCTTGGGCACAAGCTACTCTTCCCATTCGCTTGGGAGGCCTTGGCGTCCGCAAAATTTCAAGTATTAGTTTACCGGCTTTTTTATCCTCGGTCCATGGCACCGAAAAATTAATCAGGAAAATCCTAGCCCCCACACTGATTAATTTTGATGTGCCGTGCTTCACCGAGGCTATGGATGCCTGGAGACTCGCTTGCCCGAATTCAGATACACCCGACAATCCATCTTCCCAGAGTCGGTGGGATGAGCCGCTTTGCAGAGTAGTATTGAATAATTTACTTGTCACGTCTGCTACTACTGCGGAGCGTGCGCGCCTGCTGGCTGTGGGCAAGTGGGAGTCGGGTCTTTGGCTTCATGCACTACCGTCGTCGAACTTAGGTACTTTGTTCGACGACACTACTTTCCGCCTCGCTGCTTCCCTGCGTCTAGGAGCTCCTTGTTGTTTTCCCCATCGCTGTCACTGTGGCGAAGTTGTCAACGGCCTCGGATACCACGGCCTGTCTTGCAGCCGTAGTGCGGGCCGCTTAGCCCGGCACGCGAATATTAATGACATCATCCGACGTGCTCTTGTCACCGTCGGCGTTCCAGCTGTATTAGAACCCAATGGCTTGGCACGTGACGATGGCAAGAGACCGGACGGCATGTCTTTATTTCCATGGAAGGTGGGTAGGCCTCTAGTGTGGGATGCAACTTGTGTCGATACTCTTGCGCCATCCCATCTTCCTAGCACAGCGTGCTGTACTGGTGCTGCTGCTGCGGCTGCAGAAAACCTTAAGCGGCGAAAGTATAATAACCTTATCGGCAATTATATTTTCGAGCCGTTTGGGGTTGAAACCCTCGGGCCGTGGGGTCCGAGTGCTCATGCTTTGTATAATGACATCTCCAAACGGCTGGTTGACTCTTCCCATGACCCAAAGGCTGGCTTTTACCTTGGCCAGAGGCTAAGCATTGCCATACAACGAGGCAATGCCGCCAGTCTCTTGGGTACATTACCAGTCGACAGCGACGAGGAGGAATTTTTTGACGCCATATTTTAGTTTAGTAATAGTTTTAGTTAAGTTTATTTTATTTATTCCACATGTAATACAATAAATTCTTGTTATATAATAAATAAACAGTTTCCATATGAAAAATAAAATAATGCAAACTACTCTTTTATTCTTTGTGACTAAATAAATAAATAGCAAAAACAACATTCATTTATAAACTTAACTACTTCATGTATAAAAATTTAAACAATATTCATTTTAAACTACTAGGTATAAAGATAAAAGCAACATTCATCTTAGGACAACTAATAATTGTTCTGTATCCTCGTAGGACATATTGAGAAGGGCTTCTTTGAGTATATTCTTTGTTTTACTATAGCAATGATGATATATGCCTAATTTAGTGTTTAACCTATTATAAAGAAGTGGACCTAAGAACAAGTAAAATCTAGAAGAGAAGGCATGTTTTGTTGCTGTATTTTGAGGGCAAACTATATTTTTCGTCTTTTGTTAGTAGTTTCAGTGCTGTATGGAAGTGCGACGTGTTGTTTGATAACTGTGTTTAGAATAAATAACTGTCTAACCGATAATACTTTACAGGATTTATAAAGAATGTCAGTGGGGAAAAGGAAAGGACGAAAAGTAGAGACTTTTAATACCGCTCGTTGGGCTCTCTCAATGGTTAGTAATATAGTTTTAGCAGTGCCACCCCATGACGCAATGCAATAAGTTATTATTGATTGACATAAAGTTAGGTAAACTTGCCTGATTAATATTAAATCCGCAATTTTGCGTAGTTTTTTAAAAACAAATATTAATTTCCGTATTCTGCCGCATAAAGCTTCAATATGGTGCCTAAAAGCAAGGGTTTCATCAATTATAACACCCAAGTACTTAATCCTGCCAGTAATAGCAATGTCCGAACACTTGCACAGTAGATTTGTGGGGTCCTTACATTGGTGAGCATAAAGTTTAGGGTTCGTTGGAGCCGATTTTGATTTACGCATAGAAAACTGTATATAATTTGTTTTATCCGCGTTCAGTGTTAGTAGACGTTGCTGAAGCCAGTTATTAACAAGATTGAAGCCCCGTTGTGCATATTTATAGACATCTTCATGAGAGTCAGCAGAGAACAGCAGAGCAGTGTCATCAGCATATGATATGATTTTGCCACCAGTTAGTTTGAGATTACACAGGTCATTTATATATACTAAAAATAAAGTGGGACCTAAAATGCTTCCCTGAGGAACCCCAAAAGAAGTACTTTTCAGATCAGAGCTGAGGACACTGCCTATTTTTACGCATTGAGTACGGTCATGAAGATAATCTGCAAAAAGTTTAAGCTGGGTGCCTCTTATGCCTAAAGATTCAAGCTTTTGCAATAGAATAGGTATTGAAACTGAGTCGAAAGCTTTTGCGAGGTCCAGGAATATTTCCACTGTCCTTTTACCCGAGTCAAGTTCCTGAACTAAATAGTCAGTGAGTTGATGCACAGCGTCGGCAGTCGATAGTTTAGCTCTAAAACCAAATTGGCTATCTGACAATAAGGACTGTCTCTCTAAATATAGGACAAGTCTTTTATTTATAATTTTTTCTAATATTTTAGATATTGCTGGCAGTAATGAAATAGGTCTATAGTTCGTTATGTGATCTTTACTGCCAGATTTAAATACCGGAATAATGACAGCTTTCTTCAGACATTTGGGAAAAATTCCTTCAGCCAAGCATTTTCGAAAAATGTAAGTAAGCGGTGAAACCAGTATGTGCTTAAATTGTTTTAATATTTTATTGGATATGTTATCCCACCCAGCCGCCGAGTCATCTTTAAGGCTCTGGATGATCATTTCTACCTCAGCTTCATCAGTATCTAATAGCACAAACGATTTTAGATTATTGCTACAGGTTAATTGAGGCTTGCTTGAAGATGACGGTGATATATCCTTATATGGAACTTTTTCAGCTAGATTTTTTCCAACATTAACGAAAAAACTATTTGCACTGTTTACAGAAGCCAGCTGTGATGAATGCACATGTAATAATTCTGAGGGCGATTCTTGTTGTTTTGAGATATGAGTTACATTTTTTATACACTTCCATATCTTTTTACTATTAGTTCCCGCCTTTTCCAACTCCTTACTTTCGTAACTACTTTTGACTTTTTTAAGAAGGGAATTACAAAAGTTTCGGTATCTTTTATACGACGATTGTAAGATTAAATTAGCTGGGTTAGATTTAGCCTTCATATGTAGTTTGTCTCTGTGCTTCATACAGCGAATAAGTCCCGGTGTAATCCAGGGCTTAATATTGTAGTTTTTATTACTTAAACGTATGTGCATTGTATTTCTAAAAATAGCTTGCTGAACATTGCTTATAAGGTACGACATACAAACATCAGCGTCATCAAAATTGAAAACTGGGTTAAAGTCAATATTGCATAAATCCACTTCAAGTTTGTTTACATTTATTTTAGATATTGTTTGCGTGCGATTTAATTTAGGCATCTTGCAGTTTAAGGTTAGTAGAACAGCTTTGTGATCGGTAATAGTCGAGTTAGTAACTAGTGCTATTGATGGGAAATTCGATTTAAGCATGATATGATCTAAACAAGAGCCGCTTTGGTGTGTAGGAAGCGTGTGCGCGGGGAGTAAGCAATGAAAGGAACATAGGTTTAGGTATTCCTGAGCATCGGAAACATTATTGTCGGGAAGAATGTTGATATTAATATCTCCTATTATTATTGTATTTTTAAATGGTGATAATATTTGTAATGTGTTATTTAGTGAGTCAATAAATGTATTGGTATTCCTAAAAGAGGGCGGTCTGTACAAAGCTAATATTGCAAAGTCAGATCCGATTTTGATTAGTAGCCGATTACAGTCTAAAATATTTGGTTCTTTGACGGTGATAATTAAATTATTCCTAGCATAAACTACTATCCCGTCATTTTGGTTATAATTTACCTTGCTGCTGTACATATTATAGCCTGGTATTCCTGGTAAATTACTATGTTTACTAAGCCAACATTCGGTTAAGACAAAGACGTCACAATTTATGTCTAGTCTTTGCTTAAAAACACTAAAGTTGTCAAAATTCTTATATATACTGCGTATGTTTTGTGTTAGTACAGTTAAAGGATTGTTGTAAGACGATAGATATTGCTTGCACATTTCAATCTCACAAACTTTAGAGTCAGATACAGAATAATTATCTAAGTCGGAAATCAACCTCTAAGCCATAATATATAGTTACTAAAATGAATGTATAAGCTCTAAAATACAGTAAAATAAAAGAGGCGCTCTTAGGCGCCGTCATAGTCTATTGAGTTGATGTACCTTTTTTCAGCTATTTTTCTCGCAGGACAGTCGGCATCGCCAGTCTTGTGATTGTAGGGCTTTTTAAAGTGCAAACATGTAGCGCACTTTGCTGGCTCGTCCTTCTTCGTGCAATCTTTTAGAGCGTGACCTACTACGCCGCAATGACCGCAGGTGATGGCCTCCTCTCGGCATGACTTGGCCGCATGGCCATACTGCTGACACTTGAAACACCTGGTTACCAAAGTGAAGTCTCTTACAGGGCACGATGACCAATTTATAAAAACTCTATCCTTCGCAATTAAGGTCTTCCGAATATGAGCCGGGACTTCGATGATATAGTTGCAGGTCTCTGCATCTTTCTTACCCGACTTGTGGCTTAACTTGATAGAGGCCAGAAAAGTTTCAAGTGTTGTGTCTTGGAGCTTGTCGGCCAAGTTTTGTTGGTAAATGCAGTTAAAAACTTCGTTTTCCTGCATACTCGAGGGCACACCGATTACAATGATTCTGGGCTTACGTTTTAGCGGCTCATCCATAGTTAGACCAGATGTCTTCAGTTGCGCCGACTGCCTTAGCTTCTCGATGTCGTCTTTTGTATCAGTGCTGATTATAACACCGCCGTTCTTCGTCTTGCGCAAACCTCTCACGTGCAACTTCATTTGGTCAGGTCTAATAATTTTTTGTACTAGGTTTTTGGTCTCCTCGCTCGATTTCATTTTATCTGTAGGATAAATGGCTAGAGACTTGATATTATTGGGCTGAATAAAGTTATTGGTACCTTTCTTAACCATATCGGCGAAAGAAATTGTGCCCGTGAGAGGGTTGGAGGACTCTTCAATACGAAGTTTAAGGTCTTGAAGTCGCTGCGAAAGGTCTTGGTTTTCTTTAAAGACATTAATTGAAGTATGGGCTTGAATGGCTTTCAGTTTGAGCGATTGATACAGCACCGCAATCTGAGATGTGCCGTTGTTAACTTTGCGGCACAAGTTATGAATCCTGATTTTCTGGTCCGAGTTCAGTTTTCCTTCCGATGCGATAGTGCACACTTCATTGAGGCATTGTTCAATTGTTAGCATCCAGTTTTGCAGCTCAGGTGTGGACACGACTTCCGGAGGATCCTCCTTCGGTTGGCAGGGCGCGGCCGCGGGCGAGGGCGGCGGGCTGTGGCGCGTAAGCGCGCTCCGGTTAAAGGGACTACCTTCGATTTTTGTTATAGTTAAATTAAGCAAACATCATAAGTTGGAGCAAAATCACACACACACTTAACATTAAACTGAGTGACACAGATAAGTTACTTCCGTCTTATGTAGAGCTAGGTCACGATTTTGCAATTTATTATTTACTTTATAACATTAATTATTGAGCACGTCCGATCACATGAGCGATCGATGATGAATCGATGATGATGATGATGATGATGTGAGACTTTACTGACTTCTTAAGTGAGTTTGTAAAATCTCACAACTTAACTAATTGTTTTAAACTGCTGCTGTACGTAATGTTTTGTTTATCGTTCTAAACATCCCTATTTTCTCTATAAGTTCCATTAACCTTTTCACCGCCCAACTATCCTGCACGCGATGTCCCGCTGTACGCCAACGTATAAATGTATTTTAATAAAGTAGGTACAAAGAAGAACTTCTATAGAAGTGCTGGCGTGGACGGCACGAAAATCTCGAACTTCTATAGAAGTTGTTGGCGGTAAAAAGGTTAAGGAACTCCATTTTGACAGATGTGATAAAAATTCACTCTATTGACTAAAACCTGTCAACTGCCGAAATCGACTAAAAACGTCAATTTAGCTACTTTTAATTTAATTAAACACCTAAGTGACTAGCCACGCGATTCTCGCACTTATCGCCCCCACTATTGTACTAACACAACGGTGGATTCAAATAACTCCACATAATGAGACAGTTGTAATTGAAACCTTTTAATTTAAGCGAGTCGTCGCGACAGGTGATTCGCAGCCCTATTAGGCGGGATATACAACCTGCGCACACGTGGTATGACTATGTGTAAGGCTGTGTACACAAACGTGTTGTAGTAGAGTAGGGAGGAAATAAAAAAAGCTACTCCAATTTCCAATTTTTACGAAATAGGTAGAATTAAAGACTTAAAAATCAAAAATAATGCTTTTTTTAAAGAAATCTTTTCCACGTGGACGAAGTAGCAGGCTATTCATAAATGTGGCAAGTTATTGGATTAAGTTTAAACATAATACAAGTGGTATAATAATACCTTTCGTGTAAACCCGTGTGTCTCACCATAGACAAACTTAGCGTAATTGTTGACACGGCTTTAGTCGAAGCGTGCGTAGGCCGTCTTACCCGATGTGGTTGTGTGGGTTACCCGTTAATTAAAAAGTTTCTCTCGAATTTCCCGCCAGTTTTAATGTCACTTTGACGTGATAGAAGTCTAATAGAAAGGGTACAGACTGTTTTAAACGTTTCATGAATTAATTAATTACACTTTCTTGGTGCCTGCTGAATTACTGATGATAATGTTTGAAGGCATCTTTGGAAGCAGTTAATGAAAATGTTTAAATTAAAACCGGCATTTATTATTTATTAAAGTAGCAGTTTCTCTATGCATAAAAAATTACGTATTTTTACTATTAAAATAGGTACATAGGTACTTAACTAACTTAAAAATAATTAATAAAAAAAGATAAAATCTGTTAAATACCTGTTAAATACTAATTAGTTATTTAATAAACAGGTCAACAGTCAAGATCATAGTTATTATTTGACTACAGTACAGTCAAGTGAATTTTAAGGTCAAGTAAGTTCACCATCCCAGAGATATGTTTTTTTTTTTCAAATTTATTTTAAAAATAATTAAATAAATGAACTACTTAATCAGAGTACGTGACTATTCTATAAGTATGACTTTAAAGTATATGTAAATGAAGTACCCCCTCAACCGCATCTTTAAAACTCTACATGAGGCGGAAATCTCAAAAGCCCTGCCATAAAACCTGATACGGCACGCAGGAGTGTTCGAATTCATCAAAATTCGCTGTAAAACGCCTCTCAAGGGTTCCGCACATAAAGGGTGACGTCCGAGTGTTCTCGATCGCGGAGATAGGTGGCGCTGGAGTGCCCATTGTGCGAATTTATTATCTGTGCCACAAAAAGTTTAATATAGCCGAACGTACCATCGACAAAAGAGTTCCGTTTACAAAATGGTGACTTGGCAGTTTATTTGTTACAAAGGCGCGCTCTGCATAATTTTTGTTTATAGATTTATCGGGTTCCAAGTCGGGCAAAATGTATTTCGGATTTTTCGATGCATAGTCCGGGTTTGTGATCACCAACCCGCATTTGGCAAGCGTGGTGATTAAGCCATTACCCATCAATTGTAGTGACGACTTGATTACAATGACGGAGGCCTTTGCCCAGCAGTGGGACAGTTATATTCTACTACTACTACTGTTAGTGTTACTTACACTGTTTACTTTACTTTTTTTACGTTTAAAAGTTTGTTAAATGTTTTAAAATAGTAAAATCTATATTTTACAAGTTCACTTTGTTTTATTTCCAACACTATGGATTTTACGAGTAACGACCATGATCTCAGGTAAGTAGCAAAATGTCTTTTTCAAGAATAAATTTCTATGAACAACCAAGCTGAGTACCACAAGTACTTGGCGGCATCGACCCCAGGACATCTCGAACTGAGCAAGATTATCCAACCACTTGACCACATAGGGCGGTTCCAATTCCAATGCCTACTCCATATCATTCCACTCTTCAGGTAATCTCACAAGATGGGCGGAGATTACTTGAAATCGGAACACTGATAAAGGGGGATATAGGGGGGGTATTCACAATGGAACTCGGTCAAATGACCACAACCATTGTCGACTTCGAGACGTGTCTAACGGCGGGATTAAAGCGAGTATTGTGTTAACTGTGAAGTACACAATCAGACACTGTTCAGAGATCGCTGGCGTGGCTTGTAGGCTTGATTGATCATAATCGAATGGTTAGAGGTATTCAGTTATAACGGCATGCATCTTACTCTTTCTTATCTTATTTATTATTATAATTATTATTTTTTTACAATAAACTGGAAAAAAATCTCTTTTTATACTTTCACCTTTGGTTTAACAAAAAATATAAGGTGGAACGTACATATTTATATTTATTCCGTTATTTTAGTTAACATATTTTTAGGGTTCCGTACCTCAAAAGGAAACAACGGAACCCTTATAGGATCACTTTGTTGTCCGTCTGTCCGTCTGTCTGTCTGTCTGTCAAGACCCTTTATCTCGAGAACGCGTGGAGGTATCGAGTTGAAATTAAAACCATATACCCAGGTCTGTTGTCCCTTGAAGCTGTGAAAAAATCAAACTTTTAAGTTAACGAAATAAAAAGATACGACCGTTTATGTCGCAAAAAACGTATATTTCGACACTCTCAAGGGAATCAAAATTCATAGGGTACACACGGCGGCAGATCAACCTACCCAAAACTGTCAAATTTCTACAATCAATTTTGAACTTTATTATATAGTTGTAAGGATCAATATTCATTGGAGAAATTTGACAGATTTGGGTAGGTTGATCTGCCGCTGACTGTACTTGCCGTTGATCTAGAACTATGTTTGGCAAGTAATATCGTCATATACTTAAGTACAGGGAAAAATCTGAAAACTATACATATTTAATTAAATCACAACAAAACAGGATCTTTATGCAAGGAACGGGAGTCCAAATTTTGAAGTAAGATAACCGTGTCATGTTTAAGCTTGTGCAAATGAAGCCCTTTCATACAATACTATGAAAGGGCTTCATTTGCACAAGCTTAAACAGATTTTTAATTATTTTTATGATATATAGTTTCCGATTAATGACAAAGAAATAAAAAAAAAAAAAAAAAATACCTTGGAAACTGGATTTCGGGAAAAGTTGAAGACTCGATTCCTGAACTTTATGTACCCATAAATTTGTACGGAACCCTCGGTGGGCGAGTCCGACTCGGACTTATCTTGTCCTGGTCCGGTTCTTTTGTTTTCATTTTCATTTTAGCCTAAATACTGTCCTACTACAGAGCTTAAGCCTCACTTTCAATCAAGTAAACTATATAGGAGTGCTGTAACTACTCATCTATACATTAATACGTTAAGCGAAAACTTCGTCACCCTATTTCAGCACTTTGCGCGCACGGATGAGTGAAATGTAGCTCAGTTAATGTTTTTATGGAGAAGGAATTACAAAACATAGAATTTTTTGTATAAAATGTGTTACATTACATTTTACAAACATATACTTACTTATATTTCGCGAACTACGGTCGAAATGCGACAACTGGGTCAGAAAACAAAACAATATACAAAATAATATTGTCAAAATCAGCATGCGTAACTCCCGACTACAGCGTTACGTCGTAGCTGCTACGGCTGTCTACGTTCTCGTATCTGCTACAGTGCTACACCACCCGATGCGTTTCGACCTCGTAGGACAGAGATTAAAATGACAGACTGACTTATTGTGGCGGCCATTTTGAAATACAAGAGAAGACGCATTTAAAAATTATAAGATTTAAAAAAATTTGAAATAATTTACTGGTTTTATACAGTTTAGGCTACAACTAACTATGATCTCTTATGAATATCACGACCATCTGTTCGTAAGTCTAAGAGCGTAGTTAAATTATTACAAAAACACAAATGTTGAAAAAATTCCCACAAGCAGGATTTGATAGATTTTTTTTTTCAACATGTGTGTTTTTGTAATTTGTTCGCAACAAAATTTGCGTTAAAAATTATATAAACAAAACAAAAACATTTTATATGTATAAAGATGGGAGTGCGACTTTAAATGGGACCTCACGCAGAGCTGATTGCATTTAGAAAGTGATATAGCACTAATTTGTTTCACTTATGCACGTCTTCCAACACTAAACGGTTAACAATTCAACATTATTGTAAAATATTATTCGGCAAAATAGTATAGATTAAAACATGACGACATTATCCCACCAAGAAGTAAAGCAACCATGATGACGTTTCGTGTTCCCGCGAAAAGGTCGTAATGTTCACAAACCTATTTTCAGGGGATCCACAGACGAAATAAAAGTCACGCACCGACTACGGTACAATATTATATTTCCCACAGATAATATAACCAACGGCAGACGGAAGTATCCCTCAACCTCAATGCTGGCATTACCTGTACTTCATTTCCTTGGCTTCTTAGGATTACACTTGATAGGCTTCGCGACCTTACCTACTTAGAGATACAGTTTAAATTCGAATGGCGACGTCACTCACGCTACGTTACATAATAAACGACTTTACGCCGATACAGCAAAGTTGAAAATAGTTTGCACTAGTACCTATACACAGTACACCTGTATTTAGGTCATTCGAGAGCACGTTCGAAATTCAAAACTAACTCGGTGAGGTCGGTTGAAAGCTGCCAGTGCTAGCTGCCAGACGGTGGGAACAGGAACTAACAATTTTGTATATTGATTTAAGTTATTTACGTAGACAGTGGCGCCTGCATCATGTTTCGAGTGTATAAATTCAAAATATTTAAAGCTCGATAGGTTACATTTATAATAGACTTCGGTTGACGACTTCTGAACTTTATTGAGTCCCTTTTTTGTATGAGCTTTCATTCAGCGGCTTCTTCTGGTAAAATAGGTCTTCACTGTAACGAAGCCATGGATAACATTTTTACATTCAAAAACCGTTTAAGCCTTATGGAAATTAACTGTAACACTGTGTTAAACTACTCGAAGTAAAAAAAAAACTTTAATACGTGCTTAAATAAATATGCTCGTACTTCTTGGCGGGAAAGTGAAGCGTCATGTCTGCGGTTTTGTTTTATTATCTAAAATTTGTGTTATATCGAATATTAATGTAAAATAATGGTGGATTATTAACCGTTAAGTCTTCGTGAGTGTGCATAAGTGTTGGCAAATGAAACAAAACAGTGCAACGTTACTTTTCAAATTCTCTCAAGAAGCTCGCGCGAGGACTTAGTAAAGCCCCACATCTTTACTGAGATACTCCAGGAGTTGGGGGGTATATCATTTCTCACTTCCCATTTCTAATATCATTCATCATCATCATTTATAGAAATATTGTTTATTTATTACGTAAGAAAAATTACTTTGACACTGGCTAAATGTGCTAATCGCACGAAGCCATCAATAAAAAAATATGCTCGTGTCTGTACTTAGTCAAAATTATGAGATGTAAAGGCACTGGACAGTTTCGTCGCCAAAAAAATAACATTAATAACATTATTTCGATTTTTTATCGGATTCACTTCGGAGAGTGTGCAACGGAATTGTTCAATTTGATTCCTCCATCACCTTTCTATCACAGGACAACCAGACAAACTGCGCGACGACGCCATAGTTACACAGTAGAGATTCCGCTCTTGCGTACGAAGCGTTTTGCGGCCACGTTTTTCTTACGTACCGCGCAAAGCTGTGAAACTCCTTGCCGCAGTCTGTGTATCAAATAATATATAATATTGGGGTCTTAAAATCAGAATTAGTGGTAGATTTACTAGTTTATTTTTGAATTTTTTTAATTTTATAGTTTTGACGTCAATAAGTCGCGGGAAGCCGCTGGATGCGAGCAGCACAAAACCGGTCGTTGTGGAGATCTTTGGGGGAGGCCTTTGTCCAGCAGTGGACGTCTTTTGGCTGTGATCAAGTGCCTTTTAAGACTTATGTTGTATAAATGATTTGATTTTGGCTTTGACTAGACCACAGAGACGGTTAAACGTAAGTTAGATTAATGAAATTAGTATGTTATATGGGTATGTCGTGTTGCACTTGACAAATCTGCTAATGCGCCGCGTCAGTCCCACCCGCTGACGACAATGACACATGACGGACATTATTGCAAATTGTATATGTTAAGCTTAAACATATGCTACTCAGCGTGATCACGCCTCGTCTATATAGAACTAGCATTTTGCACGCGACTTCGTCCGCATTGATTTCGTATTAATATTTCATTCATTCATTCATTCATTTATTTATTCACCCTTTGTTACATAACGCAACCTAGGTAAGTCAAACATTTACAATAAATGTTCCTTAACATAATGTAAATTATCTACAATAACATCATTTAATAATAAAAAATAAAAAAATTAACTTAAATTAATTTAATTAAATAAAAATTAAAAAAAAATCCAATAAAAATAAAATATTTTTTTCAAAATTAATTCTGTCAATTCTAAAATAAAATAATAAATTAATAAAATAAAAAATTGAAAAGAATTTTTCAAAATTCATTAGGTATGTCAGTTCTAAAATTCTAAGATAAAAAATACAAAAATTATATTATAATATCACAGAAACGAGCTCGCCATGAATTCTGACATACTATAAAATGTGTGTCTTTCAAGGAAATGCTCAATTTTATGCTTAAATTCTATATAAGGCATAAATTACTACTTACCTCCTTTTTAATTACACAAACCATTAATAACAATTTAAAAACTACAGAAGACGGCACGACAATGCGGTTTGAATGAGTCGCTTCTCGACCGCGGGTACCAGGCTGCCAGCCTTGCGAGGAGTATAGGGTTACGCGGCGCGGTGTCGCGTGACGCCTGCTTTGTTATGCTCGCCTGGTAGGGAGACATTATACTCACGCGTCTGTGTTTGAATACAGTCAAAAAAACTTGTTTAGACTAAAATAGGTTGATACTGTAACATAATATCGTAGTGGCCAGTTATCGAAAATTTAAGTCCAATGTTTGACACCGCTTATCGTTGGCAAAAAATAATGCCCCTTACCACAGACCAAACAAACAAAGAATAAGGTCCGAATAGTTAATTAATTAACGACGATTATTAATTGAATTTTGACGACCTCCTTGGTCGAGAGGTTTGTACACCGGTTTTCATGGAGTCGCCATCTCTGAGGTCCCGGGTTCGATCCCGGTCGGGTCAATTTAGGAACAATTGTTTTTCTAAATTGTCTCGCGGGTCTGGGTGTTTTCTATGTATGATAAGAATGTATTTAAATATTATAAGTATGTTCATCCGTTGTCTAGTAACCATTTAACGAGTTTCATAACGGAGCTTCTCTTAGGCTAGATAATTGGTGTGAGTGTAGGGATGTCTATTTTTTTATTTATTTATTAATATTTCGGAAAACACCATTAACCGCTCATTTCTTAGCTTTTTTGTCCAGTTCAACACATGGTTGCCTGGAAGAAATTGCTTTTTAGCGATATGGCCGCCATTTGTACAGTCGGCGGCAGATCAACCTACCCAAATCTTTCAAATTTCTCCAATGAATATTAATCCTTATAACCAAACAATAAAGTTCAAAATTGATTGTAGAAATTTGACAGTTTTGGGTAGGTTCATCTGCCGCCGTGTCTACTTCTTATTAAATTGTCCTCTCTAAGTATTTTGTATGGTGTACAATTAAGAGTATTTTCATTTTCAAACCATTTCATTTATCTTAATTAATGACTTCGCGTTTAGCATTTAGCTAATTTCAAGTGTTTTTTATTATTAGTGGTAAGGGTACTTGTACGGTAGATAGAAATTAAAATGGAGTTTCACAACTGGTGTTATTACGGAAAGAACTCGGGTGAGAACCCGTTCGAATAGTTATTCCGTGTTTTGTTCCTGTCATGTACAAACGTCATTTCAAATTATAAGAGACGACTTCTTGGCGGGAAAGTGAAGAGTCATGTCTGCGGTTATGTTTTATTTTCAAAAATTTGTGTTATGTCGAATATTAATGTGAAATAATGATGGATTATTAACTGTTAAGTTTTCATGAGTGTGCATGAGTGTTGGCAAATGAAACAAAACAGTGCAACGTCAATTTTCAAATTCTTTTAAGAAGTCCACCCGAGGACTAAGTACAGCCCAGTTGGGGGGTCTATCATTTCTCACTTCTCGTTCATCATCATCATCATCATCATACATGAAGGGAAGAATACTTATGAAATTAAGAAACTAGACAGACAAGAAGTGTCTTGAACGAACGAATAGGCTTGATGGATTTCGGAGCCGTAAAACAAACACAAAAAAAAATTAAAAGTGACAGAATACGGAATAACTATTCGGACCTTATTCTTTGCTTATTTGTGAGGCACAATATTTAGAATGTCATTGTTTTACTGGATGAGAGCTAGAACGCCTCGGTGGTCGAGTGATAGACCACTCGACCCGATACCCGAAGGTCCCGGGTTCAATTCCCAGGTCGGGCAAAATGTATTTCAGATTTTTCGATGCATAGCCCGGGTTTGTGGTCACCAACCCGCATTTGGCAAGCGTGGTGATTTAGCCATTACCCATCAATTGTAGCGATGACTTGATTTCAATGATGGAGGTCTTTGCCCAGCAGTGGGGCAGTTATAGGCTGTTTACCTACTTTTGAGAGCTAGAGAGCAACTGGCTAAGTCTAAAATGTATTTGTTTTGTATATATAATTTTTTACGCAAATTTTGTTGCGAACAAATTACAAAAACACAAATGTTGAAAAAAATTCCACGAGCAGGATTTGAACCTGCACCCTTCTGACATACCGGGTCAGGTGCTCTCCCAATTGAGCTATCGTGATTCTAACCAGCCCGCCGAAATGATTCAACACTATTTACTTTTTTACTTTGAAAGCCAAGTATGTCAGTGCAGGTTCAAACCTTGCTCATGGATTTTTTTTTCAACATTAGTGTTTTTTTTTCAAAAAGTCTAGGTTCTGACCCCTATACTTTAATTATTATAAGAAAAAGGGGTTGACTACTGGTTCTTGCCGAGCACTAGGGCCACTACCCAAATCATCATCATCATCATCATCTCAGCCAAAAGACGTCCACTGCTGGACAAAGGCCTCCCCCAAGGATATGAGGGGTATTTGTCGCCACGCTTGGCAGGCGGGTTGGCGATCGCAGTAGGTTGAGGGTCACCTCAGAGAGATGCTGCTGCCCATCCTCTGGAATGGTCCCTTAGTCGGCTTTTACGACACCCACAGGAAGAGATGGGGTGGTGCAATTCTTTATCCCCGGCACCACACAGGGAATACACAGGGACCCAAATATTGGTAGTTAATCAGATCAGATTTCGCTTTAGACAATAGGACCGCTACATGTGCTAAGTAGCTTTGTGCCTAACCACATTGTACTAATTTTTTTTTGCAATACTATTTATTCTAACTCAAAATTGGTGATTTTTATGCTCTGTCTACTTACATCAATAATACACTCTTTCAACCACATTTTTGGGTAAAGACATGAGAGTATAATATATGTATGTATGTATGTATTTTTCTGATGTGCAATAAAGTATCCCACCTTCTTGAAGAAGACAGGCGCTGTTTTCGTATTTAAATATGCAAGCAATGTAAAAATAAACAACAAATAAATAAAGGCTTAATTGGTTTTCATAAAACAAAACTTTTATGTTTTAACATTTCTTACGTGTTCAGGATCAGAAGTTAAATGGGTTGCCTAGCGACCAGATATTAGCTCGATAGTTACAAGGATACGGCTTTGAAGAACCCTACTGTAACCAGGCTTATGCGTTTCTGTAATATTTTACACTAGCTGAGCCCGCGACTCTGCTCGCGTTGACTTCATAATTATTGTTGAGGTATTTTAATAAATATCAACATCATTATCAGCTCATTTTTATGTCCCCACTGCTGGGGCATGAGCCTTCCCTATGGATGGGTATTGGTATTGGTGCGGATTGGTGGTTGTTAGCGACTGCTAATGCAGCCGGGACCAACGGCTTTACAGTCCGAAGCAAGGAAGAACTAGAGATGATACATTTTGGTAACCCATCCGAAGACCGGCTTTTGCGAAAGGTGCTTAACCTTGGCAATCGCAGACCGGGCTTGTTAAACATTGCGCTATTGATATAAATATAACGTTACGTAATAAAATATATCATATAACATGACCAGGAACGGCTATGAATTTTAAAAAAACACGTTAATTAGGTTTTCATCAAAAACTCTTTTTCCATCTTATTTCTTTTTTAATTCCCAATACAAAAAATATAAAAAAATAAACCCTGTTTAAATTTAATTAGATGTTTGTTTATTATGTAAAAGTCAACGAAATAATATTTAATTTAAAAACTTATCTTAGTGATGCCCTAGTTGGCTAATATGATAATGATAATAGATAGTGGATAATAGACGTGCTACATTTAAATTCTTTTGTATAATAAATTTTTTTACTACTTTACATATTCGTAAAGAGCGTCTTATGCTAAATTCTTTACAATATAAAATTTAATAATATAAAACTTACTAGCGGTCGCTCGCGGTTTCACCCGCGTGGTTCCCGTTCCCGTGGGAATATCTGGATAAAAAGTATCCCGTGTTATTCCAGGTTATAAACTGTCTGTATGCCGAATTTCATCCAAATCCATCCATCCATTGCAGCGTGAAAAAGCAACAAATATACGAACATTTTTTTTTTTTTTTAGTAGATGTTTTCGTGCGATTAGCACATATAGCCAGTGTCAAAGTAATTTTTCGTACAAGTAATACATAATTAAACAATATTTCCATAAATGATGATGAATGATATTAGAAATGGGAAGTGAGAAATGATATTCCCCCCAACCCCTCGAGTATCTCAGTAAAGATGTGGGGCTTTACTAAGTCCTCACGAGAGCTTCTTGAGAGAAGCATTATTTCACATTAATATTCGACATATATCAAATTTTGGAAAATAAGACAAAACATACATGACGCTTCACTTTCCCGCCAAGAACAATATACGAACATACACACAAACTTTCGCATTTATAATGTTAGTATATCTAGATAAAAATTTCCACTCAATAAACATTTCCGCTTCTTTTTTTAGGCAAAGACATTTAAAAACATCTTGAACCCAGCCTTCCAAAAAGTTTTTCATTCTGTAATTGCCACTTCGTTTCATTCCACTTGAACTGTTTCCAATACTCAGATTTTCGGTAACATTTCAATGACTTAAGTGCGACCATCCACAAAATATATTACAGCAATTTGTTTGAGTACCTACTCTGCCAATAAATATTGGACATCTCTGTCATAACGTAAAATCATTACCAAACATTTCCTACCAAAGCTTTTATGGGTCTTATTGCGCACAGTATAAAGTTCAAATTAAATTAAAACACTTTAAGTGTTCGTGAGTACTTTATGATGTCAATTTAATTAAAATTAATGCTTTGGAAAGATATTTTCTTTCTGATAACGTAGACTTGATGGGGACTACTTACTGATCGATGGTACTTACTTACCAAAGGAAGCGTTAACAACAAGAATTATTTCTGAATTACAGAAATATTAAAAGACGCCTATAAATGTTCAACATTGGTTATTAACAGTGTTCAGAGCATATTGCCAATCCTTTTACACGTGCAGTCTGTGGGTCAACACACGCAGGCCACGGAGCGCGCCATCGGCTCTTTGCGCGTCCAGTATAACAATGCTTATAGGATGCTAATTGGCCCTCCTCAGTTCTGTAGTGCATCAGCGATGTTTGCAGAAGCCCGTACTGATGGATTTCATGCCATTCTACGCAGAAGAATTGCCTCTCTGATGCACAGAGTAAGGTGCAGCCCCAATGGCAGCCTGATGGCATTAACAGATAAACCGGATTGCCCTATTTGGGACTGGGATACTGCCCACGCCAACGTAAATTAAGGAAAAAACAATGTAATACTAACATAGATAATAAGTTTTATTTGTTACTAACACAATTTATGGGCTACGCCGGAAATAGAAGTTAAAATAAATTTAAAAAAATACATAAGCTCTAACAGAAGTATATATAGTAGATGGTCTGGAAAGCTGTTGTTACCCAAAATGTACACGGACTTCTATAAAGAGAAATTGTTATCGCAGTTGCGTTAAAATATATAATAAGTTTACTATAATAAGTACTCATTAACTGAGCTTAATTTTATTACATTTAAGAGAAAGCTGTTTGACTGGCTTAAAATTAAATATTTTTACTCAGTTAGGGAATATCTAAATTGTAAAGTTTATATAATATAAATTTTATCCTATTATAATAATTATTGACATAAAAGATTGGTATAATGTGTAAATTGTATTGATGATGTAGATTAACGTTTAATTAAATAAATTCTTTTTTGTTCCATTATCTACATTCAAATGCCCTGCGTTGGTAAAATAAACGAACTATATTTAAACTACAATCATTGTACCAACTCTAGTTTCAGTGAATAAATAATTTGATTGGATTTGATTTGATATATATACCATTTATGTAATGTTCAAAGTGTATTGAGGCTATTTGGTGTTTGTGGTAGTCTGATATGTGTACATCATGTCTTTTTACATACCTAAACATGATTAGCAAATAAAAGAAAACAGTGCAACGTCACTTTACCAATTCTCTCAAGAAGTCCGCTTGAAGTTTCAGTAAAATTCCATATCGTCTCTATAACTCAAGAAGACCGTAGGGAGTATCCTTTTTATCATTTATCATGCATTAATCATTACTATTCAACAATAGTCCAAGCCATTGATCCACCATGATGACCATTAATCACGAAAAATACTGAAGACATGGTTGTATGGGATAGATCCCCTTGCTTTCCTACACAAAACTGAAGAAAACCGAAAAACTTTTGACTACAATCATGAAGTCTTTAAATGTATTGAATTCATAGTTCGCTATCGCTATTATCAACCAATATCTCTAAAAGAGTTTTGTGTTAATAGGTGCTTCAAAGTCCCTACCGTATTTATTGTAGGTATCAACATAGTATGTAACTGTTATCATTTTTATATCCATTCCATTTTACCATCATTAACTTTATAGTTTCGCCTTAATTATTACTTAAAACACTCAAAAACAAAGTTACATTAAACTAAGTGCTTGATAAATAAAATCTGACAAAAACAAATAACTAATGAAACATCCATTAAGCGCGACAGTAGCGCCGCCCTCGCGGGGAAAACTGGAAACAGCCGACGCAAAATCTTTTTCATGGAAAAATTACAGTTTTCAACCCAACTCCCACCGGGTTGTTGGTAAAAATCAATAAATTAAGGCACATTCAGAGCCGGGGAGATATCTCCGCATCGCGTGATCCAACTAATGCGGGTAATGCAGTCACTCGAAGATTATTCAGGCCACGGTAAAACACAAAAATGAAATAAATGTACCCAATAAGTACCTGTTTACATGTTTTGGGACTCTATATTAACTTTATTCTTACAACCTTAAGATAGATAGGATATTAGCACCAGTTCCCGACAGGAACTGGCGATCGACACTTCCTTCCCTTTTTTTAAACTAAACTAAAACTCTCACCACCTTAATGATAGTTCATACATTTTTGTGTTTATAATTTGTGTAATGTTGTTCATCTATATCTTTATATATACTCGTATAAATCTTCTGTGCGTATGTATGTTATTGAACTCCTTCTAAACGACTGGACCGATTTGAATGAAATTTTCTGTGTGTGTTCAAGTGGATTCGAGAATGGTTTAGATTTACAATTGGACCCGGTAGGTGGCGCTGCTATAGGACTCCATCATAGGGTACGGGCCGTACCCCATACGTACGGGTGTTCTTAAGCGGACGAATGATTTGTTTATTTTGTTGTCGGAATTGAACCCGGAAACTCCGGTTATCGGGCCGCGCGCTCAGCCACTCGGCTAACGAGACTTTTTTAGAATCATTTAGTAGCTAAATCACAAAAAAATACTGACTTCGTCATTAGAATAGCTAAACACTTAGCTGTAGCTAAATTAATTTACAAAAAATAGCTGTAACGCTAATTTAATGACAACGCCATCTGTCGATAAACTTAGAAGACGACAAATCCCCAAATAAATACTCTTCGGTACCCAAAATGTACCTTTTTGCGCGCCAAATGCAAAGGCACCCTCCCGTGATTACCATAAACAGCCTTTAAGCTGTACGCCGTAAAGTTTAATATTCAATACATAACTGAGTTTCAATTTACCTTCGGCAACGTAGTGTTTCGGCTTGGTAATAAAGTAACGGAGTTCTATCAACATAAAGCAGGATTCAGAGATCCGGAGGCTGTACGAAAATGTGCCTCTGCCTTAGCAATGAAAAAATAACATGTAAAAAGAGGTGTGTATGATACCTTTAAAAAGGCATTTCGATAGGATACTGTATTTCTTGCAATGCTGTTTTGTTTTTCTAGGAAATAGTACCACTGCGTTTGTCATTCGAACAAACATCGAACAATTTTTGCGGTTGCTTTATTAATTATTATTACTATTGTTGGTGTAGTTATAAATAAAATCGTCAAATATCAGTTCCTTTTTTTGCTTGAGGTCGAAAAGCGATGACCTTTATGATATTACAACCTAATTTTTAAATAAAACGGTTTTCGCAAACCATAAATAAAAAGCATTACTGCATATAGGATTGTGCACCTTCCTGGTAAGGCGTCCTAGAGTACATTTTGATTCCTGACGTTCCTAAAATAAAAAATAAAAAAATATAAAACAAGAGACGTAGGTAGAGTCGCGTAGTAGTCCAAATTTGAACTTTTCAGCAGCCGCCCGCCGACATCAAGTCTAATTTAAAAAATAAAATAATTCAAATTGCGGACTTTTTGGCGGGAAATAAAAGAGTCATGTCAGCGGTTTTATTTTATTTTAAAATAACTTGTATTATGTCGAATATTAATGTGAATTAATGGTGGATTATTAACCGTTAAGTGTTCGTGAGTGTGCATGAGTGTTGGCAAATGAAACAAAACAGTGCAACGTCACATTTCAAATTCTCTGAAAAAGTCCGCGTAAAGTCTTAGTAAAGCCCCACATCTTTACTGAGATATAATAAATAAATAAATAAACTTTCCTACACTCACACCAATTATCTAGCCCAAGAGAAGCTTCGTTATATGATTATGGAACTCGTTAAATGGTTACTAGACAACAAATAAACATACTTAAATTACTGAAACACATACTTATTATGTAGGAACATATGAGACACTGGCTAAATGTGCTAATCGCACAAAGCCATCAACTAAATGAAAAAAAAAACAAATTGCGAAGCTATGGCATGTACTCGCGAATACGCGGGGGTCGTTAACCCCAGTCTGAAATGCAGGCAGCTGCTCCTTAGCGACTAAAAAATGCGCCGATTAACATGCTGGAAACGCAAAAGTAGTTTTAATATTTTTTTATAGTGTAGGTACTATAACAACCGACGTGGTTGTAATCTTTATAACGGGGGCGTAAGTGTTAAAACACATAAAGTGTTTTTTAAATATATTTATTGGCTTTTTCAAGATAACATGGAATCTATTATAATAGATTCGTCGTAGCCGCGGATGACAAGCAAGTCCACCTCGCTTGTTTTTCTTCTCCGCGTGTCTTCTTAATCGTATACTACGTTTGTGCCCAGAACGCGACGGCTGCCAGTTAGGCTCTCCCAACCAAGAAGTCTCGATCACTACAGTACCTACTTATTTATCATTGTATACATATTTTTAAAGAATTAATTAGGTCTCGTTTCGATAAATCACTACATTCATTGCATTATTTGAAAATTATTAGTCTAGTTTAGTGTTGCCAAGCAATAGCATAACGAAAGTCTTTCGATAGTAACAGTCATCGTCAGCCAAAATATCGACAGTGTCGATACCATCGATACTATCGAAATTATCGATAGCTAGGTATGGTATACTAGTGACTGAAAGCAATAACGTCGAGTAAGTATTGCTACACATACTCGTAAATTATAATCTATCGATACTATAAAGACTATCGAAATAGATGGTGTGGTTGTTTTAGACGAAAACTGTCGATAGTTCGGCAACACTAGCATTAGCTAACAATACACAGCTGCAAACATGATTTTACATCACGCTTCGATCAATGAGCAAACGGTGTACCTACAATTCGGACCGGGACACGCCGCGCCGCGCGCATAATGAGACAAACGATTTATGATTTGAATCGTTATCTGTGGTGCTGTTGCCTTGTCTATCGTATCGACGCTATTTTCTGTTTTGAGTTAAACCCATTTTGACGTGCATTCAATTATTTGGCGCAGTTATGCGAAGCTTTCGTAAGCTTGTAGGATTTTTAAAATGCGCATGTATACGGATAGGGACCACCCTTACACCATACTGCCAAAACAAAAGACACAATATGCTCATTTTGCGTAAAACGGAACGCACTAAATAAAAATAGTCTAAGATTAAAAAAAAATATAAGAATGGACTTCCTGGCGGGAAAGTGTAAAACTTACTTTGACACTGGCGAAATGTGCTAATCGCACGAAGCCATCAACTAAAGGAAAAAAAATATAAGAACTATACAACAATATTTTATTACCACCAACACGTCCGTCGTCAGTCTCTTACACAAAAATAACATAGAAAGCTGGTGGTTAATTAGGTTAGGTAGCAATTGAATACAGATCAATTACTACTTCAAGTTAAAACTCAGATGCTGACCTCTAGTTTTAATGATCTAAGCACAAAATTGTCGATGACTGGCTCCTGCCAAACACCGTAGCTTATTTAATAAATCCGGCATTTAAATTAGACACTTAATATTTTATACCATCCAAATAAAATCCACCCAAAATGGCTGCCACATTTATAAAACAGCCAGAGTCGGATGAACGCACCGTCCACCGCCAATAACCAAGTCAATAAGATCCCAACCGCCTCTAATGAAGTGGAAACGGTGCTCCCGATTGTATATTCAATAATAAGAATCGGCTGCCCTTATTGCCTTCGTGTTAAAGTTCAATTTCCGGCGGCTTTGGGCGGCAAGAAAATGGGGCGACAGGTCTTGGGTAGCGGCAGGGCGAGCAAATCGCAAAGAGGGCGTTAAGTTTGATAATTTAATAACATCTTAATAATGTGTTGATATACAAACTGATCCTTGTTACTGATACTATATTATTGTCCCCGCCCGATCTATTTTTACTTTATATTCAAAGGACCCCATTTCAATGTCGACAACTACCTATACGTCATCAACATCAATACTTGTAAAAATATTATGATCGGATGTTGATGACGTAGTTGTCGACATTGAATTTATCCTTTGGCTTATTAAGTAAAAATAGATAGTATTGATTCATTTTGGGTTCGAATCCCGCTCATGGAATTTTTTCAACAATTTGTCCTTTTTCAAATTGTAATTTGTTCGCAAAAATATTTGCGTAAAATTATATGAATATAATCTTAATGCAAACTACCTTTTTTCTAGCTGAAATTCTATAATTTTTGGGCGACGCAAATTTAGTGTTGAACACTGGGTTACGGTGTGACTGGTGCGATAACGTTTGTTGTTAACACTGACTAGGGCTAATTCTTACAAAGTAAGAGTAACTAGATAAGAAATTGTCACCATGAATATAGCCGATTCAAACGAGCGATGAAACTCAAAATTCAAAATCATTTTATTCATTGAAATGAAACAACTCGCGTTTATTTTACACATTACTTATTTAATGTATCCTGACGTTTCGAACCCTTTGCAGGGTCCGTGGTCACAGGGAGACTGAGGTGTTGGTGATCTCATAATTAGTTGGTAGCATGTATACCCTCATTTAAATTTAATCAGGTGCGTTCCGTTTTACGCAGAAAGAGCTTACAGTATCTTTTGGTCTGGCAGTATGGTGTCGGGGCTGGGATTTAATATTTTCATTTTATTCAGTTTAAGCTACAAATAGCTACCGGTTACTAACTGCTCTACGCGAATTTGCTGAAGCGCATTACTGTCGTGTCAAAACACTGTAATTTGAATCCGGAAAAAGAGATGATTTTTTTTTTACAAGCTATATTAGGTAGGTATAGTCGACAATGAAATTGCTTTACCACCTTAGAAGTGAATTTCGTTTGCATATAAAACAACAAGTTCTATTTTTGTTTAAAAAGACCAAGTGACGGATACGTTGTCATCATTGACAATGAGCCTTAGCGACATTTTATTGTAATGGAAGTTTTTGTCAAAAGTGATAAAGCAATTTCTACTTAGGTAGATAGTGTAAATTAATTTTGGCAAGTTGGGAAAAGCCGCCGCAGCAAAGTTGGTTGTGCACACCCGGTATCGCATGGCGGGTTCAAATCCGCTTGAGGATTTTTTTAACACTTTTGTAATTTGTTCGCAACAAAAAATGCGTAAAATTATAATATACAACCATAATTACTGTTATTTGAGTTACAGTGGTTTTTTTTCCTTTATTACTTTTATAGTGCTTAAAGTAATATAAATAAATAAGGTAACTTAAATTAAAGTGTTTTGGCATGACACGACAGATTAGGTAACGAAAATAGTAACGATAATTTTCTATATAACGTTACCTGCATTACCGTTACCAATTTATTTTACATTAAAGAAACAACGTTACTTAACAATACTTAAAGTCGAATTTGGTAACGGTATGAAGCGTTGCTAGCTTCTGTTCAGAGAGAACATAGCTCGCCACACAACTACGGATGCGGAATGTAAGATTAACGGTATAAGAATGTATTCACCCCAAAAAGCAGGCTCCAGATTTGCCCGCAATCAATAGACAGGCAGACAGGCTGGCGCCCTAAAAGGAATACTTTTTATAGTTGGCTGTCAGAGATCTTGCTCGTTCACCGCGTGGTTGTCAGTGTTGCCAACTTGACGGATTTCCCGTCATAACTAGCGGATTGGGATACAAATTGGTATTACGTACAACGGCGAACGGATTTTCTAACGGAACGACAGAATCCTACTAATAATATTATAAATGCGAAAGTTTGTGTGTATGTATGTTCGTATATTTGTTGCTTCTTCACGCTGCAACGGATGGATGGATTTGGATGAAATTCGGCATACAGATAGTTTATAGCCTGAATTTACACATAGGATACTTTTTATCCAGGTGTTCCCACGGGAACGGGAACCACGCGGGTGAAACCGCGAGTGGCCGCTAGTGTTAAATAATATGGTGCTAAGTAATGTAGAATGGCGCTACTTTTGAATCCAGTGTAACATCGATCTGATCACAGCTATAGAATCTTAAGTAACTGCTGAAATGGGTATCGCTAGCGTTCGAGGCGTATTGCGAAACCTCCAAAAGCATATCGTGGAACTACATGTTGAAGACCACTTTAGAGAACAGGAGCTGAGACCATGTTGCACCTGATTCAAAAGAAGTCCCATTACCGCTACCATAACTACTATTTTTAGGTATCTTAGAACAAATTGCCTGAAACTTGTGCAGTATCATCTAGTTTCTTACTGGTTATGAAAAGTGGCACTATAATTAGTTTTCAACATAAAAGTGGATAATTCAATTCAACACAAATCATTTATTTCGGACCGTTGTCCATATTGAGTTAGTAACAATAATTAAAAATAGTGCTGTTTTCAAAATATTGTGTTGGAATTCTGACGGTTTTTTGTCTATGTTTAGCGGAATTCCAAAATTATTACTGGCAACACTGGTAGAGTACGCGTTGTACGAGTGGTTGTACGCAGCTCATTCTATTAGCGATGGCTTGAGTTGTCGAGACTTTGAGACGCGACATCTCTCATTTGCTCTAGATTTATTATATTTGGCATCCAATGATTTCTATTGACGTTACTTTTCTTCAAGATCAGATTTTTCTGTTGGTTCCCTAAGGGTTTTTTGCGTAACAAGGATTATAAGAGGCGAATTAATTAACTGCCATTTTACATTACAATATCCCAACTTAATAGTTCAGTTTTTTTAAAAGTAGTGTTTAGCCAATTTAAATAAAACTTTGCACGCTAAAGGAAAATACAGAGATTTAAACAGTGTCAAAAAAAAAGATGGCCAGTGCCTTTGTGTTTTTTTAAACACGGAGAATCTGACTATCTTACCTAGGAACATATTTAGATAATGAGTTGAGAAGCTGGCTTACGCACCCGGTCTGCGAGTGCTGAGGTTAAGCAATTTTCGCAAAGCCGGATAGGTGACCAAAAATGAATCATCTCTCGCTCCTCCGTGCTTCGGAAGGCACGTAAAGCCGTTGGTCCCGGCTGCATTAGCAGTGTATAACCACCACCAATCCGCAGTGGCCCGTGGTAGTTTATATCCCGTTCTCCCTCTACATCCATAGGGAAGGCTCGTACCCCAGCAGTGGGATGGATGATGATGATTTAAACAATATGGTGGTAGCTATATTTTTGACGCTGTAAGGGAGAAAAGATCTTGACACTTGCTGAGTTTGTTGCCGGTTCTTCTCAGTGCAAGATCTCCCGCCCAGAGTAGAGTTACGAACCGATGGCATAGTGACATTCACAAGAGCTACTTGTAGCTTAAACTGAATAAATGATTTTGAATTTTGATTTTTTTAATTTTTGAGCTTACTAATTACTTACTCTCTGTAGAGAATCAAGCCCGGTACCTCTGGGACCGCCTGTGTTCTTAACCAGACCGCAGATGCGTTTATCGGTAGTGTATCTATAGTGAATAGATTAATGCGTATTGCTTGCCGATGATTGTCCGTGATAGCACGTCTCCAGACACTTTACGAGAGCGCGTGCCACCGCAACCGATGCGGTTCCACGTAGGTAGATACGCAGCCGTGTTTAGAACGAGCCCTAACACTGAACGAACCGTTTAACATCATGTCAGAAGGTTTGGTCTAACTGGACCAACATAAACTTTCTAATGTATGTAATACAAGCACTTCCCGCGACTTCCATCCACTTTGATTTAGTATTGTTTAGGAAAAAAATCAATACTAAAAAAAAAATCGTAAGGACCCTTTTTTATCAATGTATCTCTAAACTATTAACTAGCGGCCCGCCCCGGCTTCGCACGGGTGGACATTTCTTTTTAATATAGCCTATGTTACTCAGCGCTAATGTAGCATCCTAATGGTAAAATATTTTTTTAAATCGATCTTGTTGTTTTTGAGTTTATTCGTTGCAAACATACAAAAACACAAAGCTTTCCTCTTTATAATATTACTAAGATGCCCGTCCCAGCTGCGCGCGGGTGGACTTTTTTTAAAGCCTATGTTACTCAGCGCTTAAGTAACATTATAATGGTGAAATATTTTTTTAAATCGTTTTAGTAGTTTTTGAGTTTATTCGTTACAAACATACATACAAAAATACAAAGCTTTCCTCTTTATAATATTAGTATAGATATTAGTATGATTATGATAAAGAGGTAGAGTTTGTGATTTTGTATGTTTGTTTGAGGTGGGTAATCTCTGGAACTAGTTACTGGTCCAATTCCAAAAACTAGTGGTCGCCCAGTGGTTGAAATTCGACCGTAATTTTATTAAGGCTGCACGGATTGTATCCTAAGCAATGAAAAATTTAAAAAGATAAAATGTGAGTTTTGATTGGCATTGACAGGTTTCGGCCGCTCCTTTTCCATTTTTGAAATTTATGAAAATCAAAAGAGTATTTAAGCGTGTGTGTCAAATACATGGTATAGTGTGTGTAATGTTTGTCTTATTGATTTAATGTATTTTTTATGCCTAATTTAAAAAAAATATTAACATTCTGTACTCCTTCTCTATATAAACTATAAGTGTGCGAAATTTCAAACTCCTCCGTCCGCGCAATTTAAAAACCGCGTAAAAAGGGCTACAAAATCTTTGCTTCACGTATTAATATATAGATTCTTTCACTGTAAGAATTCTACATTCCCTACGGGTACTGTGTCCGTGAGAGGTTGTATGCGTGCGCGTTTGTAGCTTACTCTGCCTTTTCTTTAATTTGTGACCAAACTGACTACAATGATGCCCACCTACTACCTACCCCTGCTGGGAATGGAGCCAGTGACGTCTAAAAAGGCCTAACCATTAATACACAAAGCCGTAGGCGGTTAGAATGTGAAATGAAATGAAAATGTATTTCAGTCCAGCACCCTTGAAGTGAACATTGTTTCATTTATTTTGCTTTGTTGTGTTGCCTCCATTCGTTCTATGTTTTAAATAGTCTGTCGCGAACTTGTCCATCATTTTGAGTGACCTGTCTGTACTGTCCATATCTCAGAACAATAACTAAAGCTAATATTAACCACGTATTGTGACGTGGCATAACGTTGTAATGTAATGTAAATCAACACAACCATTCTTGCCGACTCAGAATAATAACTAAAGCTATAGAAACCGGACTTAAATAGCAACACTCATTCATCAGTTCGTACTATTTTAACTAATGAACCTAAGTGATGTGTTGGAAAGAGATCGATTGTCCCTTTTTTTCGTTATTTCGAAGGTGTCACCAGATTTGTGACGTCATATTTGAGGTAATGTGTAGACTATGAGGTAGTGAGTGACTTTATAAAGGATTCCAATATTTTTTTTGATCACCGATTATCTGATGACCGTTTGACATAACAATACAAAAAATAAAAACTAAGTGTCAACCATTTGTCGCACTCCAACCTCCTTTTCTAGCCATAAGATAGAACGGAACTAAACATAGTTGCACGATTTTTATTTTAGCCATCCTTCTATAGCTTTAGTTATTGTTCTGAGCTTGCCGATTCTATTCTGTGCTCTGAGTACTGAAACATATGGAGATGGCATACCTACAAAAAAAACGTGTATACCTACACTTACTTGGAACTAAAAATGGCTCCTGTCCGTAGTGCTGCCCTATTGTGTAACGATATATTTATCGACACAAGTTTAATGTGACGACTTTATCAAAGCATCAATGGAATTATGCTACATAATTATTATAGTTTTAATGAAATGAAATCAAATAAAAACTTTATTACGTTGGCTTAGTAACAAGCACTTATAAATAGTCAAAATATCGATAGATATATTTTATAAAATATAATATTTACTGGAACTAAGAACAAACACATTTAGTATTTAAGTAGAATTTAAATAACATAATAAATATAATTATATATATAGGTACTTTAGGGATAAGCAGTCCAGAGCAGACCCATCCCATTTATTTATTTTTTTATTTGTGTGTAGTGTGTTGAATGCTCTGCTCTGTAAACCAGCATGTGAAATTGATAAATAAATAAGAATTAAGGTTATGGATTTTTTATGCATTTGGCTAATATTTGTGTTATGAATATGGGACACCTCCACTACACAACAAAACTCCTTTGTTCCCTTAGCAGACTTACTGCAGGCAAGGGATGAGATGCAGCTGGATCATTCTTTTTATTTTCAGCACAGCATGGGAAAAGATATAGGTAATTAAATAAAAGAAAATGCTACATTATGCAAAAGTATATTATTTTCATACAACAAGGATTTTAACGATTATTATAAACGCTATGTTATAAATATATCAATAATGAAATGACGACAATAAAACAAGTTATTTTAATATGTTTGCCAGTAAGGATCATTATTCTAACTCGTTATTTATTTATTACTTACTGGTTATTTATTTATTCCCGATTTTAAGAAACATTTCTTTTACATCGGATGAGAGTAGGAACACCTACATTTTCGATTGTAGGTACAAGTAATGCACTCAGTCTCATTCATTTACAATATAAATTACAAAGACACAGACAATGCAATTTTTGTAAATCTTTGACAATAATTGAAAAATCTACAATTTTCTTTCTTCGTCGTCTTACTTTTTCATTTAAAGCTTTAATTTTTTCCTATAATTTTTATATTTTAAATTTAATCTCTTGATAGTTTCTAGTGTTGCATCCGGAACCTGGAAATCAAAATTATAATTATATTGAGAACAAAAATAACAACTAAGTTATTCTATGCATTTTTACATTTTTTTGTCATTATTGAAAACTTGAATTTTAATCCAATTCATACCAATTCAATGATTGTCAAGTCAATGTTCTCATTGCCTTGACAATCATGGACCAGTCATAATTAATAATTTACCCACTAAATTGGCATGCATACGTATGTAAACTTCGAAAACTGACTAGATCAATTGCTAGATATTGTCAAACTATTAATTTAATTGTTGCACTTTCAAAGGCTGCAAACCAAAATTTTGTAGACACATGGCTTTTTTATAACCTGGTGGGCGGAGCAAGTGGCTGTTGAGTACATAGAAAACTTTATTCATAGTATTTATGAACTATACAGTTCCGCTGCAATCATCAAACACATTTAATTTAAATAATCGCTCAAGACAAGTTAATAAAAAGATACTTTATTTAACTGCGTCGTCGCCTTAAACATACATAAAATAAGGCAAACAAAAAATGTGTCCTCACCAAAGCAGTAGTAGTATGTTGTAAGCTAGAAATTGATTTTATTTGATTTTGTTCATTGTTGACTTTAAGAGGCTGAAAATAAATAAAAGTACCATAAATGCACATATTTCGCTTGAAAACTAGAAATTGTTTCTTACTCAAACATTGCAAAGGTTCACTTTTCAGTTAGATCATAAGCACCTTATGTACAATAAGATATAATTTAAATAACATAATAGCCCCACCATTGCAGCTGATGATGATGTAGCGTCCTGTTGGTATGTTGTTCTTGGGTTTTGTTTGTCATATTTTAAACAGATTTGATTAGGCTGAAAAGAAGAAATCAACTATAACATTACAAAAGAAAATTTCAGTGAAATATGTTTTAAGCACAATTTAAGTAATAGCATCGATGAGTAAAAAAAGAAGGACTCTGCGTCACTTACTTAATATTATCTTAATTTTATAATTTACTAATTTCGTTAATTGGTTACAAATTAAGTTGGAAAAAGCAGCCTTTAATTATAATAACCTATAATATCAAATTATTTTTTTACCAAAATGCTTACCAGAAAATAAGATGAAGGAACTGTACCATCACGTAATCTTGTTACCTACATTAAGAGTTCTGTTGAAGCAGTTTTCGTCAATGTGCATCGAGCAAATGTGTACCACATTTTATGTCGCGGATTTATATTTTCTCGACCAATAACCTCTATCCATTTCTTCTTTAATGCTTCATTTACAGGAAATCTGCACAAAAAACACCATTGCAAAAAATATAACTATCTAAAATGTATCGATACATCAAAACATCATAGCGTATCACTAGATATTCATACTAAATCTAATCAAGCTGTAATCAATAAAATAACAACGAAAACACTATATACCACTAACATACATCTTTATTAGCTTTCACAATATTATTTTGATACATTACACTACACGATAGCCTTCTATTTTTATCAAAAATAGTGAAAATTGAATAATTACCTATGGAGAGTCAATGTAGGTTGATTTTTATTTCTTCTTGCACCACACTGCTTAACACAACACGAAGGCATGTTTTGGCTTTCCGGGACAATGTTCTGAATGCCACTAAAATCATATTTTTGGAGTTTACAACAATAAATCAACAAAAAATATTTCGAGCTATCAACCATTTGACAGGAGATGTACACAAACATTGGAACTAAATATGGCGACGCCGGCACGCGTCAAAAAGCTCGTGACGTCACTCAAAAGTGTTGCCAAAATGAGTACAAAGCAAATATTATATGTCTCTTTTTTCATACACCACAATCGGTTAGTTAAAAAGAGATAAGTATATATCTGTAATAAATGTGTCGATTCAATGTATATTTGTATAAGCAATTTTTTGTACAGATCAATGTGGCGTCTCCATATGTTTCAGTACTCAGACAAATGTCATCCATAGTGCAAATTTTTGTTTTTTTTAATTTTTTGTTTTAAGCACAGGCAAACAACAGCGAAGAGTGTTAAGTAGTGTTTATTAATGTTTTGTGTCTTTAATAATATTGTTTTTTTTTGTGTGTTAAGCGTTTTATTATTTTTATTTGTCTATGTTGGTTTATTTATCCTCAGAATTTAGTTATTGTTCTGAGTATTTATCATTGTTTTGTGGACACGTCACCGATAGGCCCCTCCATAATACCAGCGTTGCAGCGGCTTTGTGTCGCTGTAGCATGTGCTGAGGCTGGGGCCTAGTTGGCCACACTTTGTCTTTTGTTTTTGCTTTGTAATGTTATTGTAAATATCGTGTAAATTTGTAGTTTGTGCCGATAAATGTATTTTCTTACTTTTTTTCTTTCTTTGAAATGTTTATTTACCAGAAAATAATAGTAAGCCGTGTTACAGGAGTGTACAATAACTCCCACACTAGACTAGGCCTGGCTCGTGGGTGGTCAATTCTCTAGGGTTAGCAAGGCAACAATAATGTGGCTATTCGGCGCAAACAATAACTACACAGTATGATTCTGACAATAACAAATAATAAATTAATTAATTATTGGACGGTGCAATGCGCAAATGTGGAGTGCATGTATGTAAGAACTAGCGGCCGCTCGCAGTTTCATCCGCGTGGTTCCCGTTCCAGTAGGGATATCGGGATAAAAAGTTCCTATGTGTAAGATCCTATGTGTTAATCCAGGTTATAAACTATCTGTATGCCGAATTTCATCCAAATCCGTTCATCCGTTGCAGCGTGAAGAAGCAACAAATATACACACATACATACTCACACACTTTCGCATTTATAATTTATTATTTATTTATTTATTCAACAAACATTGCCAGCATTACAGTATACACTAATGCACTGAACAATATATAACATCCACATATAACAGCGAAACAGAATCCACAAAAACGTAGACGAGTTTGAAACGATGCGTTTAGAAGATCTTGACGCAAAACGACAAATACGAAAGACCCGGCCAAAACTATGTTATGACTATACTTACAATGACCGTGGTCAGTTGTACTGTGCGACCTGTAACCGAACCTTCAAGACCAAGTTCGGCTTTGCAAGTCACATCAGGGCGCACACCAGGAGATGACGCCAGAGTGTCGCCATCGGCGGATACGTCGTGGAGGACATCATCATATAACATACACCAATAAAAAATGAAAAACATATAACAAAGGACAGACCATTCAATCATCTCGCTCACAGAACTCCAAACAATCCTTAAGTACATCAGTCAATCTTCCAGCAAACACATCTCTCTGTGGTGCCACACTGCCAGAAGCGCATTCAGATGCACCATTGCACGAACCAGAGGCGAGTTACGATGCTCTACGGTACGCGCCTTGTCGATTACCAACAAACGGTGGTGACGGGCTCTACCATAACTGCCTGGAGCAAACAACTTGCAAGACCTTTGCACCAAATAAAGACAGTCTAGCTCTTCCCGAAGAATACGACAAGCAGTCTCCATTAGGGTGTTATTTCTGCGAGTTTCAAGGGAGTTAAAGCCTAGCACGCCCAGCAAAAACTTGGTAGGATACAAGAAAGGATAAAAGCAAAATTTTGATTTATATAAAGATCGTAAAAATGCTTTTTGAATTTTTCTAACATTAACGTGTATGACTTCTCGTGCGGATGCCAGACTATAGCAGCAGATTCAAGTTTGCTCCCCACCAAAGCAGTGGACAATAATTGAATCGCGTGTGGGTCTCGAAGGTCTTTTGCGTTGCGCATCACGAAGCCTAATCGAGGATAATATTAGTGTGATGAGTAAAGTGCGTGTGTGGCTCAGGGTAGCCTTGCGATTTACTATTGGGATCGGACAGCAGTGATAAGCACCAATGCCGTCCACTAACTGATGAAAGTAGAACTATAACATTCTGATTGGTAATATTTAATGTATTGATCTATTATAATACGTATTGTCGAACAATATCCAAGGTTGGCATGTCTATCGTGTATCAAATCAACTAGTGTTTGACTAATGCGTGTGGATTATCGATAGGCGGCTGTGACAACGTGCGTTTTAATCGCCTCTGTGGTCTAGCGGATAAACCACCGGTGTGGACCCAGCGGTCCCGGGTTCGATTCCCAGCGGTGCGTACATATTTGTGTACTCGGTTTGGTTGGTGGTAGGGCTCGTTTACTCGTCTGGCTAGCTACCACCATCTTATCTAAATATGTCGTCATGACATCAATGTTTGAAGCATTGTTGTGTTCCGGCAGCTAGAGATAAGATAGCTAGTGCCTCAGTAGTTGAGGATCCGGGTGAAGTGCGCTTCCACCTTCGACCTTATCATCACTCAACATCAGGTCAGATGACGTCCAAGTGTTTATCCATAAATAATAAAAATAAATGTTTTCAATGATCAGCCGTGATGTTGGTTTATCTATTCACTATCTATCAATAGACTATTTGTCGTCAGCTCATTTTATGTCCCCACTGCACAAGCCTTCCTTATGGCTGGATAGGAAGAACGGGCCGAAAACCACCACGCGGGCACAGTGCGGTGCGGTGGTTGTTAACGACTGCTTATGCAGCCGTGACCAACGGCTTTACGTGCCTTCGAAGCAAGGAATAGACTATTATTGCATGTCAAATCAAATAGTGCTTAGACTAATGCGTGTGGTGTATCGATGGCCGGCTGTGATAACACGTCTCCAGACGCTTTACGAGAGCGCGTGCCAACGCAACCGATGCGGCCGGGCGGGGCGGCGGCGTGTAATGGCGTCCCTCCGTTGTGGCGGGAAACGTACAACCAGTGCGTCTATAATGGCGGCCAGTTACCAGCCTATAATTTAATATTTACTTAAGCCACTAACGCCTTGGTGGTCGTGGCATAGTTCTTCCTTGGTGTCGTGGGTTAAATAGAAAAAGAAATAGTAACTATTTATTCATCATCTCAACTCATTTTATGTCCCCACTTAGGGCACTATCCTTCCCTTTGGATGGATACGGAGAATGGGTCACAAAACCACCACGCGGGTCCAGTGCGGATTGACGGACTGGTTATGCATCCTGGACTAACGGCTTTACGTGCCTTCCGAAGCACGGAGGAGCTTTAGATGATAATTTTTTGGTCACCCATCCGATGACCGGCCTTTGTGAAAGTTGCTTAACCTCAGCAATCACAGGCCGGGCGCGTCAATCACTGCGCCATCGAGCTCCTCACTTTTTATTTCATGACCAATTAATGAAATGATATGAAAATCCTTTATTCAATTTAGGCATATAAATTGCACTTATGAACGTCAAGTAGTTACATAAAAAATCCTACTAATATTATAAACGCGAAAGTTTGTAAGTATGGATGGGTGTTTGTTACTTTTTCACGTAAAAACTACTGAATGGATTTAAATGAAATTCAACATACAGATAGTTTATAACCTGGATTAACACATAGGATACTTTTTATCCCGATATTCCCACGGGAACGGGAACCACGCGGGTGAAACCGCGAGCGGCCGCTAGTCATACATACATATACATAATTTAATAAAAAATACATATACGTAATGCGATTCTACTGCTAATCAAGCTATTATAAACAACATGGACAAAAAACTAACTAGCATAGGTTGGGAAGTTGCACAATTAAGCTTCCGACAGGAACCAGTTACCAAAGTTAGTCTTTAGCTACAATTTAATACAGACTGTATGTATGTATGTATGTATGTATGTGTGTATGTATGTATGTATGTATGTATGTATGTATGTATGTATGTATGTATGTATGTATGTATGTATGTATGTATGTATGTATGTATGTATGTATGTATGTATGTGTGTATGTATGTATGTATGTATGTATGTATGTATGTATGTCTGTATGTGTGTATGTATGTATGTATGTATGTATGTATGCCTGTTTGCTAGGTGTCACTGTCACACACAATTTCAATGTAATTTCTATGTTAGAATAGAATAGAATAGAAAAACTATGGGTACCAGTACATACAAAAAAGAAAATTAAATATAAACAATAAAATTAAACTTACTCAAACTCAAACTCAACTTTTATTTGCAAACTAAGTGGTACATAGATGGTGTTTACATTGATAGTGTCCTTATTACTTAGTCACCTTGTACAGGTATAATAAATAATACTTATATTAACTATAATATGTAATACAATATGTTATAAAAATATATACCTATATTTATATTAAATTGCTATTAAAGCTTAAATTATATTGTGAATTGAATTGTATAATAAATCAATAAATTGTATTAAATTGTATTATAATTTATTATATTACCCAGACCGCCAAACGTAATCACAAATCATCATATCGCATGGTTAAATATTCCTCTACATTGTAAAAACATTTATTCATCAAAAACTTTTATAATTTTGTTTTAAAAACTTTGTAGTTTGGTTCAGTTTGTAATTTGATCGTTAATTTGTTATATATTTTTACAGCCATATGATGTTGGCTATGATTTAACATTTTTATTCGTAAAATAAAACTTAAAAAATAAACATCAACTTTTACACCAATAGGCCTCTGCTCAGTTTTGTAGTTTTTTGGAGACGAAAACTATGTTGAACACCAGGTATCGTGTTTAAAGTTAGCGCCAATACGATAATATACAAAAAGGCGAAGTCACCGGTGACCGCTAGTAAAATTAATAAGGCTGTTGAACAAAGCGTTCCAACAACCATTTAGGTTGAACTCCAATCTTCCATCACAACCACATAGTTGGAGAACAATGCATTTACACTAATTAGTTGTAATTAACGAGCGGCCATTAATCCCTTCTATTGTTAGCAACGTAATTGTAGGGGTTATTTTTATTTATTGTTGCTTAGCTCATCCCGATTTGCCATTGCAACACGAATTATTGAATCAATTGAAATACAATCGATAAGTTTGTGAAGGATTCGATGTGATCACGATAAATAAAAAACAGGAAACTTAAAAAAGTAAAAACAGCTCTAAAAAGCAAGAAATAATATTGAAATCATATTAATTATCTAGATACGCATATCAGTTTTAAAGAAGGTCTATTGAAGTCGGGTGGTTGGTGGCCGGCTGGGGTACAATTTTGTTTCATTTAAACTTTTATAGTTGTTCCATTATCTCCACTTTTTATTGTAAAAGCCCCACCCGACTTCAGTAGACATTTTTTTAAACTGATATTTTTTGCTTTTTAGAGATGTTTTTACTTTTTTAAGCAGGTATCCTGTTTTTTGAAGTCGGTTTTTTTTGTTAAAAATTATTATATTTTACGATTTTTAGTGATGGGTAGACGTAGACCTAACAAGGATGCTTCTCGGATGAGGAAATGACGGCCTAGTAGGTAGTGGTATTCCTATGTAAATCGATCTTAATTAGGTATTATTTTTGTACGAACTAAACATTTTGGCATATTGAACCGTATGAAGTAAACCCAACAAAAGGCAACTGCTGTAAATAGTTGAGGAATTCCCTCGACTGTCTATGGTCTCCATCATTAGACCTGTAATGGCACTTATAACCCATACACAGTTCTTATCAATAGAAATGAATTAAGACCAAACACAAGGTAGCTACTGTAAAACGTTGAGGAGTTCCCTTGACTGTCCTTCGTCTTCATCATCAGATCGACTCCAAACCTTCATTGAATAGTAGTACTTTAAAAGACTTAATGAAAACATTATTAAACGCACTAGTCGCCACTACGATTTTCGAAGGTTCCCCTCGATTTCTCTGAAATGCAATCGTCAGATCCTGGTTTCCTTATCATGGTACCACCCTTGGGATATCTCCTTTTTAGCAAAAAAAGAATCATCAAAATCGGTTCATAAACGACGAAGTTATCCGCGAACACACAAAAAAAAATATACCTACGAGTCGAATTGAGTAACCTCCTCCTTTTTTGAAGTCGGTTAAAAATAAGTTAATTTTCTAAAGAACAAATGTTACGTGATGTCATTTATACGTTTAATGTTCCAGAATTTATTATTTTTGTTGTAAACTTCCCTATTGTTGACACATCAAAAGAAAAAGAATAAGCAGTCCATAAAAGAAACACAGTTCCGTGCAGTAATTAAAAAAGTTACAACCATACAAAGTCTCAAACCCGAGTCACGTTTTTCTTGAAACACTGCGATTTTATGTGAGGGAAAGCAAAATGCTTTAGGCCAAAAATAAAGAATAATATAAAGGGTTTTTCATTAAGAGCGTTTACGCGGCACACTAGCGCCGCCAATGAAAAAAAAAACATATCTAGTAATTAGAGATAGAAAATCAAATTATGCTCAAGAAACTATCTTAATGAAGTCATTTATCATTTTTACGTCACCTAATGAACACCTGACATGTTATGGTTTAGTTAAATATGGCGTTATAGTTAAAAGTGGCCGTAACGTCTTATTTAACTAAACTATAATATGTGAGGTGTTCACTATGTGCTGTAAAAATGCTAAATTACTTCATTCAAATAGTTTGTTGAGCATAATTTTGTTTTCTATCTCTAATTACTAGATATGTTTTTTTTTCATTATTGGCGCTAGTGTGCGGCGTAAACGCTCAAATGAAATAAAACAACCTGTGTAAGTGATATTGCCACAACTTTAAATGTATTTTAAAGGATATTCGATGACATTATGTATGGAATATAATTTCAACCAAATGGCCGCTGAGACTCCGCCGTAGGTGGTGTATCCTGGCGGACCAATTTTGAATGACATCTTCGCATAAATGTGGCTCAATTTCACGAAGGACGCGAGTTATGTTGGCCTTCAGGGCGGCGATTGACTGTGGTTTGTCTGCATAAACCAGAGATTTTACGTAGCCCCACAGAAAGTAGTCGAGCGGAGTTAAGTCACACGATCTCGGTGGCCAGGTGATGTCGCCACGATGCGAGATGACAAAGCACTCGAACTTCTCATTCAATAAATTTAATGTATAATAAATAAATAAATTTAAAAATAATACATTTTAACAATTTCTACGCGTTGTTGAAGCGTGTTGTAGCGTTCCATGGTGAATTGTCACCACTGAATTATATTCATGTCAAATTTGACAGCCATATGATGTGTAACATTTGATTATATTCTGAAAAAAATGGGTCAAGTATATTACATCATTTTATAACTACAAAATAAATAATGATAGAGTCTATTACACACGAAAGGGTTGGAATCACTATAACAATAGAAAATAGAATATAGAATTAACAATGACGTATATTTTTTACAAATCTTAAAGAGAATGCAGTAAATGCAGTAAAAAATTAGAAGACATTTGACATATCAAAATGACCTTTGATAGTCAAATGACACAGTATGTCACTTAAATCATAATATCGATTACTGAATTTACAAAATCCTGTTACACTGTTGAACACTTCCGTCCCATTTCACGAAATCATTCTCACAAATTGCTAGAAATCGAGCGTAAAGATGTTACACATCAAAAAAGGGGGAATTGATACGGCATACTTACATAATTGAATCCAACTGGCCGCCCCAGTGGTTAAGACCACTGATCTCAAATCCGTCTCGAGGTTTCTAGTTCGATTCCCAGCGGAGGATACATGTTTGATTTCGGTTTTGTTGGTGGTAGGGTTTGTTCTAAGTCTGCCTTGCTAGCTGCCACCATCTTGTCTAAATCTGTCGCCATAACATTAATATAAACACCCTCAGAACAATAACTAAAGCTATAGAAACCGGACTAAAATAGCAAAGGTGTCACCAGATTTGTGACGTCATATTTGAGGTAATGTAGTGAGTGACTTTATAAAGGACTCAAGATTTTTTTTGATCTTCAGTTATTGTTCTAAGTTTTGATCACCGATTATCTGATGACCGTTTGACATAACAATACAAAAAATAAAAACTAAGTGTCAACCATTTGTCGCACTCCAACCTCCTTTTCTAGCCATAAGATAGAACGGAACTAAACATAGTTGCACGATGTTTATTTTAGCCATCCTTCTATATCTTTAGTTATTGTTCTGAGATACAACCTTATTTTTAGTTTATACGAAAATCGAAACAAGGGTCAAATATTTTCATTTAAAGAATCAGTACAAAAAAAATATCAAATAATATCTTGAAAACTCACGAAGTTACAAGCTTTTTGTGCTCTCCCGTTGTGTGTTTTTAGTAGGGTATACTTCATTTGAGATTTTGTAAACATTATTTGGTCAAAATGTAACATGGTATAAAAAATATTGAAATCGATTCTATTACTGATTCTGAACAGTTTTCAGGTTTCGTTTATACTAAAAATAACATTGTATAGTATTGTTGTGTTCGGGGGTTGCACGCAGCACGCGGGCACAGTGCGGTGTGGTGGTTGTAAACGACCGGGGCCAACGGCTATTACGTGCGTTCCGAAGCACGAAACTTACCGAACATAGGTAACATAAAATATAAAATATGCATAACCCGCCCACACGATTAGTTAAAAAACTCTTAATCATCCATCTTTACCGTTTGCACCCACCAGGTGTCAATAACGCGAAAAATATTCTAATGAGTGAGCTGACCGTCATTTATCACTCGCACACGGTATAACAGCGATCGGCCGATACCGGATGTGTCGTTAATTTTTGACACCTGCGACACCGGTCAGTGTTGCCATACGCATAGAAAAGTGGCAAAGGGATACGTTCGTTTTAATAGCCTCTGAAATTGGTCTAGTGGGAAAAGTGAAGTGTCATGTTTGCGGTTTTGTTTTATTTTCTAATATTTGCAAACGTAGAATATTAAAGTGAAATATTGTGGATTTATTAACCGTTAAATACTAGTGAACATGCTTAAGTGTTGGAAAATAAAACAAAACGGTGTGCAAAGTCACTTTCAGATTCTCTCAAGAAATCCGCGTGAGGTCTCAGTGAGGCCCCGCATCTTTGCCGATACTCAAAAGGGTTTGTGGGGGAAGATCGTTTATTACTAATCATATCGATCACCACTTATTATCATCTATTATCGAACAAAGAAAACAATGTACAATATCTGTAATTTAACTGTAAGAGAAAACTTTGCTTGCCACACGAATCCACTCATATGATGATACTGACCAACTTCCACGAAAATCTTAAGCCATTTCCCACAATACAAACAAACAACAACATCCATACGTACAATCGAATACAATCTGAAACAATGATTCTGTCACCCATCCATACATTCTCATTGTAAGCGTTCTATACTCAGAACAATAACTAAAGCTATAGAAGGATGGCTAAAATAAAAATCGTGCAACTATGTTTAGTTCCGTTCTATCTTATGGCTAGAAAAGGAGGTTGGAGTGCGACAAATGGTTGACACTTAGTTTTTATTTTTTGTATTGTTATGTCAAACGGTCATCAGATAATCGGTGATCAAAAAAAATCTTTGAGTCCTTTATAAAGTCACTCACTACATTACCTCAATTATGACTTCACAAATCTGGTGACACCTTCGCTATTTTAGTCCGGTTTCTATAGCTTTAGTTATTGTTCTGAGGTTCTATAGAACACTTCAACTATTCAGCAATTAGGTATACACTCACATAACAATTAATAACAAACAAAAGCAGATATGCGGCAACTCGCTAATCTGTGCGCCGGTCAAATGATGGATGATCACATCAGGTCGTGACGTGAGGGGACATTCGAGTACAAAGTGCGGACGCCCTTACCCCCCTAGCCGCCCTTAAACGCCCTTAACCGCCCTTATCTAGCATTAAGGGGACTGGAGATTTATGACACTGAATAATAGTTTTCAGATACAAACTTACATTACTATTGTTAAACTGTTTGCATATTTGCGAGTTAACGTCATGTAGTTAGCTGCTTTTGTGGTCAGTGGCCGCATCGGTTCGATACCCGAAGATACCAGGTTCAGTTCCTAGCTCAGGGAAAGTGTGTATCGGTTTTTTTATGCGTAGCTCGTGTTTGGGTATCACCAACCCTTGTTTTTGGTATCAACCTCACTATGTTGTCGCACTGCTGGACAATACGAGTCCCCCAGGAATCGAGCTCACTCGTCAGCAAGACCTGCAAATTAATCCAGAATTAATCAGGGGAGGAGCTTAATGGCGCTATGGTTCAGGCAACGCATTGGAAATTTACGTAGCGGGGGATCTTGATTTCTCCCAACAATTACAAAACATATGAAAGTGATATTTGATGACATGATTTTTCATTTAATTGACTTCATTTTGCTAGTTGCAGAAACACGATTTGTTAACTTTTATAACAGAGAAAAAAATATCAAAGTAACCTCTTTTAAAACATAGATTTGCATTTACAGGCAAACCAGACCGATTTAAGCATCTAAACTTTCTTAGTAGATTCGTTTTAATACATACTTCAAAATGCTCATTCATTCATCATTTAGTTATTTTTAAACTTATTTGTAGTTTTAATTGGAAAAAAAAAAACAGTTTTTCTTATGGTATGTACGGGGCGCAAACGCTCCGTATTAGATTAATTGTTTAGCGATGCGTCGCCTTAACAGCTCGGTCTGCAATTCCTGAAGTTAAATCACCAGATAAGTGCCAAAAATGCATCATCTCTCGCTCCTTCGATATTCAATATAAAAACAGAAACTACATTAACTTTTTTCAGTAAAACTTAAATATATATTTAATTTTAAAATGCTACTATACACTTGATGAGTTTTTGAAAACTTAAATAATTTAGTTTGGCGTACCTACTCTGCTTTAATTATGTGAAGGCTTGTTTGTCCGCCTGGCTAGCTACCACCATCTTATCTAAATATGTCGCCAGAACATCAATGTTTGTGGTATTGTTGCGCTCCGGCAGCTAGAGATAAGATAGCCAGTGCCTCAGTAGTTGAGGTTCCCGGGTGAAGTGCGCTTCCATCATTGGCCTTATCATAACTTGTCATCAGGTGAGATCAAGGCACTGTGCTTACCCGTAATATATATTTTAAAAAATACGTATAATTTTACGCAAATATTGTTGCGAACAAATTACAATTTGAAAAAAGACTAAAGTGTTGAAAAAATTCAATCAAATTCTAAATTTATCAACACTATATATTTTTACTTTACATATAAAGACACTTTACATTAAATAGGGCTCCCTTGGCATACCAAGGGAGCCCTATTCAATGTCGACAACTACGTCATCAACATCAATATTTGTAAAAATATTATGATCGGATGTTGATGACGTAGTTGTCGACATTAAATAGGGCTCCTTTGGCTTATAAAGTAAAAATAGATAATGTTGATTAATTTCGGCAAGTTGGATTGAGCCACGACAGCATATTGGCAGTGCACCTGACCCGGCATGTCATGGGGTGCGGGTTCCAATACCGCTCGTGGATTTTTTTCAAATTGTGATGATGTGAATTTGGAAAAATGTGCCCAGTGCAAATCCTTTTATGTATATATGTCAAAAGAGAAGCGCTTGTATGCCATTCAAATTGTCGTAATCGAATCATAAATAAAACTCGTATTATGCTCTCAGTCTCGCCACACAAGCAGCGTGTCTTAAGCCTGCCGGAAGAGGAGTGTGACCTCGTCCTGTCAATAGACGAAATTATTTAAAAAAAAAAAACGTTTCGCATTCCTATTAAGGCATGAACGCAACATTTCAAAAAGTATGTCTATCTGTGAACACTCTTGTACATTGTTGTCGTTTCCGGGCGAAAATCGCTTTTCCGTGTTGTTTAAAACGCTCATGAAATGTCCAACGTTTGTCCGGCCCGACAGAGGTCGGCAAATGTCTAAAAACAGCCTTTTTAAATGTCTAAATGTAAAATGTATTTGTTTTGTTTATATAATTTTTAACGCAAATTTTGTTGCGAACAAATTACAAAAACACAAATGTTGATAAAATTTCCACGAGCAGGATTTGAACCGACATACCGGGTCAGTTGCTCTCCCAATTGAGCTATCGTGGTTCTAACCAACCCGCCGAAACTATTCAACACTATTTACTTTAAGGTACTTTGAAAGCCAAAAGTCTAAATATATCTGACAATTTCGTTTTAAGGGTTCCGTACCTACCCAAAGGGTAAAACGATAACCCTCTTACTAAGACTCCGCTGTCCGTCCGTCTGTCTGTCTGTCTGTCTGTCTGTTTGTCCGTCTGCCACCAGGCTGTATCTCATGAACCGTGATAGTTAGACAGTTGAAACTTTCACAGATGATGCATTTCTGTTGCCGCTATAACAACAAATACTAAAAAACATAGTATACAATAAATATTTAAGGGGGCTCCCATACAACAGCCATGTTTTTTTTTTGCCGTTTTTACAGATAATGGTACAGAACCCTTCGTGCGCGGCTCCGACTCGCACTTGGCCGGTTTTTTAATTATGTTGTGTGAAACGGAGAAAATAGCAATGGAAAAGATGAATCCTATAATAATGAAAATGCTCTCATAAAACGGAATGTGGGTTTTTATTATCATAACTTACAATATAAATTCTACCACCTCAAAAGACAAGCAAAACAATAATTCATATAAAACTTCAAAGTCAAATGTGACAAATTAAAAAGAATAATATTTATAACTATACAAAATATCATAAAAAAGGGCGGATCAAAATGAGTCCGCAACATTGTGTTTACAATGTCATACTAACAAATAATATCCAACGTATAGATACCTAATGTGTGTTTATGTAGGTATATAAAACAGCCTATAACTGCCCCACAGCTGGGCAAAGGTCTCCATCATTGAAATCAAGTCATCTACAATTGATGGGTAATGGCTTCATCACCACGCTTGCCAAATGCGGGTTGGTGATCACAAACCCGGGATATGCATCGTATAATCCGAAATTTTGCTTTATTTTTTTATATTTTGTATCACTAGTTTTTAATGACAAAAGTCGCGTATTCCGATCCCTGCCAACATGTGTTTAAAAGATTTGTACTAAGACAGGCCAAGCCTAAGTGGTAGAAATCCCTATAACTCGATGGCCATGATGCGTTTATCGGTGCAATGTTAACACATCTTTTTATAAGTAATTTTAAGGATAAACTTGAATCTGTTTTAAATGTTAATGTTAATCTTGTTTAATAAATTCATTTTATTTTATTTATTATTGTGCCCCACCTGGGAATTGAACCCGGGACCTTCGGGTATCGGGTCGAGCGCTCTGCCACTCGGCTAATGAGGCGTTACATAGGTATACAGTGTGTGAATGAGGTATCTTAGAAGCACCAGTATTCGACTCTAAGTCCAGTGTTTGTTACAGACTGTCACCAAATAATAAATCTAATTATATTAATATTACAAAGCTGAAGAGTTTGTTTGTTTGAACGCGCTAATCTCAGGAACTACTGGTTCGAATTGATAAATTATTTTTGTGTTGGATAGTCCATTTATCGACAAAGGCTTTAGGCTATATAACATTACGCTGCAACCAATAGGAGCGAAGCATCAGTGAAAAATGTTGCAAAAACGGGAACAAGAGCCTAAAAAATTAAAAATGCTGCCGAAAGTCACTATTCCACGCGGACAAAGTCGCGAGCACAGCTAGTATACTAATACTGTAACAACTCATGTATACTTATGGAGAGTGTAGTGATACCTACCTATACCTAACGAACTGTAATTAGGTCATGTCGCAATCATAAAACAATAACGTAAACCAGCTTAGTTGCAGATTTAATTATGTGTTTCACATATTGTATTTTTGTCATTCAATAAACGGACGTCGTTATGTAAACTACGTTTTCTTCATCACCTAACGACCTAACATCATAAGAGCAATGAATGATTGAATTGAATTGAATTGAATCTATAGAATTTCATTAAATTTTTTTTTTTTTTTATACTTAGCTCGGCAAATGACTCCATCCCACCTGATATTAAGTGGAAATGAAGTCCAGACGCGAAGACAACTGGTGCAGCGTGGAAACAAACGTAGCATCAGTCAACTTCACTCTGCCGGCCCACAAGGTGCTTCTTCACGCCTCTCTTGAAGGACCCCATATCATAGGAAGGAGGGAAAACGTATGCTGGTAGACTATTCCATCTTTTGGAGGTGCGACAAAGAAACGAGTCACCAAATTTCTTTGTGCGCGATGGGATATTTGAGACAGTGAATCGGTTACAAGATGACACCTAGAATGCAAATGGTCTGCATTAAATGGTAGCTAAAGTAAAAAACCGGACAAATGCGAGTGGGACTCGCCCACCGAGGGTTCCGTACTTTATGGGTATAGAAAACTATACATATGAGTGGTAGAGCCACGCTGCGTTGCAGCACGAAATGGGCCAGCTCGCCCGGCGTAATACCACCCTCTCACAGAATATCGGCTTGAAACAACGGCACTCGTTGCTGTTGTGTTTCGTCCGGTGAGTAAAAGTACCGGAGGCCCATCTCTCACCCCTCCCCCCTCCCAATTCCTACTCCCTCCTCAAGATCCAACTCCTTCCTCAAGGTCGGCAACGCATCTGCGATTACTTTGGTTTTACGGGTGTCCATGGGCGGCGGTGATTACCAGGTGAGCCACCTGCTCGTTTGCCTCCTTTTAACACAAAAAAAAGAAAAAACAATTAAAAATCTGTTGAAGCTTGTGCAAATGAAGCCCTTTCATACGATACCCCACATGACACGGTTAACTTACTTCAAAATTTGGACCCCCGTTCCTTGCATAAAGACCCTGTTTTTTTGTGATTTAATTAAATATGTATAGTTTTCAGATTTTTTCTGTACTTGTAGTTTAAGATGATATTACTTGCCAAACTTCCTAGTTCTAGGTCAACGGCAAGTACCCTATGGATGTTGATTCCCTTGAGAGTGTCCAAATGTACGTTTTTTGCGACATAAACGGCCGTATCTTTTTTTCCGTTAACTTAGAAGTTTGATTTTTTTACAGTTTCAAGTGACCGCAGACCTGAGTATTATGGTTTTAATTTCAACTCGATACCTCCACGCGTTCCCGAGACAAAGGGTATTGACAGACAGACGGATAACGAAGTGATCCTATAATATTCCGTTTTTTCCTCTTCAGTTACGGAACCTTAAAAATCAATTACTGACTCCTCTTTCTAATGATGGTTCATGTCGAAAACAGGTGCCAGGTAGCCTACGAAGTTTTTTCTTCGTGTATATATAGATTGTCAACTGTTTTAGTATAAGCGGTACATTAAAACATCACGCTACAGAGCAGGTAAAACCTCAACTCTACACAAGTAATATCAGAAACAATCAATTTGCAAAGTATTGAAGTCTACTGGCAAGAAACAGCAGCGGCCCAGATACATAAATATCATCTCCATGTCAATAACAGTAAATTTTCAAGCAGAGAACTTGGTTGATTGTCTCTGGGACAAAACGCCCTCACCCTACCACCACCCTAGGGCGGAAAATCAATAGGATTCTATTATTTCTGCTGCGATTGTATGTGGCGCCATCTAGCGGCGGGTGCCTGTACTAAATCGTGGGCCGCTTGGGAATGAACCTTCGCGTTTTCTTGACGCTACGTTTAGATGGCGCTGCGTGCTCAATTTTATTTTTTTACTGTAAAGCTTTAACTTATAATGTGTTTTTGTTTGTTTCAGGTACGAATAAAAAGGATTCTACCAGCTGCCAAGAAGAATAACAATGGTTTTTTTACACTAAACTTATTTATTTGGTTTGGTGGACTTTTGAAATATAAAATAACACGAGCAAGAAATAACTTTACACCAAACTAAACCTAGCTATGCTACTGTAAAATTCAAATACTTAGACTTTAAAACAACAAAGACATTTTTAAATGGTTTATTTTACATTTTCATACACGCAAGGACGGGTATGTAAATAGTAAGAGGCCTTTGAAATATATAAGTAATGCACTAACCGTAGATTAAGTAGCCATCGAGATTGTTAACTTAGCACTGAGGCACTGACCTTGTTTGTTTGTAGCAAATAAAGCTTATTCGGTAAAAGAGGTCTAATCAAAACACAAAAAGTTTTCATTTTATGAAAAGTTATTAATATTTTTCATAAAGTAAAAACTTTTTAGTTCAACTCACAATAAAATTTCACATCCGCCTCCTTTTTAAGTCTATTACAAGAACTCGTTTCTGTTTACGATTGTCGTAATAATAATACCGCGTCTCGGAACTTTCTTAAACCGTTCGGCCGAAACTTTGCAGGACAATATTTATTATAGCTTTCCGAGGACATTTTCGCGATCGCCAAACATAAAAGTAATTTCATCAGTCAAATACTTACATTACAATCCGAGTATATTTGTTAACGGGGTCGGCTGTGTGTTTTCCAAGTTTTACCCTAAAAAAAGTTTATTAAAATAATTTGACATAAGTTTACTGGGAAAACTTACTTTATTTTCATTGAAACTCAAATCACTCAATACATTTGATCAAGTTTTAAAATTGACAACGCTTTATTAGCTGGGAAATATTTTTAAAACTGTATTATTCTGATATTCAATCTAACTAGTTTTACTGGCGCTCACCCTCAATTCAAGTTAATTTATATAAAGCGCCTTGTTCGATATATTTCAGCACAGATTGATATTCGTGAATAGTTGGTATTGATACTTCAACATTAGGCCGAAAGTCTTAAACTCCTTAGCATACATTTTTAAATATAAACAGTAAGAACAAAATGTTGACCATAGAGGCTATAGAACGTAACTGTTTTTAGCAAAAGTCTTCAATACGTACTAACTATAAATGAATCTTTATTTACCTATATAATCTGTCAAATGTTAAAGTGTTGAAAATACACTCATTGAATGTACATTTATGTAATGTATGTAAATTTAACAACGGCAACGAAGACAATTAGGACTTATAAAAACATAATATGTGTGTAGCACAAAGGGCAACCACTGAGTCTAAACGTACCTTCATCTAGCAGACAAAAGACTCATTTTAGGAAATAACTCCTATGTATTAATGCTCTTAAAAAAGAAAATTAGCTGGTAGATCCGCAATGCCGAATTGAATTTTAATAAGGAAATCATTATATTTTGTACTAGAATAAATTATATGTATAAAGAGCACAAATATAAATTCATCACCAGCCTTCAACGTCCCACCGCTGGGCTAAAGTCTTCCTATTTTAAGAAAAGCACGCCGGGAGATTATGCCAAAACCCACCACACTGGCCCAATGCTGGTTGGCGGCTTATACCAACCGCCATTTTACGACAAAATCTGGGACCAATATCTTAACGTATACAATTAAAGTAAAGCATGAAGAAGCTCGAGGTTTTTCCGAATTTGGTCACCCATTTGGCGAGGCGCACTTACGAAAGTTGCTTAACTTGGCAAATCGCATCACGAACACACACACTCGCTCCTCCCTTAAAATACATACAACGATATATTCGAGCTCTGCTAACGACATTCAAAAGTCGTCCCGAGTCCGTAATCCCCGATCAAACATAAATCCGCGTCGCGAACAACTATCCGGCCATTTCTGCGCTATTAAACCGCATATCAAACGCAGGTCGACTCGGTGACAGGGGCGGAATATTGTACAGATTATTTGGCGGGACCTGTGGCCGCCATTAAATTGTTAATGGCTGACTTGTTTGGGCATTTTTTTACCCTTACAGCTGGTCGGAGATGACAGAAAATATAATTAATAATCTTACAACATATACTAATTTAACAATACAAAGGGACCGACGATCTGGTAAAGGAAGCGGGTAGCCGCTGGATGCGAGCAGCACAAAACCGGTCGTTGTGGAGATCCTTGGGGGAGGCCTTTGTCTAGCAGTGGACATCTTTTGGCTGAGATGATGATAATGATGATCAAATACATATAAAATGTTTTTGTTTTATTTATATAATTTATAACGCAAATTTTGTTGCGTACAAATTACAAAAACACAAATGTTGAAAAAAATTCCACGAGCAGGATTTGAACCTGTACTTTGAAAGCCAAAGGCGCCCATTCAATATCAACAACTACCGTCATTACACATATTACTGATTTTTTGGATATTATTTTTTTATATTTATAAAGCTATCATTTTGTATGTGTCTCAAAACTTTAATTGCTTTAAATGTTTTGATCGCTAAAACCCAACATCATGCATAGAAGTACCGTGGTCTATGACTTGCTCGGGTTATTCTGATCATGCAGTGCACGTTACAGACTGATGATCAGTGGTCGGAGTAGGTATATTGATTTTAGATACTTGCGTCATGATATCATAACATGGACATGCATTTCTTCCGGAATGTACCGGAGTTTCCAAAAATTTGGTAAATAGAGTAATAAAATAAAAAACCATATGTAAGCAAACAAAATTGTTTATTGTTAATACAAATAATCATTATTACAGTTTTATTAAAAATAATTATTTTTAATCCTCATCGGTTACAAGTTCTACATTTTGATTTTCTGTCTCTATACAATTAAAATAAATAACTATAATTTTTTCAATATTTTCTAATTTTAAGCTATTTCTTTTAACATCTAAGATCCATTTGTAAGTGGAAAATGATCGTTCAACATCTGTAGATGTCAATGGAGCGAATTTGAAATAAAGTTTCTGATTATTTGCTACAACAAGGTTTTTACACACCAGTCATTTTTTACTATTAAATTCTGGTCATCTACGCCACTAGCAGCATAGCGTTGAGAGTATTGATACATTTTTAACTAGTTTCATGTAATAATTTCGATGTTTCGGTATTTTTATCATAATAATCCGGAAACTCGGAGGAGTATCCATATTAACATATACGTTTGATGTCAGTGACCTTAATTCAATATACCTACTCCGACCACTGCTGATGATACTTGACTCGTAATTCGAATTGAGAGAATTATTGCCACACCGCACACCGGTTTAAATAACACCCCTCTGCGCATGTTGACAATAAATAGCTATGGATACTTAAATACGCCACGATATGATAATAACTAATAAAGTCTTCCTATCCTCGGGGGCTATAAAACGCAGGCGCCCACTCCAAAGGCGGTTAATAACAAAAACTGCTGAGATATAACTTCTTTTGTCCCCCTGTTTGCTCCTGACGGGCGGTGTCGGCGTGAATTATGAACCGTACGCCTGAACTGGCTGCGTTCATTAACGCTATTGTTTCGGAGGTAGGCCCTTTACTGAGACGTGTTGGCCTGACTATGTGCCGAAGGTTCATTATTTAAATTGGCTGATTAATGCGTTACGAATTGTCATGCCCAGAATCCATCTGGACTACGATCAACTTAAAACCTTTTTTTTTATATTTTACGGGTAAGCACAGTGCCTTGATCGCACCTGATGGTAAGTGATGATAAGGCCAATGATGGAAGCGCACTTCACCCGGGATCCTCAACTAGTGAGGCACTGGCTATCTTATCTCTAGCTGCTGGAACACGACAATGTTACAAACATTGATGTTATGGTGACATATTTAGATAAGATGGTGGTAGCTAACCAGGCGGACCAACAAGCCTTTACTTAATTAAAGTAGGTAGAGTAGGTACGCCAAACTAAATAATTTTAGCCAGGTGGACAAACAAGCCCTACCACCAACCAAACCGAGTACACAAACATGTACCCCCCCCCCTTATGGGAATCGAACCCGGGACCTTTGAGTCTAAACCGATGGTCTTATCCACTAGACCACAGAGGCGGTTATAACTAAGTAAAACTAAGTATCACTGTTTCTCATTACTGTAGCCTGTATTTTAGTTTAATGGTACTCGATCCAGTCTAATTATAGGGCATAGAAGTAAAAGAAAACTCAGTACCCTTAGTATTACACACCTTCATGAGACACGGTAGCCACTTTCCATCAGGCAGGCCGATACTCGTTAGCCAATCTCCGTATGTGCAAAATGCCAATCTCCTGAAAATTATCCATAAAACTGCTGCTGGGTTGAGCCTTTCTATATGAATAATATATCATGAAGGAGGAAGACTTATAATTTTGGGATGACCAACAAACTTCCTACTTTTGAAATGAAACAATTTTACGGATCTACTCACGTTTGAATAAATTAATTAAATTTTATTATTTCTTTCTTTTACTTATTAATTTAATGTCCAATGTGTAATGCCAAAAGGAAACTATAGTGTTTGTTGTTTCTACTTTTTCATTTTAGGTTAAATACCTTAAATGTTCGTCCGCAATGGGGGGACGTAGGTACCATCCATCCACTCCAGTTTTTTATTTTTTTTATTGTCTCAGTCTCAGTCAACCGCTCTCAATTGAAAGTTACGAGATAATATCGATTTCAATCAATAGACCGCTATCGCTAGTCTCGTTTGGTCATTCGACAAGTCAGCGTGAAGTCAACAAAAAAGGAAAAAACAAAAAACTCTCGGGGACCACTTACACAATTTGCGGAAAAGAGCTCGTCACTCAATAGTCTGAAACCACGTTAAAGTTATCATCGGTAATAAATCTTAGTCTCGACAGTTTCGTCTTTATTTGTTTGTAGCTAAGGATTTTCCAGGCGTGTTGGCCGGGTTTTCCCAACCAATAGCATAATGAAGTCGGGATACTGTATCCCTAACGCAGAAAGCGCAAAAAAGCCACAGACAAGGCATCGTTGCCATGAAAAACGCGTACTCTAGCTGTGTAGATGTAATGAACTTACAGGCAAAAGTGCCAGCTCATCTTGGAAACCATTTAGGTCGTAGTGAATCACTGTTCCATTTTTTGCTTGGGCCAGTCCCTTTAATGTGCCTACTTACGAATGTAATTGATTAAGGTCGTAGCTTTATGTGCCAACCTTGGTATTATCCGGGGATTACAAATAGTCTGCATCATATTCTTTAGCCGTACGGATTGTGATATTGAGAAGTTATCATACTAATTATTAACCTTAATACAGCTATTGTACTCGGTTTGGTTTGGGCTTTTCTAAGTCTACTTTAAATCTGAGACAATAAGTATCACACTAAGCTATAACATATCGATTACGATTCAAAGTCATTGGTGATCTTTTGACAAAGGAAAGTCTCGAACGGTATTTAAAATCAGTATATAATTTAAAAAATATTATACTCGTAGTTATTTTATTGTATATTATTATTTTGTCATTGTTGATTTCAAGACCATCGCTAAGATCAGAAATAGCATCCATAGGTTCAAATCCATCTCATTCCTAAGTTAACACTTTTTCTATAACAAAAACTTAATCCAGACCATATCAAACAGACAATATACAAATTATATCAACGTAATACACGCCACCAAGTCTAAATTTCCTAGAAACGTACCTAGCGTTAGTTATTTGGCAAATGTACCGAAAAGGAAAACGGGGCGAAACTGTGTCGCTCTGTTTGACGCCGAGCCGCGCCGCCCGCCGGGTGGCTGGAATTCCACGAAGAAAAATGATAGGTGCTTTTACCCGAACAGTTTTTGAGCTGGCTTAAAAGGGCTTTTAGTGCTCCGTGGCAAGACCGGAGTACCATTGATTTATAATAGCGCTTCTAAATCTTGTTTCTTTGTTCATTTCTGCGAATGAAACATTAAAAGTAGCATCAAGTATTTCTTACAGGAGTTTCGAAAACTTTGGTAATGTTATTCCGGAACGTAAACTAGGTAAACAGCTTTTTCATCATCATCATGGGTCACTTATTAATTAGTAACCGGATTGTTTATTATTGTTTTTCTGTTTTGCTTTAAATATCCGATATTTTGGCACAGTTACAGGAGTTCCGCTTCAATATTATCAGGATGTCTTCGACTGGGCTAGCTCCTGTATACTTTCTTCATTTGAACTTACCAACAATTCTCCAGCAGCCCAATTCCACTTCGCAATGGTGTAGTCCACAGTAATTTTAGTTTTAGGTATAACGCAACATTTAATTCCAACGTGTCGGTAATTTGATTTCTTTCAATAAGATACAAAAATAATATCTGTACGTTCGCCACAAATATATAAAAGGTTATATTTACAAAATAAATACGTAAGTATGAGGCGTGAAGCTATAACTAGCTTTTGGCTTTTAGCATGGTTTATTCACGTATCACTCGTAATATGAAAGTGTAATCCTATTAGCTTTGTGTGTGATGACTCAGAAGTCATAAAAAGAGGCGTGTAACACACTAATGGAATGTTTATAGTGGGTCTCCGTCTGGCTGAAACAGCTATACATACATTCATGTAAAAGAAAATTTGAATTATATTATTATCATCCTTTCTATCCTACTCCCATTCTTCCATCCCATTCTTGCCGGTTCTTTTCAGTAACTTACGAACCGATGTCATAGTGACATTCATAAGAGCCATAACTGAATAATGATTTTGAATTTTGAACTGTATCAGTGTACATATTATTCCAATCAGTACTAAATCTAATACATTACACTGCTGGGCCACGCTGGGCATAGGTTTTTCCACATAAATCTTAAAAGGAAGGATTAAGAGCGTTTACGCCGCACACTAGCGCCACTAATGAAAAAATAAACATATCTAGTAATTAGAGATAGAAAATCAAATTATGCTCAACAAACTATTTGAATGAAGTAATTTAGCAATTTTACGGCACCTAATGAACAGCTCACATGTTATAGTTTAGTTAAATAAGACATTACGGCCACTTTTAACTATAACGCCATATTTAACTAAACCATAACACGTCAGGTGTTCATTAGGTGACGTAAAAATGCTAAATTACTTGATTCAGATAGTTTGTTGAGCATAATTTGATTTTCTATCTCTAATTACTAGATATGTTTTTTTTTTCATTGGCGGCGCTAGTGTGCGGCGTAAACGCTCTTAACCTAAAATATTAGACTATTAAGAAACCTGTTCCTAATTTTGAATTTGTACAGCTTGCAATTCTGTAATGCCAATACAAGTGTGTTCAAGAAAAACATTGCAAGTATACCAAGAGTAAGACCCGTCCGATGAATACATGACATCATAAATTCTGTAGCTTATCAGTTACGTAATTTAGGAGGAGTATTGTTCTTGAAACTGGGTGCAAATGGACAGATAGATATATGAATAGATTCTTAACATCGCATATATCCAAAAGTGGACGCAGATGGGCTGATAAAACAAGATTTTACATCCTGTTGCTTATACGAAAAAATATCTACAAGTTTTTAGTATAGGTATCTTCCTGACCTTTTGACGACATCATTATAGCCTGGCACTAAAGTAATGTATCATCACGGAACCAACTGTTAACTCAATTCTCTTTGCCAATCTAGGATTGTCGTTGTGTTGACGAGACTAAATGAAATCGTCTCGTTTCAATTGATTAGTTTGATTCATCATCATTATCAGCATCATAATCATCAACCTATATTAGTCCACTTTTGGATATATACCGCTTCAAGTGCACGCCACCGAGCACGATCCGCGTCTACTCTCATCCAGCTCTCTTGCTGATTTCGGTTTATTCAAGGAAAAAAATGTTTTACGGCTTATAGTGAATGTTGGCCTTATAGTTCATCCATGGAAAATCTTCTGTTCTCGTTTAGTAACAACTGGTTTAATTAATTCTACTTCAAAATAAAATAAAAATACCAGAAAAAATCAATCAGCCTCAGAAAGCTCCAGTGGGAATGAAACGAACACCGCTGGCTTGCAGCGTCAATCGCAAAGTACTAGAGAAATTCAACGAGTCATCTGGTGTCTTGGTAGCTCAGTGGTCAGAGCATTGGACCGGTCATCCAAAGGTCGTGGGTTCGATTCCCACTCGAGCTACCTGTGACTGGTTGATTGTTTCTAGTAAAATTTTATCTTGTAACTAATAGTATTGTAAATGCCAACTTCAAAATGACAAAAATAATTATACGTCATCCATAATCTAAACTGAGAATGTTTTTATGTTTCTGCTCCTTTATAGCAATAAGATCCCGTGACGTTATTGTATAGGCTTTGGTTGATGATAGGGCTCGTCCTATGTCTACCTGGCTACCTACAATAGTCTAAGTCGGTTGCCATATGTTTATAGTTTGTGGTGTTCCCACAGTTAGAGATAAGCCATTTGCTCATTACTTAGTTAAAAATTCTGGGTGAAGTGCGTTTCCTACTTCGGGCTTATCATCACTTACCATTTGATGAGATGAAAGTCAAGCACATAGCTGTGGTGGATAAAATGTTTTACGGCATTACGTTATCATCATCAGCTCATTTTATGTCCCCCTACTGCTGGGGTACGAGCCTTCCCTATGGATAAATAGGGGAAACAGGCCATGAACCACCACGCGGGCCAATTTATAAATGTATGTAATTATTTTCTCACTGAAAGAAAGAAAATTTAAAAATTGTCCAAGAATATGAAATGGCTTCTACTTGGACTTGTCAATAGCCTGAAAAAGTTAAATTCATTCATTATAACGATGCTATTTCAACTATTTAATGATTTAAAAAGTTCTTCAGCATGTTACAGAATATTTATTCATCTGAAATAAAGCTTAATATATAGAAAATATGTAATTAAATATTTTTTTGAAAAAACAGGTACTATTCAAGTATTAGTAAAGGCTATTCAAAACAAAATGTCCTAATTTAGATTTTCAACAACAAAAATCAATAGTGAACACTCTATAAACAGAGGGTGAGATGGTTCTAATAAGATTTTATGAGAATCAACCCCAGGCGAAAATGGCCGAGCGGCGCCCGCCGAGGATGCAGCCGAAGATGGCGGGCGCATGCGCGGTGCGCCGCTCGATATGTGCACCCTCCGGCTACTGGGAACCATTAATCTCACTGCTACGTTAAAGCTCATGATAATCGTTATTTACTTTAACCTCAACACTAACACGAGAGCACTAACACTGACACTGAACACTGAATGGTCATCGATCATCAAATCAGCCGCTCCTTCGGTTACAACAGCGTTACTCATCGTATCCTGCGAACAGAGAGACACGACACAGATAGCAAAAACAACAAGAAATTCAACAATTCTTCAGTAGATTCTTCTTGTGGTATACTGGATGATGCAAATGCAACACCTCCACCGGCTTGTCCCGGCGCAGCAGTAGCCTGTACGTACTGCTGTGACAGGACAATATGGCAGAGGCGCGCGAGGCGGCGGCGGCGGGAGTTGGCAAGCGTGTGAGGCAGCGTGGCCGAGCGCCGCGCCCCGCCGCCCCCGCGCACGCGCTAACTGCACCCCCACAACCCCCGCCTACCGTCTCACCCTCAATGAACACCCTCAATCAACTATCGATTTTCTACTACAAAAAAAGCGTTAATTCATTATCTTTGTGCATCTTTACCACTTTTATTTACATCCCTATCAGGTCATCGACGTTGAATTAAATTTTTCACTCTCATTGGACGTCGCAAATAGGTTATGTGCGGGTCATCGACCCGATGGTTATGTGTATATGTGTATATCGAGCACGAAAAACGGGTGCGGGGCGCGCGCCGAGTGCTTCTCACCCGCTGAGCACATTTCGTTTATGTGAAGAGTTATTCGCACTGTGAACTGTAAATGCCGAGTATCTATTGCTCATTGGCAAGTACTGCACTGTAAGCTTTCGTAAGTAAACGTAGCTACCTACACATTTCCTTTGTCATTGAAAATTGGAACTACCTTTAAAACCGTTTTAATTGTGAAAACTGTTACGGTGCAAGCAGTACATTTTCCTTTAAGATTTCTTCAAAAGTACACACACACAATACACTCTAAAACTTTCGAGTTTCCTAACAAATAAAATGTTTAACGGAGATTTACACAAAACGTCGGTTAATTTAAAAGGCATGCCTTTGTTGAGAATTTTACTTGAACCTGTTAAACACTTCATTTATTCAGAAGTCTTAATTTATCACAAAACTTTTACTTGATACTGGAAAAGTTTTTTAAAGAAATGTAATCGGCTTTTCTTCGCCATAAAAAGCTCTAAAAGTCCTGGATTTTTTCTCTAATCTTTGGCTCGGAATATTTAATTTTCACCCTTGGTCGTTGGCTATTGTCATTGGCCCCAGCCCTTCAGATACGTCAAGTTACAAATGGTCCCTAGTCTCACCTTCGACCTGACTATCAATGAACGGAAAGATTCGTCTCGTTTGCTCTTTAGTAATCCCGGTGTCGTAAAACGTCTTGATCTTCAACGGTCTTTAATTCGTCAACAAAAGAACGAATACCTTAGACATTTAAGATATTTCAAACTTGAGAGGATTGGTGCCATAACGAAATTGACACAATGCCAAATTGATATACATAGAACTCTCCTCCGAGCTTCGGAAGGCGCGTTAAGGTCTTTAGTCCCGTTTGATATAATACGAGTTATATGAATTAAAACGAACCCACATTGGGCCATCGTGATGGAGATGGGTTGGTGCAATCTCTCTATGTGTGCATGTGGGAAGTTCCTGTGCCGAGCACAGGGTTGTTTATAGGCCGATGTGATAGCATGTGAAACTAATAATCCTCTAATTAATAACCAAGTAGATACCGAAGACAATGTCAATTGATAGATGAATGACCGATGCTTTCGACATCTCAATTGGAAACCACAAATCGATTATCGTAGTGTAGTCAAGGCCAATGGACCGTTGACCTATTGAAAGTACAGGGTCTCGATTAAGCTATTTAAAAACTTCCACAATCGTGTTTCGTTTGCCTCATTTTGTAAGTTTTCTTCATAATCCTTTTAAATCAAATTCAGGCTACTGCCGTTGTTACTGATACGTTATTGAATTAGCCTTTAATGAATTAGACTTTATGCCTTAATGTTAGTCATTTAAATTCAAAGACAAAGTACATTAATGTCTTGATATTTTCTTTATTTACTACGAGGGATCGCTTGGCCATCGTCTCATCTGAAGACAATTGACGATATGGCTGAAGGTTAAAGTGAACTTTTCCCGATGTTTGCGAGGGTCTATTTCTCTTATCTCTAACTGTTCAAACACAACACAATGCTAACTAAAATTGTTGTAATTGCGACAAACTTAGAAAAGATGGTGGAAGCTAGCCGGGTAGATTTAAAACCAGTGATACCATTCACTACCAATCAAACAGAGCAAAATAAGCTGTGCTGTGCGTGTAGTGGGCGTACCCGGTACCTCTTGAATTCTTGATCTTAGACTTAGACCAATGTTGGTTCTATCTTGTTTGGTTCTGGTTTGTATAATTAAAAATCAAATAACATTGTTTACTTTACCACTAAGCTACAATTGCGTTTCAAATTTGATTCCTTACATCAGGTAAATAAAATTGAAATAGGTCCCCTGGATATTGTGCTTTGTGTGTAAGATAAATTGCCAGTGACTGTGATTTATAGTTGTAAGCATTTCTGCAAAGAAATTCCACTTACCTGAGCATTTATCAAAAAAAGTTTCTCAAGACAGATTGCTCGTTTATCCAACAAGATGCTTCGCTTAATCCAAGCTATTAGTATGATAATTTTACTTGAGATATAAATTAAACATTTTGTGAGAGAACGAGATCTCCGCCTTAATACAATAACTAAGAGATGTTTTTGTTCATTTATTTAAGAATAACTCTGGCATCATAAGTATGTAGTAATAGTTTAATATAAATTAACGTAAATGCACAACCCGCGAAAGAATCTACAACATACAAACTAAAACTAACACAATCACAATTAATAATATATCATAATTGTATAATTAAGTTTCTTTAAAATATAAAGACGGTAACGCATATGCAGCTCCTCGGATGCTGGAGATGTCCATGGGCGGAGATGACCACTTCCTATCAGGTAGCTAGCGTGCTCTTTGCCGCCTTTTTACGTTTTAAAAAAACTAATATAAATATAATATCATCATCATCATTAGCTTCTCTCGATCCTCTTAGAAAGACTTCAATAACATACACACGCACAGAAGATTTATATATATAACTAGCGACCTGCCGCGGCTTTGCACGGGTGCAATGCTGATACTAAAAACCTTCCTCTTGAATCACTCTATCTATTTAAAAAAACCGCATCAAAATCCGTTGCGTAGTTTTAAAGATATAAGCATACATATGTATGTATGTATGTACATAGGAACAGACAGACAGCGGGAAGCGACTTTGTTTTAAAGATACTATGTAGTAAAGATATAATTTTTTTTTTTTTAATTTTTTTTTGAACCTTCAAGTAAAAAAAATTAAAGTAACTCAAAAAGCTAAGTACCACAAAAGTTACATTCACAAAGTCAGTAAAAGAGAACAACTAATACGAAAGAGACAATTCCAAATGAGAATGGCTTTAGTGCTACACGGTGGAACGGCTCGCTAGGTCATACCAGTATATATTTCCTTTGACGCCAGTTTCGCGGGCTCGTGATATCTGGCGAGTGGGACAAGGACGGATATAATAGGATGGTGAGATGAAATGCGCAACTCGGAGGGTGAATCCTGTGAACCAGCTGGACCGGAGGAAATAAAACCAAAAATAAATACATTTTCAATAACCGTAGTAATATTAATTATTCTGTGTAACCGTATCGTTTTCACTTGGATGCTGGAGTTGTAGGCGTAGGTAGATGTCTGAGGATTGCTACGTAGTTGTAGTTATCTAACCAATGGGTTTGTTTCGTACTTAAATGATTGAGTTCAAGAAATCCTCTAACCTACAACACTCAGCCATTGTTATGGGTTATTGTCACATCTCCATAATCGCTAATATTTGTGAAAAGCCTTAACCCGGCAATGGGAAATCATTTAGCTGATAATGATGGATGACAAAGAGTGATTGAATTGATTTTGATAAGCCAATGAAACTTTTGGCGGGCTAATCCTTTAGGTAGGCATATTATCTAACTCAAGACATAATTATCAACTTTTCGTCAGTGATCGTATATTATTATAAACGCTTGTACGCACTTACAAAGACTGAGATTAGGTTACGTTCAATAATCTGAGCATCACATAACATTAAAACTGTGTCGTTTATAAACATAAATTCTGCAGTAAAACACAAGGCACGAATGCGGCGAAACATGCATGTGTAGTGTAGTGTAGTAAATTAATTCGAAGTCACGTCACGAAGCGCTTGTTTTGCATTTTTTGCAGAACTTAAATTTAGGTGAATTTGAATTAGATTGTCACGTAGGTAGGTATATAAAACAAAATTAAAATAGTTTTTATTTAATAAATACAAATAATTTTAAGTGAGACAACCCCAGAGAGAAAACAATATGCAATACGAAGGAATTAACGATATAAATAAAACTTTGTTTTTATGTATTTTTTTTACAAAGTAAAAATATATTTTGATTGTCGGCTTACGCAGTTACGTCCTATCGCACTTATCTGTCAACGAATACAAAGATATTACATAGGGATCAAGTTCGTACAGCCTAACCTTTAATTATACATTTATTTATTTGATGATGAAAAGAAAATGAGAAGGCGTATAAATGTGTTACCTAAAATACGAGCGAAATAATGCGAGGTCTTTCCCACTAGAACATGCTAGAACTTTTAACAAAACTAAAAAGACGCTTTAATTTTCCCGCCAAATAGTGTTAATGTCATTTTTCAACACTGTCTAAAAAACCATAAACAAACTTTAAAACATTTTGAAAGTTCACCTTCAAGTTCAACGAAAAAGTTTTGTTGTGTTCTGAAAAATCAACTGTGTACCTTCAAAATGTTTGCAGTTATCGAAATGTAGGTAATTGATTTCTACTTGTTTACAATCCGCGATCAGCCAGCAATTCTTTCTTGCAATAATCTTGTAACATCAGGACTCGGGAGTTTCGACTTTGCGATTACCGAATCTATCTGGCCGCTATTGTCGATCGTGTTTTGTTTGTCTCGAATTTGTTTTTCACACCGTCACGGCGGTGAATTGTGAAATTTGTGAAAGCGGGCAAAAAGTGAACTCAACTTGGTTCAGTATTTAGTTGTGGTTTCGCGATTTTCCGCGATTGCATCACAGTATTATCAAGTGCCAGTTGCAGTTTGAGTGTTAAACATGATGGGCCTGTATTCCAGTGGTGCACTGGGCGGCGTGGAGGTGCTGGAGGGCGGCCTGGTCGGCGGAGAGCTGACTGCTCACGTCCTGAGCGCGCAAGCGGCGGCCCACGCTGCTGCCACAGCGGCGGCGGCGGCACATCAGCAACAACAGATTGCAGTGCAACAAATCAGTGAGTTTTGCTGACAAATAGTTTTTACAAACAAAAATAAACATACATTAAATAAAATTAAATGCTTTTGGGAACTAGGTATCGGTTTACTAGGTACTTTATATTTATTTATTTATTCACTTATAGCAAAACAATCAAAATCTGAGAATGTTATTTGTGCTTAATATAATCAAAAGTTTTTTAAGTTCAACTTTTCAGTAGGTACCTATGTAGTAGATAACGCTTATTCGAAATCATAGAGCTTCAATGAGCTTGAATGAATTAAAATAATCAGTCTGAGCTTTATTTTAAGTTCTTTTCCATAAATTAACTTAAAGATAGCTTCATTGATGGAAAATTAACTTGGTTCAACAGTTGGTATACCCAGTAGTTTCTTGTTAGATTCCAATAGTTATTTTAGAGAGCTTTCATTTAAGTACAGTAAAGGAGATGTTCGTTTTTGGGCCCTTATTTTATTACAGTTTTAAAGTGATGCTTTTCTGATAGATCTGCCTTCTGAGATGATGTTTCCAAAAAGAAAAAAAAATATAAAAAGGCCCCAACATAAATTTTTTAAATAAAAAATATTTAAAAACTTGAAATCTTTTGAAATGAAACAACTTTTACGGATCTACTCGCGTTTATTTTGCACATTACTTATTTAATGTTTATCCTGACGTTTCGAACCCTTTGCAGGGTCCGTGGTCACAGGAAAGTAAGGAAAACGTACGTGGTAAGGGAAACGTCAGGATAAACATTAAATAAGTAATGTGCAAAATAAACGCGAGTAGATCCGTAAAAGTTGTTTCATTTCAATGTGTAGTGTTCGCGTAAACTTTAGAAAACAATATTGAAATCTTTTCTTCATCAATCTTTTCTTATTATTTTTGGGTTCTAATGAAAGTTTTAAGTGTTTATTATATATTGCTAAACTTATTTATACATTCTAAAAGGTTTTTTAAGGTTTCAATGCAATTTCCTGAAAATAAAACCAAGTGGTTGCTGGCTGTAAGGGATAGTACCTTTGCATTACTAATTTAAAAAATAAGTTATATTTTTTAAATACATACATTTACATTATTTTTTTTTTTTTACATGTGGTTGTCTTCTATATTTTTTTGTGTTTATTTGTAATGGAAAGTGTCCTGCTATGATAGGGCATTTTTCAATTTTTATTTTTTTTGACGCTGTAAGGGAGAAAAGAGCTGGACATTTGCTGAGTTTCTTGCCGGTTCTTCTCAGTGCAAGATCTCCCACCCAGAGTAGACACTTACGAACCGATGGCATAGCGACATTCATAAGAGCTACTTGTAGCCTAAACTGAATAAATGATTTTTGAATTTGAATTTGAATTAGAAAAGCGAAGTTGCCAAGGTGGAAAAAGTTTAGGGTTGCTACTTTATGAATTTTTATTATTGACCTTTTCTTATGATATAATACAATGTTTGGGTATGTTTAAAAAATATATTATACCTACATGTAAAAGTTCCTTATTTTTTGTTTTTTTCATAAAATATAATTTCATCACTGTAAGAATTAGGGGGCCCAGCCTCCATACAAAAATGGAACATCTCCTTTGAAGGTATTTGGTATGTGTTTGTTGTGTTACCTAACAATGGTAAACAATTGCTTTATTTAAATCCTTATAAGTCACCCTGTATTATAGCCATAATTTAGTCTTTTATACAACAACAAATGTCTATTATTTAAAGAACATTTCTTTTTTGTGCTACTTTCTTCTTTTAACTTATTAGTAAGCACTTCGCCTTCATCTCCACCAGAAAAAAACATCAGCTAAGTGATGATAAGGCCTAAAATGAAAGCATACGTCGCCTGGAATCCTCAAATACTGAGGCATTGGCTATCTTATCTCTAGCTGCTGGAACACAACAATACTACCTACATTGATGTTATGGACACTTTTAGAGGAAGGGCTATTGATTACGGACCCACGATTTTCGTGGTGGGAGGGAGAGGGCCTACCCCCATGTACTACTCCCCCCCCCCCCCTCGGCAATGGATAATTTGTGAGTGTAAAAAAATATAATCTTTCGAATGGTAAACATCTATCAACCTTAGCTCCCTCAAAAGGGAGAAAGGGGAAAAGAATGAAGTGGCCCGCAAATAACGCGGGTGGATCGTCCATTCGGCTGGCGATGTACCCACCAGAAATAATAAAATAATAATGGTAAACATCTGCAGTTGCGCTTACTTTTTTTATTTCAAATTTAAAGAAATAATCATGAAACCCCATTTCCTTGCAGAAACTTCTCCTTCATCTGGACGTTCCACCCCAGTGACCGCACTGTCGTCGTCCACCACAGTGCCCCCAGCGGGCTCAACGTCTCCTTCACCCTCCAAGCTGTTTGTGGGTGGTCTGAGCTGGCAAACCAGCTCAGAGAAGCTACGAGAGTACTTCGCAATGTTTGGCCCGGTGACAGATGTGCTCATCATGAAAGACCCTGTCACACAGGTAAGCTGCATGCAGTTGGTTGTGAACGGTAACATGGTATAAGTTTAAAATGGTGGGCAAGTCTTCAAATGCTATTATTTTCATTTAAAAATCATACTCTCTATCATAAATTATAAATTAAAAGTTGTTGCCACAGACAGCTTTCTTGCAGTTTTAAAGTGTTTGATGTATGGCCCATTATTAAGTTTAATTAAAAAAGTTTGTAAATGACAACAATAATTTAAAATGTGTTTTTATCTAGCCCTCTTAAAACTTAAAAGTTTAAAGAATAACTTAAAATGTTGTTTCCTCTTTGAGTATCAGTGAAATCTTTTGTAACTGTTGTATAAGTTTGAAGTTTGATACATAAAACAAAAAATTTGTAATAATAGTACTGAAATGGAGCAGATAATGTACAGACGGACACCTGCACTTCTACTTATCCAAAACTATTATATTTCTTCAATACATTTTCAACCATATAACTTGGTCTTAGGGTTCAAAGTCTATCGAGCAAATTTGATAGTTGGTGGTAGGGTTGATGTTCAGTGCGTACGTGTGTACCTATTTTCTTAGAGGTGGGCGCAAAGTGAATCATGAAATCTTAGAAACTACTATGCCATATTTAATAAATATTATAAACTTGAGATATGACATAGAGGCACAGAATAACTAATAGTACTACCGTACAGAAGACTTACTCTAATAAAAGTCAAGTTTAGATGTAAAAAATTGCCTACTCTTAACTTTTACCCGAAATTGAAACTTATCATCTGCCCCGAGCGGTCATATTCCGTTAGGCAACGCTGACTCGATATCGATTTGACGTCAGGAGCGCAGGGTTCTCACTCACGGATTTATTTAAGTTAAATTTCGATTTATTGTTCTTTCTTTTATTTAGACACCCGTAAACACAACAGTGTCTTTTATACGGATTATAAGATCGTTTAGTAGTCATTGTTTGGTGAACAAAAATCACAGAAATATCGTTCGTTTTACACGCGACGACGCGCGACATGAAGCGTGCGAGCCAAGCGGCACCCTTCTGCCATACGCCTCCCAGGAGGCGCGCCGGCCGAACGTACCTAAACTCAGACTGACACCCCCCTGATAGAGGTTCTTAAAGGGTTTGGCTATGAAAGTATTTTTCAAATTCTCTCTGTTACATGGAATACTGGTGTATGCATCTGTTATTTAATTACGTACTTGGGAGATACCAATCCGATCCGATCCGAACCCTTCGGAGAATCTAGTAGGGCACGGGGACACGCACTTTTAAGTGTGTGATGCCGTTCCCTCTAGAAAATCTCCGAAGGTGATTCGTTTCACACGGCTTGAGGTACCCTTTACGTACCTCGCCGCCCCCAAAAAGCCCGGTGAAGCTGAAAATACCGTTTGAGGCAATCAGCAATCTCTCTCTAAAAAAAAAAGGAAGATACCAATTTTACATAAAATATAAAAGTAACAATTTATCATTTACTAAAATACAAATACAAATAGTTTATTTTTCAAAAATTTGTTACAAGTATGCACCAAAATTAAGTACAACAAATAAAAACCAAAAAACAAAAACTAATGTAGTGACATTATAACAATACAGGAAGCATAACTCGTGGGTCCCACACCAGGAGAGCCCCGTATCATGGGCACCCACTAAAGTTTATACATAATAACATACTTATTTTTGCTCCCTTTACTATTGTAATTATTTTTGCATACAGCATACTTTCATGTCCTACCAAACGGGTAGACCGAGAGGCACAACTTTTGAGTTAACTCGCCGCTAGTGACCTCGACGTATTTAGCATAATCAAAGTAGTGCTCCGAAGTGGAATAGATGAAATCAGTGATGTGTTGCAGCCGATCGCCTGATGTGTGAGCATCTTGGAACTGGGGTTGCCATCCATACTGTGGGCTAATCCCACTTCTGACACCCACTGTAGGAAGCCGATGGTAGGTTAATGCCATCGGCTTCCTACAGTGGGTGTCAGAAGTGGGTTTAGCCTACAATACTTTAAAATAACGTATCCTACGTTATTTTCTATACCCATACTTTATTCTTTTTAATAAAAATAAAGTATGGAAAATACTTTATTTCCGACTAATGCGTGCGTTTGAAAGGAATATTTCTGTTGAATTTCTGAACTACTGAATGAAACTCAGACTCAGGTGAAGTAAAACGAAACGCAACGTTTAAATAAATAAATTTGGAAAATGCTTTATTTTTTCTTCATATCCTTTTTTTTATACTAGTTAGTGATCATCATCATCACCATCATCTCAGCCAAAACGTCCACTGCTGGACAAAGGCCTCCCCCAAGGATATGAGGGGTATTTGCCGTAATCGCCACGCTTGGCAGGCGGGTTGGCAGTTAGTGATAAATTACTTTAATTTACAAAAACACAAATTTTGAAAAAATTTCCACGAGCAGGGTTTGAACCTGCACCCTTCTGGCATACCGGGTCAGGTGCTCTTCCAATTGAGCTATCGTGGTTACAACTACCGTCATTAACATTGAATGGGCGCCTTTGGCTTTCAAAGTAAAAAGTAAATATTGTTGAATAATTTCGGCGGGCTGGTTGGAGCCGCGATAGCTCATTTGGGAGAGCACCTGACCCGGTATGTCAGAAGGGTGCAGGTTCAAACCCTGCTCGTGGAAATTTTTTCAACATTTGTGTTTTTGTAATTTGTTTGCAACAAAATTTGCGTTAAAAATTATATAAACATTTACTTTAATTTCCTGAAAAATTGTTGGCAACCCTTCTTGGAACCCTTGTCCCTTAGTCGGCACTTACGATATGCAACAAGCGTTAAGCATCTGATACATTATTTTCACGTCAGCATTGCATTATTTTTATGCCCTTGCTAATATGCGTTTATGCATGCTCTCAACCAAAACATGACAGCTAAATTTATCTTCATAAACTTATTTTTTAATTTCTCAAACTTTCAACAGTTACAAAAGATTATAATATAAGCTGGTACCGAATTTATAAAAATATATCTTTAAAAAATAGCAATGCTAGTGAAATTCCAATATAACTAACATAAATCTTTTCAAAGACAGCTATAGGCAGTAAGAGACAAGTGGAAAGCAACCTTATCGGTCAGTGAATAAGATGCGATTTTGTTAGGATAGGTAGTTAGTTGGTACCGGTATTGTTGGTCTATGGTGCTGTATAAACTGGAAGGATACATAGAGTTCTTATTGCCATGTATTATGTAAAAAGAAAAACTTATATCTTTATTATCATCAATTAGTACAATCTTCATACTGAAATTTGGAGATTAGTATACAAAATTTTCTGCGTTCCCATATAGCTTGTTTTAACTGGCGATAACTAAGATACTGTTCTTTATATCTTTATGAAGAAATTTTATTTTTTTTGGGACTAGCTACCCCAAAGGAACCTTACCTTTACTGTCGAAAATGTATCCGATGTCTCAGTCTGGGTCATGGTCTGTCTAATGCCTAATTTCATCAAAATCAATTACAATAATCACAATAAATGTTATGCAATTGTTGATTATTACATAACTAATTACATAACAAAGCCAATCATTTATTATCCACTGTTTAATTTTAAGTTCAATTAAATTTATTGCATACATGTGGTACTTATACATTTTTAAAGATTTATTTCCTGTACTTTACTTAAAACATGAAACTTGCTATTTCAATAATACAACTCGACTATACAAGCGTGTTTGAAAACTGATTAAAAATTAGCAAATTTTTTTAATATATTTTTGACGACCAATCCGTAGTAGTTGAGTGGCTCGCACGCCGCCGATTTGTGGTGTTGCTATCTCCGAGGTCCCGGGTTCATTTCCTGGTCGGGACAATGTAGAAAACCGGGTTGTGGTACTGTCGTTGTTCCTGATTTCCATAACACAAGTACATAAGCTACTGTCTTTGGAGTCGGAGCAATGTATGCAATGTTCTCTAATTTTTTTGATAGGCTTACTCTATTATATTATTCTTTATTATTTAGATTTTTTACTATTTGATTGAGTTAAAGTAATCTACAATTTGTTTGCGATTGAAGCAACGCCACCTAGTGGCAACTTGTGAAACTAACATATCACTAATGCCACTAAACAAAGATTTTTTATTTTTGATTTGAATTTTATTACAAGACGTTAAGGTTGGAAATTGTTTGTGGTGATTTAGCGTTTGTGTCCTTTGTGCTATTTTACTGCACTGTTTTATTTTTGTTTTAAATCATAATGTATGATTTTCACATGTTAAATTTATGAATTGGCATTTTATTTATACAATTATATTTCTTTTAAAATATATTAATGATTTAAGGCTTGCTGGGTCACCCACCAGTTTGCCTAAAGTCGATTCTCTTTTGAGAACACATGACTGGCATCAGCAACCTCTAACGTTTTGTTATGAAGTTTAATTGTTATCACTTATTTGTTTATAAGAACTCTATGGGACGTCTAGTTTATGGTACAGCACCATGTACAATATAGTTGGGCTACGGTTGAAGCAGCGTATTTACAACTAATTCATTACATAGATGAATAGACAACAGGCATGCTAGTATCACTAACACCTTAGACTACGTTAGGTAATAGTCAATAATTTTCTATAAAACAATTTGGCTCTCCTTTCGACTCTTTAAATCTTGGTAGTGACCCCGTCTTGAGTTACATTTGGTGTTGCTATAATTGAAACATAATTATTCTACTTATTTAGTATGTTTTTCGTTAACTAGACAATTTTATTGGTATCGTTCAGTATTAATTTCGTTTGGCGGGAGGCTAGTGGTAGAATTTAATCCTTTGGTATAGATAGTTCCTTAAAACATCGTAACATTGCAATCTGGATTTATTAATTCTGTAATACAATTATTTAATTAATGACTCTTACTAATTTATAACCTTTAGTTAACATTAATGAAAAGAGAAATACATAAACGGAGTTATAGTTGAGATAAAGAAATTGTGTTTGGTAGAAAAGTAATACTAGCATTTTTTTTCCGCTGACAACACTTGAGATGCTCAAGAGATTAGTAGTTTTATTTTTGTAAAGATAAGGGTAAAAGTAAATGCTCGAACATTCCTTAACATGTGCTAATATTGTTATTATTAATTTTTTATTGTAAAATACTGTTTCTAGTCTTAACGGTTGTTTATCTTTGTTGTTTACACTTGCAAGTTATTCTGCTTTGTTTGTCGACAGCAACTTTAGATGAAGTCATGGTCTAAAAACCATTACTGTCCAATTTTGATTATTAAATTAACTTGTAGGTACGCTTTCAATTTTATTTTTTTAAATAGTATTATAAAAAGATCACTGGCTTCAGGTGCGACTCGTAGCCCACTACCTTTCGCATTTACAAGTTTAATACAACATAATTGTAAAAAACCATTATCACTGTAGATCGGTAATTTACAAAACTACCATTTTAGTAGGTTTTTATTTCACTATTGGCAACACTCAAAAATGCAAGTGCAACCGACAGAGTAAATAAACGCAGACTCAGGTATAGAATACCGACTAGCATGATAGCCACCTTTCTATCTGAGAAGTATCCGAGTTTATAACAAAAACACATAGATGTAAATTAGGTATCATAGAGTGAATCTAACCATTTTGATCTATTAGTATTATTGAATGCGCAGTGCTTGTCGGCGATTTTTACCAATACATTGTTTAGACCTCGCGTTTTTTGCCTGATATTTCGAACACTTTTCAAGGTATTGCCGCTTGGTAGTCGATTATTGGTGTTGATGTCTACTTAAAGTCGATACTATTGATTAGTGACTTGCGATTGTGTGGTATGCAGGAATATAATCGACAATATCGTTAGTGGAGTAAATATTGATGCCTGATCATTTCGATGAATCAAACTGTCGATAAATCAACTATTTATTGATCAACTATCGGCTGATTAACTAACCATAGATTACCTATTGACAGATCATCTATCGACAGTTCAACTTTGTTTGATCAACTATCGATAGATCAACTATCGATAGATCAACTATTGGTAGATCAACTGTTGATAGCGAAATTTTATTAACACCAACTATCGACAGGCAACACCAATTGGATTCAAATAATCTGAAACATATAATTTAAATTTGCTGCACAGACACTGCGTCACACTAACCCAAGCGTCTTCTTGACTCAAGTAGCTAGGTACTCTAGATATAGCCGTCACGGATGCCTGCATTCAGAGCTAATCTCAGTCCCGGTCTAGTCACCGTAGTGCCACAGCGGGTCCACGTTCACGCCCGGTTTGCATATGACCACTCGTTCTACCTTCAGTCTTTACTTTTAAGTGAATATAGTTACCGAAGCGTATCATCGTCACTTAACATGTTCGATGTGAACATTTGTATAGTCAGTGCAGTGAGCCGAGCCACGAGCTCCGCCCTGTTATCGGTCATTCAGCAGTTACGTATCAAGCTTGCCGCGAATGGTACGTAGTTTGATATTCGCTCCAATCAGTCTCCATCAAACTTCATGACGGGATATAACATGGAGATGTTACACCACCGAATTTCAAGACTGTTTTTGAATATTTTTTGTTTTGTTTATTAAATGCTTCAGGGCGTAAGCGTCTGTCGCCAGAACAGCTCTTTGTAATTTGAACGGCCAAATTCCCGTATCTTTGAGCCAATTAATTTAATTAACTTAAGAATCTTAGTTGCTGATTCTTGAACATACGACCTGGTTAAGTGAGCTGATGCTCTCAACCTTCTAACGCAAAATAAGGAAATCCATAGAAGGTAAGTTGACGGTATGTCAACTAGCGCTCGAACAACGCACATAACTTTTCGTTTAGGCGCAGAATGTTCAATTCGTAAAATGTCCAGCGGTCGTAAAATGTCCCAATTCGCAGAACGCCCAGTTCGCAGAATGCCCAGTTCGCAGAATGCCCAGTTCGCAGAATGCCCAGTTCGCAGAATGCCCAGTTCGCAGAATGTCCAGTTTGCAGAATGTCCAGTTCGCAAAATGTCCAGCGGTCGTAAAATGTCCAATTCGCAGAATGCCCAGTTCGCAGTATGCCCAGTTCGCAGAATGCCCAGTTCGAAGAATGTCCAGTTCGCAGAATGTCCAGTTCGCAAAATGTCCAATATTCATCATAACGTTGTCACCCCCCATCAATCACTAATTGAATCAAGAGTTGGGTTTTAATGAGTAGTCAAGTTTTCGTTAAAATCTGTAGTCAGGAATTATTTTCGGGCTCTGTACAAATCACGGACACGAATCTCGTACATTGTTTTGCCTGCTTTACAATATTTTGTTTCATCCCCTCTCACCGCCTTACCTCAAGGAACGTTTCCAATACCTTCACGACACGCACTCACGAGTTTTGAGATCATCGGAGAGCTTGAACTTGGCGATACCAATGCATTCCACAAAATTCCTTGACAAATCCTTTTCAGTTCATGCTGTCCGTCTGTGGAATGCATTGCCTGAAAAAGTCAAGAGTGCAAAATCCTCGGATAGTTTTAAGCAACAAGTTAGAAGCACTATCTATCTTTGTCACTTTAATGTTATTATCCATTCCTTTATAATGTAATACTTTGTCCATACAATGTAAATTTAGTTTATGTATGTATTAAAAACATCGAACCTTATTGGCATACCTAAAGTTGCAACCCTTTGGCCGTTAAGGAAACCGAAGTTTGGGCAAGTACCTAAATTGTCGTATTTTGGTGTACACCTATGAAACATACGCCAATCGACAGATAATATAATTACAAACAATAAATACTCTTTGACAAAATGTCGTAAATGATATACTTTCTGAGATATTTCAGTTTGAAAATTCTTTGTCGATTGGCGTATGTTTCATAGGTGTACACCAAAATATTTTAGGTACTTGCAACATTAGGTATGCCAGGCTCCATACAAAAAAGTTCGAAGTCTTTTATATAGATGTATGTAGGTATATGCGTTGTATGTATGATAATTAAGTATTTTTTATATTGTGCGTTAGTACACGTCAATTATAATTTCGGAAAACACCATTAACCGCTCGTTTCTTAGCTTTTTTGTCCAGTTCAACACATGGTTGCCTGGAAGAAATTGCTTTTTAGCGATAAGGCCGCCATTTGTACTTCTTCCTGTATTGTCCTCTCCGAGTCTTATGTATGGTGTACAATAAAGAGTATTTTCATTTAATTTTATTTTATTTTCAATGTCAGAACGGCTTGGAACAGTCTGAGCGCGGCCTTCGCAAGATTCCGTGTCCGCGGGAGGGTGTCTGTGTGCGATGTATGACCGCGTTTTTATTAAGCTTACCTTATATATGGCTCTTCTTATTGCGTGCATCCAGAATAAAGAATATCTGCAGCATATAGCAAAAAGAGTAGAAAATGTATAAGGTCTATTTTTGAAGGACCTTCTTTCTTCTCCGGGTGGTCATATGACGATTTCGCAACATACGTACCGATCTTCTGTGGCAGTAGTGTCCTTGTAGGGTTGACACGTATGTATTGACAGTATTGGTTGTGCCCTAGATCTATAGACGAGTCAAGATGGCGGCTTATAGTTTAAGCGTCGTCGCCGTTGACTTATAAATTGGTTCCATTTACGACGAGCAAGTACGAGGATTTAACAGCTTCCTTTAACTTAACGTAATAATCTATTGTTTATGTTTATAGAACTGATTTGATTTTCCAATCTTTTTAAAATTGGTTTTTATGTAATCTTAGTAAATTGTGTTAAGATTGGTGTGTTTATTAGTTTTAAAAACATGTGTTGTCCATTTAATTTCCAAACATTTCACAGGGACAGTGCTGGTAAGTGTGTTATTATTTTTACAATTTAACAAGGAAGTCGTTAAATTCTCTTAATATTTAAATGTCGCGTCACAACTACTTTAGCACCAATTTGTAAGTCGTTACCGTCGCGCCAGCCCGTTGCTCAGCATCGGCCGCGCGCAGCGCTCGCGCGGCTTCGGTTTCATCACGTTCCAGGACGCGTCGTCGGTGGACAAGGTGCTCGCGGTACCAGTGCACTCGCTGGACGGCAAGCGCATCGACCCCAAGCACGCCACGCCCAAGTCCGCCCCCCGCCCCGCCAAGACCAAGAAGATATTCGTCGGCGGCGTCGGCCAGGACACCTCGGCCGACGAAGTACGCGCCTATTTCAGCCAATTCGGTTTGGTAGAGGATGCGGTGATGCTGATGGATCAGCAGACGAAGCGCCACAGGGGCTTCGGTTTCGTGACCTTCCACTCGGAGGAAGCCGTGGAGCGCGTGTGCGATATACACTTCCACACCATTAAGAATAAGAAGGTGGAATGTAAGCGCGCTCAGCCTAAAGAGGCAGTGGCGGCCGCACCGCTCGCGCTGGGCAAGCGCCTGGTGCTGCGGCCCGGGCGCGGGCTGGTGTACGCGACGGCCGGCGGCGTGGGCGCCGTGCCGACGGTGGGAGCGGCGCACGCCTACAGGTACGCTCCGTACGCGCTGCCCGGCGCGGCGACGGCGCCCACGGCGCTGGTGGCGCCGCCCGCGCCCGCGCCCGCGCCCGCGCTGCCGCAGTTCGGCACCGCCTACTCGCTCGCCGGCGTCGACATGTCGTCCTTCCAGGGCGTCGACTGGGGCGCCATGTACGGCCTCCCCATGTACATCTAGACGCGAAGCGAACAGAGGTTAGGCGCGTTTTCGTTTCTCGACAGTTCCTATTTCTTTTAGGGTCGCGACCCTCCCCCCGTTGTCAGTATTCGGAGTGTAGGACCGATTCAAAGATCGACGCATTTTTTTTAAATTTAAGGTGATCTCAGATAATTTAGTTCGAAAGAGAACTGTCCCACTTACATTTTGTACTAGTTGTAGATAGTGCACGTTCGTTGGCAATATACTTAACTATTATTTATGTAATAGGCGAATGTATGAATCTCATCGCAGCTCTGTATTTTTTATTGAAATAGGCGTAAATATATTTTGGGCGAGCGGGAGCCGTGTGACGTCAACCTGCCGAAAACGGTGCCATTTTTTCCTTGAAAATAATCGTGTCTTGAACTACGGCTTTTTTGAAAGAGAACAATAATTATACTCGAGTGGATTTCGTGCGGGTAGAATGAGAATTTGCTCTGTGGACTGTTTGCTCAAAGTTTACATTAAAATTCCTACCTTCAATTGTGCCAAATCGTCATTTTTGTAGAATCTTCGATTAGCAGTAGAATTTGTGGTTGGGCTTTTCTTAGCAACTGTGAACACTGAGCGGGAACAGGCACGTAGGTACACATTGTTTTATTAGAACGACGAATACTTGAGGCGACTTAATGAAAGTGCCGAATTGACATAATGTGTTTGAGATTAAATATATTAGCATTGTTTGGTTTATTATGCGTCACGCTGGCGCATCGCAGATTACGCGCGTCATTTACGTCACATGGCGCCCCGTTCGTCCCACGCAAGCTCATGATACTCTCTCATACATATCTAACTGAGTAAGCAATCTCATTAATATACATTTATGTATTACATATTTACGTAGATTATATTATAGCTCTGCCCACGTTGCGTTGCAGTGGCCTTTGAGTGTAAAAAGTGTATTTCACGAGACTTTGTTTGTTAGAAATAGCATTTTGACTGCTACTAATTTATGGCCGAGAATTATATTTTATTTATATTGATTATATTGATGAAGGTTGAATGTTAAAATACTTTTATTTTATCATTGATGAATGACTATTTCTGACGCTTGTAATATGCGTTAAGTGTTATGGGGAAAATGTAATACTCAGCTGATTTCAGTTTTAATCTCAAACCTCACTGCAATTGCGCACTAGGCTAATTTTAGTACGTATTAATTATAGTTTAGTTGATAGCAGGGAATGCAACTAACACCTCAAAGTGTCGAGTGACAATAAGCTAAATGTTAGCTGTAGATACCGCTTGTCTTTGCCTGGGACGTCCGCTTACAACACGTTTAAGACAATATAGTAACATGTTGGGCGCCAGTGTACCAGGTTGGGTGCCAATTAATTAGTATAGACAGACGTAGCGTTGAAGTGTTTCGTTTTACATTATATGATTCTCATGGCATTAAGCTAAATGTAGCACTGCGTTGATATATTTCAAAATAACAATATCTTTGATTCCAAATAAATTTCATTTAAATTTAATATTAAAGTTGCCCATTTAAATATAAAACCTTAAAATAACTGTTTAATAGGTTAATTAGCAATATTTCAACTCACTTGCACAGTACTTAAAACAAAAAATATATTAGTTACTTAAATTATACCACAAATTGAACTCTTCAACTGGTCACCGTAAACTGATGGTACAATTGTAGCGAACGTGTATTTTTATAAAGAATTTTAAGCGTATGGTATTGTATAGTTTGTTCTTATCTACTACCTAGATGTTATGTACTTACATTCAGCAGCATAGACACATATTATAACGTCATCTTGCCCTGTAAGCGCAGGTACACTATATTTAACGCCTTTTTAAGTCTCGGTGATGGTAACTTCTTCACTTTCACCTCGTTATAGCCATGTAGTTAGCCATTAGCCACTTTGATCTTGCCATGATTTGTGTATAAAATTGTATTAATACTATTTAGGCGTCCCATTTGCTGCTAGTACTTAATTTGTAGTTTTAAATTGAAAGCAATACTTCATACATCCTGTGATTAGAGAGTATTATTATAAAAGACAATTATAAGGTTGTGTTTGTGCAATTTGTAGGTTATAAGTCGAAATTTCGGGACGTGGTCCTGCCGAGTATTATTAAAAGTGATGCGAGTACTTAAAATATTTTTGTGTGATCAGTTTTCTTGGTCATTTCTAATCTGATATTATAGATAGTTTGTCTCTTTAATGAATAGTTATTAAATCTATTGGAAGCAATCTTTTACGAAAAACTTTACAAGTTACGCTCAAAAAGTTTCAAGTGTCAAAATTCTAAAGTCTATTATCTATGGTTGGTATTTTTAATATGTATATGAAATGGTCGAAACCCAGGCAAAGCTAAGCAGTAAGAGTAGAGCCGAGTGCATGCGGTAGCTTGGTCGGCTACATTCCCCCGCCAGCCGACTCACAACTGTAACCTTGGTGTGTGGGAAATTGGCTATGCCCAGTTGGAGCTAGTCTATGGTCACTCACTCTCGCAGATAAATACTCTATGTATTAGTTCTTTAAATTATTTAAAAACTTTACGGTGTCGATTTTTGTATTATTCAATACTTTATCGTTAACACATCCATTCTGGTTCCACCTTACATTGTTTTCAAAATATTGTTTCGTTTACTAGAAATACTTTTAAATACCATTAATTTTATTAACGTAGTAATATACTGTATTATACTACAACAAGTTCATGCAGTGTTCTTACAGTATTTTTATTTTATCATTTTCCACTCACCAAGGCTACCGAATGCTAAATCACATGTATACACATACCTGTCCTTATCATAGCAGTATTCTTAGAATAAGTAGGCTAGAACCTCTTGAAATTATTTCGCGAACGGCGTGCGTTCTGTTTCCACTAACATACAATTATAGTTTGATTTATTTTTCCACGAATTACTTTATGGCAGATGATTTTTTTTGTAACGGCATTGAGTCCGTGCGTTTAGTTTGTTTTTTATTGTCTATGGTCATGGAACCACGCCGTTCGCCGCTCGTTCAATGACAACACCTTTTGTACATTAGCATTTTCCCCTGAAATTTTTCAGTATTAGATGGTTGATAATATTATTGTGATGTCTTATGGTAACCCTCCGCTGGCGGCCGCTTGGTGTCTTGCCAAATATTAGATGAAGCGACGCCCCTTAGTTATGTACTTAATTTTCTCTTGGATAATTTATATATTAACACCCCCCGTTTCACTGACAAAACGTATTTATCGCAGTGAAACGTCGGGTCTATTAACAAAGTATATTTTTATTTTGGTTTTTCTGAACACGTTTGTATTTTTCACCGGCTGCTCGGTCGCCGGCGGCCCCTGCTTGCGCACCGGCCGCCGGCAGTAGGTTAGTCGTAGTTTTGTATTTAGCTGAATTAGTTTGCCCGTACTGTAATGGAGCACCTAGAATACCCATTGTGTCATTACAAGATTATTATTAGAAACAATAAATGTGTGTTTTATTTCGTAGCTCTGAAGCGTGGGGTGGATCCTTTTGTGCTGGGTTGTGGTTTGATTTCACCTTTTGTAATGCACGTTTTGAACTTTCCTTTTTGAGAACTGTAGCGTTTGAGTGTGACATGGAATCGTGCGAAAACATTTGCCCCACGGTGTATACCTTTAGGGGAGGGGGGCTGATCTAGTCGACGACGGGCCGGTAAGTCGGCGTCACTGACGAGGCATGTATCATAAAGTAGACACGCGTCTTGTAACTAACCTTGTACTTCAGACTCGGCATGGTTGGCATGGACTTATACGTAAATAAAATAGAAAACATTATCTTCCATATGATATTCCACACTGTCAATTCTTCAAGGCGTTTGCCACACGTTGGTTGTGAAACGTGCTATTAAAGGTTCTCCTTTCGACGTCCGACTGGCTTTCTCGCGGGAAAAGTAGCGCTTGAACGTTCGACCGATCGCAAGGCGCGTTTGCGGGCGGACCAGTGTAGTGTTGTCGCGACGTAACTTTTTCCCCGGGGCACGAAATTCGCCGGAAGGAGTACCGATGACGTAGTCACGTAGTTTAGACCGTTAGTACGCTTCGCTTGAGGCATACTGTCTTCCTGGGACGAAGTGGGACTTGTTTTGCCAAATTTAGGCCAAAATGTAGCCAAATATTAACACTTGTTTGCTCAATACTTCCCGCTGTATATTTTTTAGATCGCAGCTACTAAAATCACACATGTTAGAGTATATACGGATGGATTAAAATTGGCTTCGACACGCGGCCTAACCAAATAGCATATTTGCAACAATTCTGCTACAGACAGTCCAACAGACCAGTTTTGATTCATCTCAATATTTTCATACCATTTAGTAGCGACAAAATGGCGGAAATTGACGCCATTTTGTGTACACTATGGGAAGGCTGCGACGTAGAACTTTATCACTAACGATGATTTCGCCAGAATCTTGCCTATCCACGCCAATTTAGCTTAAGGATGTGACAATAATCTGATGGGACGTTGCCAACAGAGATGCTAAATCTTTTTATCTATGATTTGTGGCCATAAACATTCCTTTCTAGTCATTTTTAATTAGTTTGTCTATAAAGCCATTACCGTTAAGTCACTAATTCGTCATAGTGTTGTGACTAATATAACACTTAATGACAACATATAATTGTATCTCGTTTTATAAATTATTAAAAGTACCTACGTAGTTAAAAAAGATGTTATTATTTAAGTTAAGAAAAAAATATAATATAATTGCAATTCTATGACATGGCTTAACAGAAACAAAAAATACGAGTCTAATCTTGCTCAATACTTAATTCTTTCGTAGATATAGTGTTGTTTTAAAAAGAAATAAGCTTCGCAGTAGTGATGTGCCATAACATACGCCATAGCACGTCAACGACGTCAATAGTGTTGTGCTTCGCGACTCCAGGTAACTGGACCAATGTAAACAACATTTCATTTTAAAATAAGTTTAAATATATACATGGATTGAATATACAACTTTTTGGATTGGTATAATATAATACATGTTAAACGAGTAAAATAATAAATTATGTTGTGTGTTTTAATGTATGGCGATGCTAGAGTAGCGGTAGTGTAGCAATTTTGAGGTTTTACATTACTCTATGGTATAATATTAAGTATAATAACTAACCGAAAGCAATAAATACTTATAATATTACATACATCAGCACGCGCGCGCTGCGTCGCACGGATGTCAGTTGGACGATTGCCTATGTCGTTGTTCTTTCGCGAAGATGTGTTTTGAGTTCGAATTTGAAGGTAGTCTCACTACTAATTCAATGATTGTATTTGTTGGGAATATTAAAAGTAGTTTTGTTTTCAAATAACAAGTTTTGGGGTTTGAAATAAAGCAACTAGTTCATACGAAAGAAAAACGAAAGGCAAACTAACTATTTGGAAATATTAAATACTTGAAATAATGTTAAAAAGAAATTTTGCACCTCACGCTAGGTATCGAAAGGCACAGCAGCGCGCGCCATAATGTTTAGATTTATTAATATACACTCATGCATACAATATAAAATATTACAATATTTTTGTATAAATAGGATTTGGTGTATTCAGTAGCGAGGTATTTGTATTTAAAAAAATTATTAATCGTGATAATACGAACACTTGTTGATATAAGTGAGAGTTTGTGATTTAATCTCTTAGTCGTAGGGCGTTCGCGCCGACGCTTGAGGGCGTGCGGCCATCTTTCATTACTGACAGTTGACATAAGAAGAAACATGGCGGCACTTCAACCAAACGTGACTTTGCGCGGCAATGTGACAAGTGCGGGTAGAAATTAATGTATCCATCAGTGTTTTGTTTGATTGCAAGTTTATAACTCCCGTTCTTTACTAGTTGCAATGTAAATAGCACCGCAGAGTCAACGTTAGGCTGTATTGAACATTCCTTTGTGTACAATTTGGTCGTAAACGATTTAATTGCATTTTATTTATGGTAGTTAACCTATTTATCGATTATAATAGATTCATAGACATTTAGAAAAGGGCTGTTTTGTTTTTTATTTTATCATCACAGACTGCTATAGAAAATTGTGCAATATTTGATTGATTATTCTCTATGTATATTTTTCTAAATATCACTAGATAGGACCAGGGGTTACTAGTTGATACGTAGCAGTAGATGCCCGTATTCGATTAACATGTCAACGACCCGGAGCATAGACTACGGTTTTTAATTTCTTATTTGTGTTTTAACCACATAATTTATTTTTCGCATTTTAAAGTCTATGTATATGGGAATTGTACCCCGGCTTATATTGCGATAACGTATATAACATAATGAATGTTTTGTAATACAGGCGATATTATTGTAGAATTTTTGTCTGGCCTTTTTTGAGTAAAACCGCTGTTGTACCTTATTTTATTCAAAAAGGGTAATTAGTTAATAGGATTTGGGCTCTTTAGCGCCCTCTAGCTAGTGGACGCTGTAGTGCGCAGTCGCGCCCCGTAACGCCATTTTAATATCTATGGTTCATCTTCACTTAGAAAGTTAGAAATAAATGGTGACACAAACACAGCTGTTCTTTCATTTATCGCTTACGTTTCCGTACCTGTTTTAGTAAGTAAACATTTTTCAAAGCATAATTTTATCGGCGTAGTTTTTATGAGCTTCGAGTGCCCGTTTGGGCGCCATACTGATTTTTAATTTATTAGTTAGTGTCGACCCAATTTTGGTAGTAATAGTCATGTGATGATAGTTTGGAGGTGTCTAAGCGAGACCTAGATGCATGACGAGGAGCCGTAGCGGTGTGCATGAGTCTGCAGGGGCTACGACGAAGATCGAAGAACGGAAGAACACGAGTGGTGAGCCAATACTGTGTTTTAAGTTTGGTATATCGAAGACATGTTGATTCTACCTGACCACATTTTTAAAAAACAACTGCAGATTGTTAAAATTGTAACATATTTTTTCTTACTATAGATACAAAAGTTTATTTAACATAGATAACGGATAATTCCTATACATAATTGGAAACATGACTTCGATACCCGATCGTTTGAGTGGGATAAAAAACTTAGTTTGAGCGTGATGTAGCTGTCTTGATTGAATACATTTAATAATTAAACCTAGAGTACTTAATTAAATAATTGCAGATTTATTTACTTTAAAGCGAAGCTTACTTTTTCTTCCATCAAAGAGAAGATTCCTTTCTTGAAAACAGAGTTAGGTAGAAAAATGAAGATTTGTAATTTCAAATGTAACATAAAACATTAGTATTGTCGCTCACCACCGCAGTGCCACGCTTAGTTTTTATCATTTCTATTAAGTATTCCCAGTAAAGTGCATCCCAGTATATAGTTAAGTAGTACATAGACATGGTTTTTGGGTGCTGGGCTATTATCATCGTAGTTATCACGGCCACGTTTTGCTCATAATACTGCTGTCGAAATAACGTAACGTATAGTGCTTCTATTATCTTAAATGTCTCTCGGTACCTAATCATCGCATTTTCGAATGCGATCGAATAAATACTAATTTCCATTCCATTAATTTTATCATGTATCAGAACAACGTATATACCTACTTGATTTTTGTTTTGTTTGCGTGTGAATTTTATAGAGGTGTGAAACTAAATCAGTTACAAAAAGTATTTCTCCACATTCTAAAATGAATTAAAAACACATAAAAGAGGTAGTACCCAGCAACTCTATAATCTATAACTGATAGAAATCCGATAACACCCGAAACACGAAGTTTGCCCAGAGATTTAAGAAAATAGATGCACTTTCTGCAAGTTACAATTAAGTTGAAGCAACTCAAGAAAAGACAGCAAACTTGTAAGCAAATGTGGCAATTTGAATTGAATGATCCGATATTTCCTTTTTTTAATTCCTAAAACGATTTGTGATATTATCCCCGGGAAATGCCTAAATTTTTAAATTTTTCGTAGGTAGTTCCGTAGTCTTGTAGTGTTATAGATTTGTAATGCATATCATCAGAGATCCCGACAAGACACAATCATGTTGTGCCTTAATTTAGTTTTTATTGAAAATAAATTGGTTTTAGGGACGGTAGAATATTTTATAGTAGAGAAAGGACCAAATTAGTTCAGAAAAGACGATATTTTTTGTACAATATTATTTCTTCCCGTTGAAAAGATTTTGAAGTTGCTAGCGTTTTGTAGTGTTTTAGACGAACTTTATCAATTATTGTAAAACGAATTATACGATAAAACAATGTAGGAACCCTTTTTATTAGTAGTACAAAGTAACATAAGTATTTTTTAACTGCATCTATATGTCAATGACGTGTCTTCCTTAATAATGATAGACTGAAGTTAGTCACCCCATATGTAAACTTTGTTTGAAGATCCCTATTTCGCTGGGATGCACTGGATTTCTTTACGATTATAGAAATGTAAGGGCACTTCTTTAGATCTTTATCTGTCAAAACTCCCGCCAAGTTCATCTGTCAAATTTTCCCACGTTTTTGGTAACTTAACCTTTTTGTTTATGGCAAATGATTATAAATATTTGTTAATAATAATTGTCTGCTTGTGATCTAAAAAAGTGCTTTTTCTGAGTCATGTCGAGAGTAGTTTGCTCTCGCTGTAGTTTAACATGAGTGTTCAGTAGAAATAAACCCCAGTACAAGAATAAAAGTACGCAGAGTGCCTATATGTGTGACAATATCATTATCACACCTTTTTGTTTGAATATACGGACGCGATTATAATCTTATTCAAAGAGATAAATACAAATTTTCTTAGCTAAAAGTAGAAAAAAAGAAAATATAACTTATTTAGTTCTAAATCTAAAATCGTGATACACTTGAATAAGGTTTGCGTGACCACAAATATGTTATAGATTTTTTATTCCCTTGCCTTAGTTATTTTGTTAATGGATTCAGTAAATTATTTTAGTCTAGTCAACTGATCATTAAATGTTGTTAAAAAGTTAGTAAAAACTAGTTAACATACTTTTTTTTTATCGCTGTTTTGTTATTTCTATTTTAAACTTGTCGACTACAAATTGAAATGTAACTGTCGTATTCTTACTAATTCTTACATAAATCAATATAACTATTTAAAAAAGCTTAACAAAGCAGCGTAAATAGTAATTATTTATAAACAAGTTGTAAATAAAAATAGAGTAAGATTTGTTACCGAATAATGTGTGTTTACTATCATGTACTGATGTTATGTATTTAGGGCTAATTTTTAGTACTTATCTACGTATTTGCTCTATAAATAATTTGATCTTTTAAAAATTTGAAATAGTTTTTCTTACAATATTCGAAGTAGTATTCTCTTGGAATTTCTATGATAGTTGGTGTACTGTATGCCAGTTAAATTAATTGTTATCAAAATTAACCTAATTTAGTTTCTTTATATGCCTACCCGAGACAATGGCAAAAACATGAAAAACATAAAACGCCATGTAAAAGTTTAAAAATAATAATTTATAGACATTTTACTAACGAAAAGGACTAAAGAAGGTTTGTTATATTCAAGAATATCTGGCAAATCTTATTTGTCATAAGCACACCAATTATCTTAATTCTAGTAATTCGAACGAAAGTGCCCACGAATTTGTCTAAAGTAAGCTCATTATAATCGAAATTGATATTTACATTAATAGAAGTAGTTTGTGAAATGTAATTGTTTAAATCGACAAGAATGTATAGATTTTTTACTATTCTACATTTGAACTTCTAGGCGTGCATGATCACTTTCAAGATGGCGATGCAACGAGAAAAGCCGTTACAGTCAACATTGAGAACATCTAACATGTATTTCGTACATTCACAAAAAAAAATGCGAAACTATATTTGAACAGGATTATGGGATTAAACAAGCCGGTCTTGCACTAAATGTGAGTTATCTCTTGAAGATGATCACGCACCTTTATGCCTATGGATTTAAAGTACCTACTTGTCATTCGTAGCTTAAGAATTATTATATATGAATGTACGAGAGTTAGCTTTGGATATTTATCTACATAACGTTGCGTTGGCTCAGCGTAAGCGGGCGGGCGCGCCGATTGGATTTAAACAATTTCAGTAAATGGTTTACAATTCACTATGGTTTTTTATTTGACACTTTCAGCCGACAAGTTCCTTTTTATTTTATTTATTTTATTTCAAACTTTTGCACCATATATTACATGGTGGACTTAATGCCTCAGGCATTCTCTGCCAGTCAACCATAGGGTGGTGCAGAAATAACAAGGTAGGTGCAATTGGGTGAAGACAAAAATTTAGAAATAAAAATACAATATAAAACTCACAGTATACAAATGCGAAAATGAAGATATGCGAATAATAAAATTCATACCTACATAATATATACAATTCATACAAATATACATATATAAACAAAATATGTAACTACCTATGAAGTATCCCTAGTGCCATGGAACCACGGGGTTCGTCCACCAGGATCCCCACGGGTACCTAATTAAAATTACCCATGGACCCGGTAATGGGTCGACCCACCGGGACCACGGGTAATGACTGATTCTTAGATGAATGACTCCTTTTCACTTCTTTTCTACTTCTTTTTTGCGAGAACTATGCAGTCTGGGGGTTTCAACTGAAGTATGTACCTACACTACACACGCCTGCACATTACCACAAACTGTCAATTTCCTCCAATAGACTGAACTTTATCTCTAAGTTATATGGTTGAAAATGTATTGAAGAATTTTGACAGTTTTGGATAGGTTGAAGTGCAGGCGTTTCCAGGCCCTTTGGGATCATAATATCCACTTCTTAAAATGACCACGTCCCACAATGACCATTCCCAGATCGTCCACTTCCCGGAATGACTACTTTCTCAGATTGACCACTTCCCATAACGACCACTTCCCAATATGTCAATTTCCCAGGCGTCTCATCAGCCCGGGGCAGACTAGTTGACCATGGGTCTTCATAAGGGACAGTTGTCCAACTTTAAAAATAGTTGGACCACAGCACATCTTTTGAGAGTTCCGTGGTTCAATTCATTTAAAAAATATCTTGCCAACCCTAAAAACCTCAAACTGCAACATTATCACCTATTCCACAAGTAGATAGTTTAACTAATTGGACTAAAAAATCAAAATATTTAGAGTCTGCGATCATATTTCTAATTCTTATTTTTCCAACCGAGAAATTTTGCAAATTATTATCGGGATGAATTCTTCTTTGTGAAAACTCTTAATTTTACTAATTCTTAATTTTCCGAATGCTTAATTTTTCTTGTTATAGTTCGTATGAATTCCATTTTTTCATAGTAGAAAGTTCGGTACAGTTAGATATATTTTTGAAATTCATACTTCAACTTGGTAATTTGTTTTAGCAGTTGAACCATAGCCCTCGTTCTGTTAAGGACAGTTTCCTCAATGGACTTTTATTTAAACAAAGTGTTTGAATAGGTTGATGTGCAGCAGGCGTCGGGACGTGTGAATCTGAACTGAGTTGTCTCCCACTCACTGCGTTCGGTGGTACCTATTAAAGAACAAAGGTATAGATTCTATCAGTTCTTGATAAGTGGTTCTTAATTTCCTTTTATCTCCTAAGGACATACTCCTAGAGGACAAATTGTCAAAAAACCGAAAATTTTAAAAATCATTTGCGAATATAATATCTAGGTACTTAGGTACATATTTTGCTAAATGTAATATGAGAAAAAAGATAGGTAACTATTCAAACAATGGAAACTGTTTAGAATCTTTGTTTATGAACTCGGCTAGATTTAAACCAAATTGTACCAAAAACAAGGTACCCTAAAGCAATGAGTTCACCATGAGTGTAAATGGTATAAAAATATTAGTATAGAAAAATCTTTATTTGATTTAATACATCACTTAGATATCTTTCCAACAATTCATCAAGTATTGTTTTAAGTATTGAAAATAAAATCGTAAATGCACAAACGGTTCGGATGAGTAACCTCTATTTATCATAACAGCAAAACAAAAACCACAAACTCGTAACTCTTTCAAAGCACGGCCTCCTTGTTGGTGACAAGTTGATTTTCACGGTTGGCAGCACTGCGAGCGCGGGAAAAATTGCTCAACTGTCAAACTCAGGCAAAGGGAGGTCGTGCGTGTTTAAAGCCACCGATTTGTCTTCAAATAAATAAACCACTTTTACGTTTCTGACGATATGGGGAAGTAACTGGGAATTGAAAATAATTTTTAATAAAGCCAGTATTATTTTAATACCCTATTAGGGCAGCCACACTTTGGATGCGATTACGATACGACACGACTAGAAGTCACTAGGTAGATACACGCACGAATAACTCGCACCCAGCGTGCGAGTTACAGAAGATCGGGCAGTTAGAATGTCTCTTGCGGTAATCGTAGGTCAAATCAAATTCGTACAAAAATTCGCATTCAAAGTGTTGACAGCCTAACAAGTCTTCATCTCCCAAGATAGAACTGGCTGCCTTACCTCCAAGTCGAATCAAGGATAATCTAACTTTGTTGGTAGCAGATAAGTTGGCGATAGCATCTATAGCTAGACAAAGTACCACCAATCAAATCTAAAATATCTGGCAATCGAGCTCGGGAACTCTTGTGTCCAAAAATGTATATCTTCTAAATATCAGGGCACAGATATAATATCACGCAAAAACATTGTAATTTGTGCTACAGTAATTAATTTTACTTTATAACTATTTGTGAAGGCAGTAAACATTATACATTAAAACACTTGCTCAAATTACAGTGTTTTGAAGGTAAAATCTGACAAGGCAGACTGCTGACCAACCAGATACTAAATAAGGACCCAGTAAGGAGTCGAACCCGGAAGTTTTTTACCCAGACTGCTTAACCACAGTGATGGTATTATAGTGTTTATTCTGTCTTTGCTAAGACCTAATACTAATCAGCCTATGTAGGTACCTACTGTAAAAGTTATGTATTTTATATCAACCATTTAATCACAGTAATGAAAACGAGAATTTGTAAGTATCTATGGCCAAATTGAAACTCATCCCGTTTGTCAAAAGAGGGCGCTTCAGTGCCTTTAAAAATTAAACATTCGTAGTTGTTAGTAATCGAATGGTATAATACTCGCACTTCTTGTCCTCCAGTATCACAGACTAATGGTCGTTCACTCTGCTAACTAATGGTCTGTGTCCAGAGGTGCGAGTTTTGCGTGTCTAGTGCAAGTTTTTGCTATTCGATCACACAAAACGAGAGTCACATTACGAATGATCATTATTTCGTCGAAAGTCGTCCACTGGTGGACAAAAGATCAAGGATATTCACAACAACCGGTTTTTTGCTGCTCGCATCCAGCGGTTATTCGCGAACTTGAGGGGCGATTTTTAAACCGGTGACTAAAAATTCTATATTAATAAAACATTAGGTCTACTCTTAGGGCCTGTTTCACAATGTCTTAGGAGATACTTGATGAAAGTTAAAGTGACAGTTTTATAAGGACTATCTGTCAAGTAAACGCTAATGGGAACTTACTTGAGATGGTGAAAGAGGCCTTAGACAACAACAGTCCAGAGTTTTATTAACAATAATCTTAAGACTATATGTGATAGTAAGTAAGGCATAAAAGTAAGAAACACAGTCTGTACAATGTTATTTTTAGTTTATACAAACAAAACCTGAAAACTGTTTGTTCAGAATCAGTAATAGAATCGATTTCAATATTTTTTATACCATGTTACATTTTGACCTAATAATATTAAAACACACAATGGGACAGCACAAAAAGCTTGTAGCTTCGTGAGTTTTCAAGAAATTGTTTTAATTTTTTTTGTTCTGTTTTTTTAAATGAAAATATTTGACCCGTGTTTCGATTTTCGTATAAACTAAAAATAAGGTTGTATTTGGTTTGTGGTAAAAAATCGATTATATCGATAAAAATCGATATTTCATAGATTTCACATTTCCTAATTAAGTAAGTCGGTGAACCTATGATTTATTGATTTTTTTTAATTTATGATATGGATGGAGGATAATTCCCACGCTGTGATATTAATAAATAACGAGTACTCGGCCTTTCGGAGTTCGATGGCGATGGCGCAGTGGTTAGCGCGCCCGGTCTGCGAGTGCTGGATTAAGCAATTTTCATCGGATGGGTGACCAAAATTGTATCATCTCGATCTCCTCCGTGCTCCGGAAGGCACGTAAAGCCATTGGTTCCGGCTGCATTATCAGTCGTTAACAACTACCAATCCGCACTGGGCTCGCGTGGTGGTTTATGGCGCGTTCTCCCTATCCATCCATAGGGAAGGCTCGTGCCCAAGCAGTGGGGGACATTGAATTATGATGATGACTCAGCCTTTTTCTCTTATTCATAGTTCAAATGCTTAATAAATGTTTTTATTCGAATTTAACTTTTACAAATTTTGACAGTTAAAACTTTGTATTGAAAATTGTAGTGAATCTCATGTCACTTATATTCGAGATCACCGGTAAGATAAATAAATAGCCTCCCGGAACGAGTGATCGAATTACAAATAAAACTCGCATTAGGCGCCCAGGTGTTTTGATGCTGTTACCGTCGTCGTGCAATAAAGGATTTATGCATGCCATAATCGTAATGTGACTCTACCCCCCGACACCCACACGCCACGTAGCACAGGCATTCAGTGCCGGATTAATCTAAAGGCCACAAATCCTATAGGACGCGCGTCGCTTCGGAGCCCCTCGGTAAAAGGTAAAAATGTATTTTCCAAAAAGGTTTAATTCAAAAATGATTTACCCTTAAAATTTTCATGTAGGTACTCCTTGCCAACTTATAATAATAATAAGTATTTATTTCAGAATAGTTCCATAGACTATTAGTAATTACAATAGACCTTAAACACTAATGTTAGTTACAAGAAAAAAATAAAAAATGCACATTGAATAAAAAACAAAACAAAACAAATACAAGCTTGGGCGCACTGGGTACGACCCACCGTTTGAGGACGGTGTGCAGTCGCACCCAATGTTTCAGCAGCATCGGTGAGTCCCAGCGGTACGCGTTCAGGATATGGTTATAGTTTTTGAACGAGTAAGTAAGTATTCAAGTAAGTACCTACTTAGAAAAACTAAGCAAAGTAAACATTTAAACATTAGTAGACTCCTTAGATTTTAGATGAAAATCAAACATTATAGGTTATTAAATAGGGTGGCATTCGATACTTCGACACAATCCCAGTGTGTTTTGTCGCCAAAAACTAACATTGGATGTCATTGAAACACAGGGTAACACAGCTAGGAAAGTTGTTAAATATTTATAAAATACAGGTAAAAAAATCTGCTTCTTGTGGATGACTCATGCAGTTCACGACTGGGTCGGGTAGTCGTTTAATTATTTCACTGTATTTTATAAATATTTAATTCAGCTTTAGTGCAGCAGTTAGCTAGCACTTAAAAACAAAAACTAAAAAACAACTGTTACGAAACACTAAAGTCAGTTAAACTCCATTTTTAATGATTCAAGAAAAAAATGACAATCACTATTAGTTCTTGGCGAACACTATGGTGCCACTACTAGATATCTATCTATCTAGGTATCTATTTAAATAAATAAAAATGAATCACTGAAATGTATGTAACTACGCTCATAAGTTTCGATCGACTGCACAAAATTCGATAATTCTTTTTCTTTTTTTTTTGTATTTGTTATTGTCAGGACAAGGTTTGTACAGAAGAAAATTAAAAGAAAAAAAGATATTTTTACCAAAATATGTTTTTTTTTAAATATCATGATATGAAAAGTGAGTGAGTGAATGTGACAGAATGACGTACGGTTCTTCAGCCAGAATTTGAGAACTTCAAACGGACAATACGTCTGCCATGGTACCTACCTACGATAAATAAAAATCAATTGGCTGTACCGATTTGGCTAACTTTGATTTTGAAATATTTGTGGAAGTTCAGGGAAGGTTTCAACGGTAAGAAACATAAATACTAAAAACTACAATTTAATTTTCCAATACAAAATGATTTTTTTGTTTTGTTATCATGGAAACTGTCAAAGCGATACGAAGTCCGCCGGTCAAGTATTTAATAAAACATTCAAATTCAAATTCAAAAATCATTTATTCAGTTTAGGCTACAAGTAACTCTTGTAAATGTCGCTATGCCATCGGTTCGTAAGTCTACTCTGGGCGGGAGATCTTGTACTGAGAAGAACCGGCAACAAACTCAGCAAATGTCCAGTTTTTTTCTCCCTTACAGCGTCAAAAATATTGGAAAACGCCCTATCATAGCAGGACACATTCCATTACAAATAAACACAAAAATATAGAAGACAACTACAACATGTAAAAAACAAAATAAAAAAATCTAAGTTATCTTACACCAGGTAAATTCATAAAAAATACATTTTTAGGTTTTATTTTTTATAGGTTCACGAAAGAATGGCATGATGATAGCAGGGGAATGGAAGGTGTGGAATTAGTGTATGGCCTTTGCCAAGGAGTGGGAAAGTTATAGGCTGATATAATAATAATAATAATAAATACATTTTTTGTCTAGAAGATAGGGCCCCGAAGCTTACAGTGCTGGGACCTTTATATGCCTTAATACGGCTCTGTATACATTAAAAACATTTGAAACACGCCCGCCCGCACAGCAATTAAGGTTGTTTAGAAAAAGTTTTGAAACGTCGCGTACCGTGCGGTGCGACGTATTCATTTTGCACCGCAATCTGTCGCGATTAACGGCAGGGACGCGTGCGGCATTTTTAAAACAATTTTTAAAATGTTATGACATCACAACAGAGAAAAATTTTTTTAATACCTACCTACCTATCTACCACCCACATCAAACCCACCAGTAAGTAGGTAACAGGTATGTACCAATTAACATTACTGAGACTTTTGTGGCTGAGCTATATAATCAAACAAAGGTGCATTATTACATAACAAATTACATTACATAAAAAAAGCTTAGGTTTGTAGTAGTAGTATCTTGTATGTTGTATTATTTATTTAATTGTAGACTCAAAAAAATACTCTGTATTTGAGGTTATATTTTTATATAAGAAATATATATTTTTTAAAGTAGGTAAGTATATATTTAACGTAGTTATCTTAATTATAAGTGGAAACTGCTTTGGCATTATGTGAAACATAGATTAAGTTATTAGGTACCTACTTCTGTACTATAAAATGCTGTTTGTTTCCCAATAAATAAATAAATATTAGAACATAATCCATTTCACGCTATTCAGAGTACCTACATACAGCGCCATCTCTGTTGAGAAACAGGAACTAATCTTAACTAATAATATTATATGTTGTTATTATTTATTTAATAAAGAGTTAAAGTTTGTGACTTTGTTTGTTTGCGGAGGCTAATCTCTGGAATTACTGATCCAATTCCAAAAATTCTTTCACAGATTGAAAACTACATTCCTTGCGGATAACTTAAGGTACTACATTCTACGTGGACGAAGTCGCGGGCAGACTGCTAATAATGTTATATATGCGAAAAGTAACTGTCTGCTACGAGTGCTACACAATCACGCCTAAACCAATTTTCAATATTTTTTTCGAAACTTTGTCATCGCTTTTGAACGCAACAGCTGCTTTCAAATTGTTGCGGGATGTTCATTCTTGTCCGTGAAAGGGTCTATTTCTGAGTAGCTCGATGTATGTAGGAAGGTATTATAACGTTCGCTGACAGTAGATACGTCAAAGGGCGGGAAATTTAAACTGATGCGTTGTGTGTGGCAGAACGTCAGAGGACGGGTTTGTTTTTTTTACGATTTTGGTAAACGCCGCCACCGCCGTCAGCCGACGACAACGTTGGTTATCGGGCAGTTTCAATAACCTGTCCTCAGCAAGAGATAAGCCTACTAGAGATTTGTTGCTTAGTTATTTCTGTTAATTATCGGAAAATAACAGCGGTTGCTTGGTAACTAAACTAACGCCCGTTCCCAATAACCTATCTATCTGTTGTTTTGCTTCGTCGACGGGCACGAGTCTTCTTATGGATGGACACACCACAGGAGAACGGGCCATAAACCACGACGCGGGCCCAGTGCGGTAAGGTGGTTGTTAACGACTGCTAATGCTGCCGGGACCAACTGCTAAAGCCCAGGCTCGAAGCCCGGGCTCCTCCGCGAAATGAGCGAGGTCATTAATGAGCCATCTTATAATTTTCATAGTTTAGGCTCGACCGTGAAAGAGGCTAGCGGAGAGGCTAACTATGAAAACTATCGTTACGAGTTAAGAGGGATCATTAATGACCTCGCTCATTTCGCGGTCGAGCCCGGGCTTTAACGTGCCTTCCGAAGCACGGAGGAGCTCGAGATGATAAGTTTTAGGTCACCCATCCGATGACCGGCCTTTGCGAAAGTTGTTAAACTTCAGCAGTCTTAGACCGAGCGAGTTAAACACTGCGCCATCGCGTTCCTCGTATTATAAGAATAAGAATAAGGAAATGTTTATTTGGTGCAAAAACAACACATTGAGAACAATAATATCAAATTCCTTACATCTAGAATAGGTATTATAATTAAATATTTAAAAACTAACAAATAATGCATCCAAAATGGTCGCCACTCAGCATGTGTCATGGCGGGTCATGACGCTGGTTTACAGTGGTAGTTTTTATGGTTACCTTTTCTTTATTTTGTGATATAGCAGTAGAGGTTAGTATCGAGCAAGTGGCTCCCTGCCCACTCAGCTGTGAAGAGATAGCTCGCGACACGGCAGCATGATTTATTATCGCTTCTGCAATGCTGAATGTGCGGAGTTCACCCAAAGCGTCGTTACGAAGAAATTAATGGGTGTCTAGCGTTGTGGCAGGGAGATTACACTAATTCCTATTATGTTTCAATGTCTTTATTATAATATAACACTGTGTGACCGTGACGGTAGTCTAACAAATGGAACTAGTGTTAGCCCGTAGTCAATATTCGACTGTAACTCAAAAAATATACAATGTTATGTAGGTCCGTAAGTGACAAGTGTCATATGTTTTATTTGAAATGTCGTCGTCCATATTTATTTGATGCCGCGCGGCCATACTAATTTTGTATGGGGAATTTAAGGTGCTTAATAAAAAAATATTATTTAAATAACCACTTGATGAATCGAAAATGTAGTCTAGCAATTTGTAGTTTATCCATTGATAATTGTTTAGACAAAATCAGAGGTACAATAATTTAGATAAACTATAAGAAATCTACTAAACGCCGCCACTCGTTTTCATGATTTTTGCCCAACTTTAAATGATATTGTAGAAAAAACTATAGCGTGTTATGAATTTATGGTTCTGACAAATTGTAAACACGTTCCCTATGATACTAAATATATATTTTGTTCATTTAATACGATAGTATTTTCAATTATATCTACTTAACCGTAACTGCATTTTTGGCATTTTTTGTTCGGCGCACCCTTAAACAATTACAAATAAATAAAATTATTTAATTAATAATAAAATAACGAGCGAGCCTTGCAGTAGTCGCATATGATGTGTAACATTTGACATCTCACCTTAGTAATAAGCAATTTTAACATATTCTGAAAAAAATGGGTCAGGCATTACATCATTTTATAACTATAAAATGATACTACTATGTGCTATGGCGCTCAATAGTCCCCTAATGGGGCGCCTATGTCCAGCTGTGGACTAAGATGGGCCGATGATGATGATAACTATAAAATAAATAATGATAAAGTCTATTTATCTATTTCTCTTCTATGGATCGTAGCAAGTGGAAAAAAGTAGTCTCTGCCTACCCCTACGGGAAAGAGGCGTAACTATATGTATGTATGTATGTATGATAAAGTCTATTACTCAAGAAAGGGTTGAAATCAATATTACAATAAAAAATAGAATATAGAATATTAATAATGACATTTTTTATTTTTTTATTTTTTTTGTAAAAAAATAAACGTTATTATTAATATAGAATATTAATAATGACGTTTATTTTTTTACAAATCATAAAGATAATGTTGTAAATACCTACTAAGAAAACTAACTAACTGGGGTGGCGCAGGAACCCAAGATGGGTTTTGGCCTCCCATAATAACTGCCGCCACTTCTCCCGATCCCGCGCCACTTCCCGCAAATTCTCAACGCGGAGCTCGCGCAGGTAAATACAAGGGTGGATCCAGGATTTTTTTCTGGGAGGGGCACAAGGGGGGGAGGGGGGGAGAGGGGCAAAAAAATCAACAATAACTGTTAGAAATCAACATGAAGTATCATACTTCAAGTTTATTTCTACAAGTTCAAGTATGTATGTATGTATGGAAGGTTTATGAAAGTGTCAAAACAATAGAGCTCTCGATTTGCTTGTAAAGTATGAACTGTGATGGAATCTCCACAGTACCTACACTAAAATACCGTCTGGGGGGGGCACGTGCCCCCGTGCCCCCCCCCCCCTCCCTTAAATCCGCCCTTGGGTAAATACCTACTACTGTTCCTTAATCTCACCTGATGTATGGTAAAAGCACACTTCACCCGGAATCGTCAACTACTGAAGCACTGGCTATTATATCTCTATTTCTTTTCCAAATATTAAGATAGAGACTCTTCGCTGAGACGCTAAAATAATTGTGTAAGTCTTAATCCTGGCTAACGAGCGTGCTGAACCTGCACCTGTGGTTCGTCTATCACGGCGGACGCAGTAAACCGAGCCACCTGACCCGCGCACATTAATTATCTTACGCCATGTTGTGGGCCTTGTGTAGCCAAAGTGACGAATTACAGGACCATAAAACATAAGTGTACCCCCGACTAATAAACAGAGTAAGTATATAAATTTCGAAATTTAAAAATTTCTAAATTCTAAATCATTTATTCATTTTAGGCTACAAATAGCTCTTATGAACGTCATTAAGTTCGGTTCGGTTCGGTAAGCTATGAAATATCTTCTCGTCCGATATACCGCAGTGTCTCAAGACGAAAGTCTTTGACCAGTATGTGTTGCCAGTGATGACATACGGGACTGAGACGTGGTCGCTCACTAATGGGCCTCGTAAAAAGAAATGAAGGTCACTCAAAGAGCAATGGAGAGGGTTATGCTCGGGGTTGCTCTGCGTGATCGAATCAGAAATGATGAGATCCGCAGAAGAACAAAGGTAACCGACATAGCTTCGCTTTCTGACTGTGAACTCATTCAGCGCGATTTGGATACTCTTTACGAATACTACAAGCTCAATAACATTAATGTCAATATAAATAAATGTCAATCCATTAGTTTTAGTCGTAAAAAACAAATTATCAGGTTTTCTTATAATTTTAACGGTACAGTTATTGCTAGGACAGACTCAGTAAAAGACCTTGGAATTTTGCTGGATTCTAAAATGTTATTCTTGAGCCACGTCAACTATGCTACCAATAAAGCGTACCGTAATTTAGGATTCCTTATGAGAACATGTGAGCCTTTCAGAAATATTCATAGCCTTAAAGCAGTCTATTATGCGTTTTGTCGAAGTATTCTCGAATATGCGAGCCCCATTTGGAACCCCCAGTACATCACACATATAAATAAACTGGAAAAAATTCAAAAACGCTTTATAAGGCATTTAAATTTTAAAACCTCCAGACGAAGTCAATCTTACGAGGTTGACTGCAAGCACTATAATCTGTTACCTCTTGATTCTCGTCGTGACCTACTTGACTTATGTTTACTTTACGATATTTTGGAAAACAACCTAGACGCACCTAACCTTCTTTCACTTGTCAGTTTCTGCACTCCCAAATACCGTACAAGACACACTCCGTTGTTTAACGTACCGAATCACCGTACCAATTACTCGAATAACGCTGTTATGACCCGTTTGCCCAGGACATACAACAAAAAGTTTCAGCATATTGATATATTTAATACGGGCAAACGGTCCCTAAAAAGGAAAGCATTTATCTCGAATATTGATCTCGAATAGTGATAGATTCTAGTAAAATATAGCATATTAGTGTTTCATATTAGCGATTTTTGTTTGTTTATTTTTTTTTATGTGTATGTTTGTGCAGGCGCCAGCACATCAACCTATCTGGAGCTGTCGGATTTCTTCAATGGATGTTCAACCATATGTCATATGCATAAGGTTCAGGATCTGTTGGGGAAGTTTTGCGGCTTGTGGTGGTCTGGTGTGCTGACGTGTGTGTGTACGTACGTGCATGTATGCACATAAGCATGAATGTGCGAGTTTCATTGTGTCCAAAATATATATATATGTATATATATGTATAAAGATGTGTATTTTTGTTTGTATGTTTGTTTGTAGGGTTTTGGTCTGTGGCTTAAATTTATTCGTGCAAATGTAAGTTATTTAAGTCAGATTGTATACTGATTATTGAACACGAGCATATTATGTTGTCAAGTGCCTTTTGTTGTTCTTAATATGTACCTAGTTAATGAATTATTCTAAGTTGTGGAATTCTCTAATTGGCTTAAGTAACATAAAATAAGTAAGTTAAAACGTGTTTGTAAAAAAGCTGTTGAATTTCCTAATAAATAAAATAAAAAAATAAAATAAAAAATAGCCCGAAGAGTTGCTAAGCTCAAGTGGCAGTGGGCAGGGCACATTGCTTGCAGGACTGATGGCCGCTGGGGCGGGATAGTCCTGGAGTGGCGACCGCGTACCGGAAAGCGCATTGTGGGCAGGCCTCCAACAAGGTGGACCGACGATCTGGTGAAGGTCGCGGGAAGCCGCTGGATGCGAGCAGCACAAAACCGGTCGTTGTGGAGATCCTTGGGGGAGGCTTTTGTCCAGCAGTGGACGTCTTTTGGCTGAGGTGATGATGATGATGATGATGAACGTCATTATACAATCGGCTCGTAAGTCTACTCTGGGCGGGAGACCTTGTACTGAGAAGAACTGGCAAGAAACTCAGCAAGTGTCAAGCTCTTTTCTCCCTTACACCGTCAAAAGTATTGGGAAATGCCCTATCCGTCACAAATAAAAACACAAAATATAAAGGACAATCACAACATGTAAAAAAAAAACAAAAGGCATACTTACATACATTATACATTATGTTACTAAACTAAGGAAGAGCAGGGCCTCCTTGTTGGTTTGTCCAAGTGGTTGGTTGGGGCCACTTGTAAAACTAAAATACCAATGGAAATTGAATAAAAATATTTTTCATTTTCATTTGAAATGTTAAAAGTTTACATGATAGGAACTATACACCTAAGCCTATACTTTGTTTATTTGTAGGAGGGATAATATAGGTATACCTAGGTACATCTACAAGAAGTGGAAATACAATCAACTAGACATCTTAAAAGGTGCGTGCGGTTAAAAGAAATGATTACTTTAATTTTAGCGGTCTCTAATTAAGTCAACTTTTGAAAACGATTAGCAAAATCATACGTAATGGAAACCGATACATAACATGGTTGTAGAATACGAAATCGCAAGTTTCACGTGAAGGAAATGTTTATAACTGTGTTTTATTTTTAAAGATTATAAAATACTTATATTGGTGGCGCTTTTAGCCCTTTTGGCGCTTAAGCCGTTTTTTCTTTTCACCGACGCTTTCATTGTGTAACCAAGTAAAACACATACCTATGACTAGCTTGCCCGGCTACACGATGCTGTGACAAAAAAAGATTTTTATCTAATCTGAAATGTCTGAAGTCTGAAGTTACGCATTGTTGCGAACAAATTACAATTTGAAATAAGACAACAAAGTGTTGAAAAAAATTCCACGACCGGTATTCAAACCCGCACTCTTTGACATGACAGGTAAGGTTGACTACCCAGTGCCGTAAATAGCCTTTTCTGCGCCCTGTGCGAGATTCTACAACTACGCCCTTGTTTTTTTTTAGATATTATAGGTACCCTAGAGCAATGCTATGTATAGGCCTACTTTATTTCAGGGTGATAAAATAAAACACAAGGAACTTGGTGTTGGTGGACGAATTATCTAATATTTTGGAAGAAAAATCTATTTTTTTAAAGAACTGATGTGGGCAAACAAGCAGACGAGCCATAATATGGCTCGTCTGCTTATGATCATCATATCATTATGATGTTAAGTGCACCCTTCGCCTATTATTACCACCCACTGTGTCTCACTCACTAAAACTCAAACGCAAGTTCACTAGTGCAAATGCGTCGCCCACCCTGATGCTTATGATTTAATTTTTGAGCCAATATCTCATATTTCTACAATAAAATAACACCCTGCAAAGTTTCAGTAAACTGTAAATTAGTTAAGGTAGAGTTTTGAATAAGGAAGGTAGCATAATATAAATTGCGTTTTAAATTCCGCAGCATAGGCCACGGCGGCGCCCGCTGTACCCACCCGCCGCTTAGTCTCTGACCGACCCGCAGTGTGGAATTTGGGCTGACATGCCTTTTTATATTATTAATTGGTTCATCTCATCATCTCATCTCAGCCAAAAGACGTCCACTGCTGGACAAAGGCCCCCCCCCCCAAGGATATGAGGGGTATTTGCCGTAATCACCACGCTTGGCAGGCGGGTTGGCGGTCGCAGTAGGTTGAGGGTAACCTCAGAGAGATGCTGCTGCCCATCCTCTGGAATAGTCCCTTAGTCGGCTTTTACGACACTCATGGGAAGAGAGGGGGTGGTGCAATTCTTTATCCCCGGCACCACACAGGGGCCCCGGCACCACACATTAATTGGTTAATTAACGGTATTATTTCAAAAATAAAAGTAAATTTCCCATAATTTTCTCTAAAGTATTTTAGGATATATACCGTTTTTCTGGAAACCCGAGAAAAAACAGAAACACTATTGCGCATTTTGTTGGATGTAATTTCTTTAAAAATTTATTGCATCCGCTAGCAAGAGCTTATATGTATAATTCGAAACCAAAGAAATACCAAAAATACAATTTTACACCCTTTAAAACGACTTTATGATGTTTTCAAAGATTTTTTTTTTCTGCAAGGTCTTGGAAGTTCCGCATTTTATTTATGGATTAAACAATCCTTACAATAAGTGTTAACTATGTACTAAGATTAAATAAGTAAGAAGCAGGACAACGGAGTTATTGATTTTTTAAATTTTGAAATAAGTACTTAATGAAATGGAACAAAAATTCAAGCTTTTAGTGTGTAATGTATGAGTCATTTGCCTCTTATTGTACCGCTAGGCATTATTTAATTTGTTTTAAATCACACATCAAAGGCTACACTCGTTTCCTTTAAAGCGTCTCCCGGTCCCCACATTGCAAGTGGTTTTTTTTTTTTTTTGCTTCTACCTCCAACATTATCGGAGCCTATTTTTGCTGATTTTCATTCATTCCAATTCTCGCTTGCATTGCAAGTGGTTTAACATACATTTGACCGCCTCTGTGCTTTAGTAGTATGACCACCTGTTTCAGACGCAGAGGCACTGGGTTCAAATCCCAGCGGGGAATTTTTTTTATGTATGGTTTGGTTGGTGGTATTTATTTATTTATTTATATAAGGTACACTTATAGAATACACATTATTACATTGATTACTTAATTATTTAGATTAATAAATTCTAATATGTATTCCAATTATTAGTGCACACAACATTAATAATTATTATTGACACTACAAACTACAATTATTATTAACAAATTAAAAGATTACAAAAACAATGTCATAAAAAATAATAATAATAATAAAATAAAAACCATGAAATAATAATTACTTATTTAAAACATGGTATGGCTTATTCTAAGTCGACCTGGCTAGCTACCGCCATCTTACTTAAGTCTACCGCCATAGTAACAAAAGTGTTAAACATCATTGTTGTATTTTTTTTTAAACTAAGATTAACTAAACTTTTCTATACTCACACCAATTATTTAGCCCAAGAGAAAAAGAGCTAAAAACAAAGACAAAGACAAAGACTTTTTATTCGCATAAAACATGGTACATAAGTGGTGTTATAGTAAATACATTGAAGTCCACACATTTCACCAGAAACTGGTGCGCAAAAAATAAAATTAAAATAAAAAAAATAACATTTTCAAACTAGTATTTATGAAATTTAAGTTATTTATAGTATTCAATTCAATTCAATATGTATAATTCAATAATATTCAATTCAAAATAGCAAATTCAATTTCAACAGTTGAAGTATTCATTTAGAGAATAAAAGCATTCTTCAATGAGTCGTTTTTTAAGTGGCTTTGAACATGGTCACTGGTACCATCTTAAGCTCTTCAGGTAGCCCATTGAAAACTTTTACTGCCATTATGTAACTGTTTCTTGCATATGACGTCGATGTTACTAATGGCAGTGCCAGCTTATTAGGTTTTACCATCATTTAAGTGATAATAATATGGCAGGTACGTATGTGTTGGAATCGAGCACTAGGGGCGCAGCGGGAACTTATCAGGAACAAAACAAAAAAATAATAGTCCTGCCTAGTCTGGCCATTCTTGCGCCCCCCAGAGTCTACGCCCTGTGCCTGGGCACCGGTGGCACTGCCCTATTTACGGCACTGGCACTACCAAATATGCTATCGTAGCCACGATAAAATAATTATTATTTAGCTTTAATTAAAACAATATTTTCTTACATTTGAATGTAAGAAAACAACATCATGGTAGAAAATATTGAACTTGTACATGCTCTATAAGTATTACTACTAGTAGTATTGTACTAGTAAGTATTAGTACTAGTAGTAGTAGTAAGTAGTACTATTTCAGAAAAATTGGTGATTGACAAGCTTTGATACAAACATGTTATTATGTTATGTTATTAGCAAGTCACTATCTTTTTATTTCATTACCCCATGTTACGGAGGAAGCTTTTAAATTCAATGCGCCGACCCGCGCCGAGTTTATCGTGCGCCACACGTAATTAAACCAATAATCATCCGGTTTTTGTCCATACTCGGCGGCCATTTTGAGGCGCGCGACAAAATGGCGGACCTAATGACCTGTGAAGCTGATAACAAAGGACTGGGGCTTGGGAAAGTGCGGGAGCGGAGATTTTAAAAAGTTTTATTCTATAGGTAATTATATTAGATTGACTATGGAGATGGAGAAAGAGTCTAGAGCTGGAAGATCTTGCAGCCGAGTCCATAGATTTCGCTGCGCTGGCTCGGCCACCTTGAGAGGATAGGAGTAATTCGCGCGGGGAAGCGAGCGTATGTAGGACAGCCTAGTTTTGTTTTCTTTATTTGAGAGACATTGCTGATTGCCTCAAACGGCATTTTCAGCGTCACCGGGCTGTTTTGGGGGCGGCGAGGTACGTAAAGGGTACCTCAAGCCGTGTTGAAACGAATCACCTTCGGAGGTTTTCTAGAGGGAACGGCATCGCACACTTAAAAGTGCGCGTTCTCGTGCCCTACTAGATTCTCCGAAGAAGGGTTCGGATCGGATCGGGGCAGCCTAGTGGCCAGTAGGTCGTCTCAGGTACCGCTGAGGGGATGAGGTCAGGTCAGGCATAAAATAAGAAGACAACAGAAGATATTCGAGCTCGTCATTACTCTTATAGGTACCTTCCCTTATCTTGTGAGGTCAGGAAGGACTTCCCGGTATCATATCCGGTAATTTAAAGAAACCGGTTCCAGTTAGAGAATGAAAAGAAATCGGCATTCGCTCTCACCATGGTCTCACCTTTACCGGGCGCGCGATCCACCGGGTTTTCTATTTCAGTTAGCGGCGGCGGTTAACGGCATGAAAACAGTGACGTACCTACCGATGACGTCACCGCCCACATCCGGTCCGAAGGGCGGGTAAATGTGAAGTGGAAAAAACATCAACTTTATGATATCTCTCTTTATGGGGTTTTTTAATTCATTGCTCTGTAGTTTTATTTTAAAACAACCCTTAAGTTTCCCCTTAATTTTAGTAAATAAATAGCTATTATTAATATTAGGTACTTTAATATGTAGGCCTTGCAAAGCTTAATGCTGCATGTAGTGGTTACCTATGAATCTTAGATTTTTGTCGTTAAAAACTATTGCTTTTATGTAACTATGATTAAAAAATAAAAATCATATTTTTTTGTTTTGTTTATATAATTTTTAACGCAAATTTTGTTGCGAACAAATTAGAAAAACACAAATGTTGAAAAAATTTCCACGAGTAGAATTTGAACCTGCACCCTTCTGACATACCGGGTCAGGTGCTCTCCCAATTGAGCTATCATGGTTCTAACCAGCCCGCCGACATTATTCAACACTACTTATTTACTTTTTTACTTTGAAAGACAAAGGCACCCATTCAATGTCAACATCAACTACCGTCATTAACATCCGATCATAATATTTTTTACAAATAAGTATGTACTAAAGATCAGTTAAGAAGTAGGCAAGCTATTTATATTTTTTTTTGTTTTGTTTATATAATTTTTAACGCAAATTTTTGTTGCGAACAAATTACAAAAACACAAAAATTTCCACGAGCAGGATTTGAACCTGCACCCTAAAAATCGTTCGATTACTAATGAATTATTTAATTAATTGAGTTGACAGAAACCAGTGAACTATACATTTTTCCTTTATTAGGTGCCTGTAACTGATTTTAGCCTTCAGCAACAATTCAACACAGACCACCTGGTTTCTAGCTGTCATCGAGTAAAATTTCTATGAAAATCTATGTTATTTACAGGGATCGGAAAACCCATTCATAACGGTAACCTTTTATAAACGGTTACCGAATCATTCTGTAACCGTTTCGAACGGTTACATAATGATTCGGTTAACAGATTAAACATGTTATTTCAGTAACCCATACATTAAGGGGTTGTTAACCCCTAAGAAAAGGTTAACCCAGGTTTTCGGTTCTATGTAAGCATTTGTAACGGAAAAGAGATAGATGCGCGGCGAATGCGACGCCCGGCCTATCGGTTGAGCTGCGCACCGCACGCGCTGGGATAAGTACCACCCGCGAATGAGTGACGAGAAACGAAACACGAACTAACATTGCTAAAACCTATTAACGATTCGGTTAAGGTTAACCGCTATTATCCTGTAACAAGCTATTCCTGTTAACACATTTAATTCTGTAACATCTATTTATGTTAACCGAAAATACATGTTAACCCATTTCCAATTGGGTTAATAACAGATTATTTCAGTTAGCTTAACCCTAACCGGAATATCCCTGGTTATTTATTGGCGACGAAAATTATGTCAAAGACTGGGCTTAAAGTGCCACTCTGATGCCTCACTATCCTACTTTGTATTAGCAAAAAGAAATCTAACTAAACAAATCTGTAGCGCTCCAAAATGGTTCACGGTTTCCATTGTAAGTAAGTACACCTACAAACAAACTAACGAAACAAACACCATAACTAAATTACTAAATTTGCTCTTGCGAAACTACCCTTCCCCTCCATTGTAAAAGGCAATTTATTTAGATATGCCTAAAGTATGTCTCCACACCGGAACCGACAACCCTGAATTAATCGGACAGTAACCGTAGTCGACAGCCCTGACATAATCAAACACTAACCGTAACCAGCCGTAACGAAGAACCTGACATAATTTTTATGTTCATTGTTTGGTTCTGCCGTTGCCTGTACCTTTGCTTGCCTATCATTAATAGCTAATTTTATGTCCCCACTGCTGGGGACTTGGGGCACGCACGAGCCTCCCCATGGATGGAACACTACTGGAAGAACTGGCCGTAAACCACTACGCGGGCCCAGTGCGGTGCGGTGATGGTTGTTCACTGTAATGCTATAATGCAGCCATGACCAACGGCTTTAACGTGTATTCCGAAGCAAAGAGGAGCTCGGGATTTGATGACATGCCTTTGCCATAATTGCATAACCTCAGCAACCGCAGCAAGCAGCAGCTAGCGCGTTAATCACAGCGCCAACGAGCTCCTTCTTGCCTTTTCCTCCATACCTCTACAGAATTTTATTCCAGTTTATCTATCAGTCCACTTTAGCTATTTTTAACTTGGTTTTTTTTTAGTATTTCGTCCCACAGGTGGGCAAAGGTTTCAGCTTTTCATTCGCCTTTAGCTTTGGTATAATTCTATTCATCATTTTTGTTTATAATTATCTATCATCATCAGCTCATTTTATGTCTCCACTGCTGGGGCACAAGCCTTCCCTCTGGATGGATAGGGAGAACGGGCCATATACCACCGCACCCAGTGCGGATATAGTATATTTTTATATATTATTTATTTATTTATTTATTTACTGCCTTAAGATTGAGTGTAGGTCGTATCGTAGGTAGCCCAATTAAAAATAATAAAATAATACTTGTGAAACACAATACGAATAGGTAGTTGATTAATTGCACCTCATTAATTAAGATGAAAGAAAATAATAAAATCAACATAGCTTTTTTTTTGTTTATTGGTGAAAAATCATAACAATTTGTAGGTAGGTACATAACAAATTCTAATTCAGTTGAAGGTTAACAGACTGTAAGGATATTAAAGAAAATTAGGAATACATTTTCTTCAACTAAACTAAACGCACCTCTACATAAGAAGAACAGCAAGAACAAATCGCTAAATGTCAGTCAGTTGCCAATTTTGACGTTAATCAGCTGTGAATTGTTATGTTGTTGGTGTTAAAAATAACCTTAAACTAAAATAAAACATTAGAAATAGCTTTTATTTTATGAAAATAGTGCATAAAAACAAGAATGAAATGTGTGTCGCGGTTATTTCAACCTGTAGTATCGATACCAAAGGACGCTAAGATTAAAAATACGGCAATAACATGCAAAAGTCAAAGGGTAAGTGTAGAATTTTTAGGCAGCTTTTATGGCTAATGTTACGGCCTCTAGATCTGAAATTGGTGGTCTACCTAAACACCACTTTAAAAAGTAAAAAGTCTTTAAAAAGTAGCTTCTTCCAGAGCAGTGAACGTGAGCTGGCCCCATGCGGATTGGTGGTTGTTAAGGGCTGCTCATGTAGCCGGGACGGCAGCATGGAACGGCTTTACGTGCCTTCCAAAGCACGGAGAAGCTAATTTTATGTTCCCATTAGGGTACGAGCCTTGCCAATGTAAGGAAATAGAGGGAACGGGCCATAAATCAACACACGGGCCTAGTGCGGATTGATGGTTGTTGACAACAGGCAATAGCCGGAACTAACGGCTTTACTTGTCTTCCGGAGCACAGAGGAGCTCAAGATGATACATTTTGATAACCCATCTAGCATTGGGAGAGGCCTATGCCCAGCAGTGGACTGATGTGGGCTGATTATGATGTGTGTACAATAAAGTATTCTATTCTTTCATCACCAACCAATTTCGATAATGTCCGTTTTAAATCGTCTGCTTTCCAGTTACTCCTCGAGCTAGGCCTAGTTCGACCGACTGGTTCTGGCTTGTTCTCCCTCCTGCCCCTTGCGAGAAGAGCAGCTGACAAATTAGAAGCATTAGTCCGTCACTTCATAGAAGAGGCAGGTGGCCAACGTATATCTCTCCCATCGCTGACGGCAGCCAGCTTGTGGGAGAAGACGGGACGACTGCAGGACGTGGGGCCGGAGTTGATGAAACTGCGGGACAGGCACGAGAACAAATATCTGTTGGCTCCGGTAAGTGAGATTTTTTTCTTTTCTAAAAGCTACACCCCTTACTAATCAACAAAGTATTAATGTGCGGTTATGTATAATAAAGTCTCATCATTATCAGCACATTTTATGTCCCCACTGCTGGGGCACAATCCTTCCCTATAGATAGATAGAAAGAATTAATCTATTGATGAGATTAATACAGTATTGTTTATAAATAATTATTTTTACTCTAATATGAAATGAAAATGACATGATGAAAAAAAACTCTGTTTATTAATTAGGTAATATTTTTAATCTGTCTATTTCAGACGCATGAAGAAGCACTGGCTGATTTGCTGTCAGACGTTGGACCGCTCTCGTATAAGCAGCTGCCGCTCCTGCTGTATCAGGTAATAATAAACCAGTGTTATTTTTTTTATTTAAACTTAAATAGGTACAGTCATTTTCAAAGTCTGATCTGAGTGTTCAGACCTACCAAAATATCTAGATATTTGAAACTATTCAATCTTATAGCAAGACAATATTAAGATGCACTTTCATTAGTAATTCTCACAAGAGCTCAATGGCAGCCTAAACTGAATAAAATATTGTAAATCTGAATTTAATTTCAGTTGTTTCCATTGAAAATTGTCAAATGTAATTTCAAAAAACTTAATATACTTGAAGTGCATAATAACTGTAATACTAACATAAATATATATAATAATATAAATACTAACATAAATACTAACTAGAGTAGATAGTATAGTTAACTAAATACTAACATAATTATAACAAAAATTAATATGTAAAAAGTAAACTTCGTACTTCATTTTTAAGCACATTGCGTGCATTTGATATACTTACATAGTTAAAGTTCAGAGGTAAATAAATAAATGTTTCCCACACTCACACCAATTGTCTAGCCCCAAGAAAAGCTTCCTTAAGAAATTCGATAAATGGTTAACTAGACAACGGATAAACATACTTAAAATACTTAAATACATACTTATTATACATAGAAAACACCCAGACCCGAGACAATTTAGAAAAACAATAATTTCTAAATTGACCCGACCGGGGATCGAACCCGGGACCTCAGAGATGGCGACACCATGAAAACCGGTGTACAAACCACTCGAAAAACAAACAGGAGGTCGTCAAACTTCGTGCTTCATTTATAAGCACATTGCGTGCATTTGATATACATAGTTAAAGTTCAGAGGTACAGTAGAGTCCGTTTATAGTGACATCGAAAGGAATTGACAAACACGTCATAATAAGCGGACGTCATATAAAGCGTTATGTGAAATGAAAAACTTTTTTATGTAAATATGTATGTATTTAAGTATGTATTTTAATACAGAAACATAGTACATATTAATTACATATGTATGTATACATACATATTAAATCAAAATCAAAATTGCACGTAATCAGCACATTATTATAATAACACATACAAATGTATTTTTTACTGTAAGTAATCTGTAATTTTTGTCTGCTTTTGTTTTTTCATTTTATTGTAAAAACAGTCTCTAATACTATTGTGTATAGAAGTCATAGCTATGGTCAAATTATCATTTTCAATATTGCTGTGAACGAGCCACGTGCCGAACGTCGTCGGGAACCAACGAACAATACCGAAAGTGTAAAGAATCATGTCGGTCATTATAACCGGACATAATTTATTAAAAATGGGTCATAATAAGCGACATGTCACTGTAAGGGAAGTCATTATATCCGACTTTTTTATAAAGAATTTTGTATGAAAACCAAACTTCGTAGTGCAATTACGTCATAATAACCGGCTGGTCAATATAGGCGGAGTCATAATAAACGGATTCTACTGTAGTTTGTTTATTTATTTAATTTTATTTTATTAAGGACTTCCAACAAAACTTGTATCAATACATTAAATAGGAAAAAATAACAATCAAAACTTATAGCTAAACACAAATCTTACTTAAGGAAGCCACAACATGTACCATATAAATAATTTGCATGCCTACAAAATTAAGGCAGAATATTGTTGACCCTGCTCAACATTGTCGCTCATCTCAATGTATTGTACACAATATTGTGCAAATAAATGTTTGAATTTGAATTTGAATTTGATAAAGCTAATAAAAGCTAATAAATCTAATAACCTAATATATGTATGAAAACAAATTAAATTTAAATACAATTGAAAAATAAATAAATAATCATTGAGAATAAATTAAAAATTAAAATTATTCTTAAAGATACAATGTATGTATGTGTTACGTCCTACCCGTCATGAAATACGGAGCCGAAACGTGGACACTCACGGTAGGGCTGGTTCACTTTAAGTCGCTCAGCGAGCTATGAAAAGAGCTATGCTCGGAGTTTCTCTGAAGAATCGACTTTGGAATGAGGTGATCCGACAGAGAACGAAATTAATCGAGATAGCCCATCGAATCAGCAAGCTGAAGTGGCAGTGGGCCGGTCATATTAGCCGCAGAACCGACAACCGTTGGGGTTAACGAGTTCTCGAGTGGAGACCGCGAATCGGCAAGCGTAGTGTAGGATGCCCTCAGACAGGTGGAGCGACGATCTCCGCAAGGTGGTTGGCAAGAGCTGGATGAGAGTAGCCGTTGATCGTGCTCAGTTGGAGAGGCCTATGTCCAGCAGTGGGCTAGTATATGCTGATGATGATGATAATGTGTTACAATTATTTGTTACCAGTTGTCGCCCGTGATTTCGTTCGCGAAGACTACACTATCCCACAGGAACCTGTTACCGGGATAAAAAGTATCCTATATCCTAGTCTGGGTCATGGTCTGTCTATGTGCAAAGTTTAATCCAAATCCGTTCAGCCAGTTTTACGTTTTGCGCGGTCAAATAAACAGACGAACAGACAAAAATTCTAAAAACTGTTGAAACGTGCTCTGAGTATCCCCTGCCAACTCGACCCTCTTTAGCTTTATTATATGTATAGATAGATGGTGGTGCCGGGGATAAAGAATTGCACCACCCCATCTCTTCTCGTGGGTGTCGTAGAAGGCGACTATGGGACCATTCCAGAGGATGGGCAGCAGCGTCTCTCTGTGATTATTCTCACCCTTACTGCGATCGCCAACCCGCCTGCCAAGCGTGGCGATTATGGCAAATTCCCCTCAAAGTGATTTATCCTTGAAGGAGGCCTTTGTCCAGCAGTGGACGTCTTTTCGGCTGAAATGATGATGATGATGATAGATATATAGATGAAACTGTCGTATATCGACCACTGGGCGAACACTAGTTATTGTTATTGACCAGATAAGCAACAAATACCGCGACGAGCACCGTCCCAAGCACGGGTTGTTGCGCGCGCGCGAGTTCGCGATGCTGGACGCGTACGGCGCGCACGCGCACGCCGCATGCGCCGAGCGGGTGTACGGGGCCGTCACGGGGGGGTACCGGGGGATGTTTGGGGCGCTCAACTTACCTGTGTATCAAGGTTGGTGGATATAACAATATAATTATGATGGTGGTTTTGTGTGTAACTTTAAAGGTAACTTAGTTTTAAGTTGAGTTACTTCAAAGCTTTAAAATAGGGGAGTATAATTATATATTTTGTATATCAGGAGACTGTTTGAAGCACTGGAGTTACCAAGGTTAGTTGATATAAGTAATGTAATATAAAAGGACGCCGTCTGCGCAGAGGAGGTGTACGGGGCCGTTACGGGGGGTACAGGGGGCCGTTTGGGGGCGCTCAACATACCTGTGTGTGTCAAGGTTGGTGGATATAACAATATAATTAATTATATGTTTGTTGGTGGTTTTTTGTGTAACTTTAAAAGTAAGTTTAAATTAAGTTATGTATTTTTTGAGCACTGAAATTGCCTGTGTATCAAGGTAAGTAGATACAATATACGTATGGTGGTGTATTACTCGTCTAATTTTAAGTAGGTACGTTAAAATATACTAAATATATTCTCTGTTCATCATTTGGCGCGACTTTTATTATGATTAACAACTCTAAAATCGTGCAAAGAAACTATATACTCAACAAAAGACTGTTATTAGTTGTCTACTAACTGCCTAATTATTTACACATCATACATTACATAAGTTATAGAAAATATATAAAAACTAGCTGACCGGCGGACTTCGTACCGCTTTGACAGTTTCCATGACAACAAAACAAACAAATCGTTCGTCCGCTTAAGAACACCCGTATCCCATGGACCCCTATAGCAGCGCCACCTACCGGGTCCAATTGTAAATCTAAACCATTCTCAAATCCACTTGAACACGCACAGAAAATTTCATCCAAATCAGTTCAGCCGTTTAGAAGGAGTTCAGTAACATACACACGCACAGAAGATTTATAGGTATATATGAAGATGATTTTGTTTATTATTGTATGTATGGGGTTTGAAATCATGAATGGCATAAATTCTTTTAAACAAACGTTTTTTAAATTGTTTTCTATTACCTAACTATTTAGATATCTGTATTTCCTTTAAGCATTAAGTTTGCGTGTTTACCGCTAAAAATACCGATGGATGGCGGTCTACTACTGTGCGTTTCTCACGTAATTTTTTACCACGCACTACAGTGCTGTGGAACCAGCTCTCAGCGGCGGTATTTCCGGACCATTACGACTTAGGGATCTTCAAGAAACGAGCCTATTCCTTCCTTAAAGGCCGGCAACGCATCTGTGATTCCTCTGGTTTTGCGGGTGTCCATGGGCGGCGGTGATTGCTTCCCATCAGGTGACCCGCCTGCTCGTTTGCCTTTTCTTATATATAAAAAAAAGCTTCATTAAATTTAAAATAGCGGTTTTAATTTTTTTTTACTTTAAAGGTTATTATAGAGACTAAATTTTATAATTGTTCTTAACTCTTAAAATTGACTTATTATGTTAGTTGAATCAAAAAACAATATGTTACTTATAAAAGTACATATTTTGTCTTACAGTAGAAGCGCCATCTGGCGACATGGGCGGGTTTCTATCCCATGAGTGGCAGCTGTGCGCGAGCGCGGGGGAGGACGCGATACACATATGCCCGTCCTGCTCGCACGCCGCGCTCGCGTCGCACGAGACCAAGTGCGGCAAGTGTGGGAGCGAGACAGATAGAGCCAGCAGTATAGAGGTGAGTTGTTGGTCCTAAATTGGTAGTAAAACTTTGCGCGACTTTGTTTTCTAGTGGTTAAGACGTCTGGTGTCAAACCCAGTGGTCCCGGGTTCGTTTCCCAGCGGGGGTATATGTTTGTGTACTCGGTTTGGTTGGTAGCAGGGCTTGTTTGTCCGCCTGGCTAGCTACCACCATCTTATTTATTTATTTTGCTTTATTTGGAAAACATACAGTTATGATTAACTGTTAACATATACTAAATTGACACTATGCACTATTTACATGTTTCCGCATATACAACCTTATTTTTAGTTTATACGAAAACCGAAGCACGAGTCAAATATTTTCATTTAAAGAATCAGTACAAAAAAAATTAAAATAATATCTTGAAAACTCACGAAGTTACAAGCTTTTTGTGCTGTCCCGTTGTGTGTTTTAGTAGGGTATAATTTATTTGATATTTTGTAAATATTATTTGGTCAAAATGTAACATGGTATAAAAAATATTGAAATCGATTCTATTACTGATTCTGAACAAACAGTTTTCAGGTTTCGTATAAATTAAAAATAACATTGTATATCTAAAAAAAATAATTCCAATTCATTGGCACAAACAAATAGACAACGGTGAACAAATAGGATTAATATATATATATTTAAATACTTATATTAAACTAAACGGTTAGAGAACCATTAAACCAGGATTTAGCCAGAGTATCTTTACTGGCTTCGAATTAAACAAATGACGACCTCCTTGGTCGAGTGGCTTGCACACCGGTTGTCATGGTGTCGCCATCTCAGAGGTCCCGGGTTCGATTCCCGGTCGGGTCAATTTAAGAATACCTGTTTTTCTAAATTGTTTCGGGTCTGGGTGTTTCCTATGTATAATAAGTATGTATTTAAGTATATTAAGTATGTTTATCCGTTGTTTAGTTAACCATATCTCGAGTTTCTTAAAGAAGCTTTTCTTGAGGCTAGATAATTGGTGTGAGTGTGGGAAACATTTATAAATTTATATTTAATAAACAAATCCAGATCAAGGAAGACAACCAATTTATGTATTTCCCTAGCTGATCTTATAAAAAAGGAGTTCTGCCTGTAGTTGGTAGTGCACTGAGGGATATTTAAGTACACATGCCGCCTTGCAGTCCTGTTAGGAGTCACACTAATATTATAAATGCGAAAGTTTGTGTGTATGTATGTGTGTATATTTGTTGCTTCTTCACGCTGCAACGGATGGAGGGATTTGGATGAAATTCGGCATACAGATAGTATATAACCTGGATTAAAACATAGGATAGTTTTTATCCCGATATTCCCACGGGAACGGGAACCACGCGGGTGAAACCGCGAACGGCCGCTGGTTTTAAAATTAAGTTTAGAGAGTTTATCTCAATATTTCGCCATGTTTGTAGCATTGTTGTGTTCCGGCAGCTAGAGATAAGATAGCCAGTGCCTCACTTGTTGAGGATCCGGGTGAAGTGCGCTTCCACCAATTGGCCTTATCATCACTTAAGGGTGGACCGACCAAAAAATGCCAAAAATGCAGTTACGGTTAAGTAAATATAATTGAAAATACTATCGTATTAAATGAACAAAATATATATTTAGTATCATAGGGAACGTGTTTACAATTTGTCAGAACCATAAATTCATAACACGCTATAGTTTTTTCTACAATATCATTTAATGTTGGGCAAAAATCATGAAAACGAGTGGCGGCGTTTAGTAGATTTCTTATCATCATCATCATCATCATCTCAGCCAAAAGACGTCCACTGCTGGACAAAGGCCTCCCCCAAGGATATGAGGGGTATTTGCCGTAATCGCCACGCAGGCGGGTTGGCGATCGCAGTAGGTTAAGGTTAAGTAGGTTCCAGAGGATGGGCAGCAGCATCTCTCTGAGGTTACCCTTAACCTACTGCGATTTCTTATAGTTTATCTAAATTATTGTACCTCTGATTTTGTCTAAACAATCATCAATGGATAAACTACAAATTGCTAGACTACATTTTCGATTCATCAAGTGGTTATTTAAATAATATTTTTTTATTAAGCACCTTAAATTCCCCATACAAAATTAGTATGGCCGCGCGGCATCAAATAAATATGGACGACGACATTTCAAATAAAACATATGACACTTGTCACTTATGGACGGCGCACCCTTAACAACAAGGTGAAATTATAGATGAAATAATAGTTACTACGTACAAAGTGCTTACCTGTAAGAAGTTATTGCCCACAGGTGGGCCACACTTTCATACTGGGCACGCGCTACAGCTCGCCGCTACAAGTCCACGTCACCCCAGCGGTGGGGACGCCTCGCCCACTCCTCATGTCCTGCTACGGGATCGGAATCACTAGGTTTGTCTTACTTTAATAACATAATTTGTCGCAGCGATATAATACGTTGTGAGCTGTGGCTGTGAGTTATGGTCAGAGTTGCAGGGGGGTGGTTTCTGAACCGGTGACTAATTCTCAGGCCGCTTGTACACATCCGTTTTTTTTCACCGGACAACGGACCGACAGAAAACGGATATCCTACAGGTAAGGTAATAATAATAATAATAATAACGTCACCATACCACATGACGAGAACCTTGTAAAGGCCGAGAAGGACAAGGTCAGCAAGTACCTTGACTTGGCTCACGAGGTAACCGCCATGTGGGATATTGACTCGACAATCATTGTGCCGATAGTCGTGTCTGCGAACGGTCTGGTAGCGAAGAGTCTCGACCAACATCTTAAGAAACTCTCGCTCAATGGTTGGATCAAGGGTCAGATACAGAAGGCGGTACTCTTGGACACGGCGCGGATAGTCCGAAGGTTCCTGTCTCTGCAGCCCTAACCACCGGCAGCATGAGCCCTGCCCCGTTGCCGGCGGCACCCTAGGCTAGGTTTTTTATAATATTTTTATGTTTTGTATGTGCTTTTGTATTTTACTTTTATATTAATATTATAACAAACCTAGGCTAAGAAAAAAGAGAAATAAAGAGATAATAATAATAATATTAAGAAGCTAGAAGCGAAAAACTAAGCGAGAGTTCCAATTACCGTAGTCCTCCTTGAAAAAACATTTAGTAAGTAGTGAATTATTTTATTATAAACTTTAAAAGAAATTAAGGAGTTTTGAAATGTCCAATAAGTCATCTTCCATTTTAATTAAAGACGGCACTCAATTCACTGAAAACCGGCTATGTTACTGTACGCATGCAAGGATTGTAATCTGTTTGTGTACCTATAGTTTGTGTAATAAATAAATGACATACGTCCCCGGCAGCGTCGACACGCGCCAATACACTGGCATAGGTGACCGCTTTTTTTACGTAGGACCGTTGTCCGTTGCGCCGAGGGTAGGCGGCGGTGCATCCGGCGAAATTTGTTCGCTGGACCTACGTCCGGTGCACACACACGTTATAAACCATACACCACCGCGAATCGGGCGAAAACAATTGACCGTTGTCCGGTGAAAAA